>CM073778.1:5471967-5840211 GCA_037158775.1 Hetaerina titia | reverse complement strand
CAAACAGACTGACGCCCCACCTACAAAAGAGCAGACGAAAGGTCATCTAAGGGGCCGATTTCGTCCAGACCCTACCGAGATGTCTACTGACCCCGTATCTGTCAGTGCTCGGCGGCAAGGTAACAGTGATTAATGAGATCCGACATTAACAAAGGAAAGACAGGGATGGAAGCAGCAAGTTTTAATTCCCTGTTGGACACGTTGTCGAATCCCGGCGCTTTCCGGGAGGGGAGTGAGGCGACAATTGCTCTGATTTCGTCTGCGGACGTAATCGGAGCGGCATGGGAATAATTGGGGGGAAGATTCGAAAGGAATTTGTGGATTTTTCGGTCCGAGGGAGAAGTTAGATCAAGGGACACGGTATTCTCCAGAAATGACGCCTGAATTTCCGCTTTATGCGTCGAATTAAAGATCAATATGTCGTTAATTTTAAGGGGAGGGTTCACATTTTTTGGAGACTGACGAAGGGACTTTGAAATTCTCCAGAGAGAGTTATCCTCGAAAGACAGGGAGGAGACATGTCGCGTCCATTCTTGCGACGAAAAAGCAGCAATGGAGCGCCTGAGGTCATCAGTGAGGCGATTGTAAAGGGACTTGTCCCAGGGCAATCGATATCGCTGCCACGCTCGGCGAGCGGCATTCCTTGCTTTGATCTTCGCAAGAATGTCCGGAGGTAGGGTGCGATTTCTTCTCCCATGTTTGGGAGGGATACACGATGCGCTTCTACGCTTCGCTTCTACAAATGCAGCCGAAACGGATCCAGGTCAAGAAGACGAGGATTCGCTATTCATCCTTTGAAGGGTACCGGTGTGCTTGCGCTCCGCTCTCGAAGTGATTTTTTGTGTTGTGGTTCGTTCTCCCTTTGTGAGTTCCGTTCCGCCGTGTGGTCTCTTTGATCCGCCGTCGCCGCCCCTTACGGCCGCCTCCGACCGGGCCGGTCGCCGCTGCGCTCCTTCCCCTCCGGGGTCCCTTCCCCTTCCCGCCCGGCAGCCTGCCGGCCGTTCGCATTCCCTCCCCGTCCTCTCCTTCCCCGCTTTCATCGTGTCCGTGTGGATTTTTATTCTCATGTGAACGAAAAGCCCAAATTGATGAGAATAAAGACCATTTCCCCGAAGCACCATGACATCGGGTCGTCCCGACACCCGCGCAGCAAAAGAGATCCCTATTTTAATTTAGGGTTCACCAAAAATCGCCCGTCTGCATCGACGAAAAGTGCGTCATCGTCCCAAAGTGCTCCTCTTCATCACCTGTTAACACCGCCACAAGGATGGCTGAAAACATTCCGCATATCTCCACGGACGGATTACGCGCCGCGATTGCGAAGCTGTCCGTCTCGGAAAGAGACGCCCTTTTCGCGGACTTCCGCTGCAGCCCGGCTTCCGCTCCGGGATCCTCTTCCCCAGCATCCCAGTTCCGCAAGGAGGCATCTTCTCTCCCCGCTCCTTCCTCCGCCTCTGCTGATTCTTGCATCTCATCTCCTCCCGCCGAGCCTATGGAGATCGGCGCCATAACGACGCCGGTAAGTGTTACCTTGCCGGTCAATCAAACGTAATTGAGCGCCCTGTATCCGGTCCATCGGACCGTGTTAATGCTCCCCATGGCAAAAACGACGTTACTAATACTGACGTAAACTCATTTGTCGCTTCCGATATTGTTTCCGGCGAGGATTTCCAGATCGTTGCCCATAAGCGGCGCCGCCATATGGCGTCTGGCGCCCTTTCTTCTCCGCCCGCCGCGGCCATTTCGGTCGCGAATCGCTTCACTCTCCTTACTGACAAGGAGGTACCTCAATCGGCGAGCGCTCTCGCCGCCATTCCCCCGGTAACGCGCCGAGACACTCGGCAATCGCTAATTCTCGCCCGCTGAATGACAATTCGCCTCCCGCGAAGGGCAAAATTCCGCCGTTTCGCGTTGCCGACACGGCTAAGTGGCCCGAAATACATGCTCGTATTTCAAGGGCTTGCGGATTTCCCCCGTTGCTCACTCCACGGGCCCTAAATCCGCCGCAATTAAATGCAGTAACGCCGACGATTACCGTAAGGTTGCTGTGATTCTAAAAGATCTGGACGTCCCTTATGTGACGTATCAATTGCCGACCGAGCGTCGTCGGGAATTCGCCCTTCGCGGCCTCCTCCCGTCCGTGGAGGAGGACTTTATTAAATCAGAAATCGAATCGCTTGGTTTCCCTGTCATCTCCGTCCGCCGCATATTTTCCACACGTCCGTCGGACCTTGAACGTTCGTCGGGCGTTCGCGAAGTCGCTCGTTATCCGACGACGACTTGTCATGTCGTCTGCGGTCCTTCCGCGGACGTTCAATCTTTTCTCAATGTTCAATCGCTCGCGGGCCTCCGTGTTTCGACCTCCGTTTTCCGGAAGCCGAATGAACCGGTCCAGTGTCACCGATGTCAACGCATCGGTCACACGAAGAACCATTGTTTTTTGCAGCCGAACTGCGTCCGTTGCGGTGGCGAACATACGAGCACTGAATGTACGAAGTCCCGCGACACCCCCGCGCTTTGCTATCTCTGCGGCCGGGATCACCCGGCCAATTATCGCGGTTGCGACGTACATAGGGAGGCCAAGCGCATACAAGCGGAGAAGAAAAAGGTGTCCACAGCTGTTTTTCCCGTGGCAAAGGCTCCCCCTCCCCTCACGCGGTCGTACACTGGGGCAGTGACCTCCGCTGCGGAGTTTCCTCCCCTTCCCAACGCCCGACCCGCTCCGTCGTCATCGCCAGATGGCCCCTTGCGCCAGCTGGGACTCCCCCCTCCCCTCCCCTCCTCGGCTCTCGACCGTCGCCTCCTCAGCCCGCATCCGCTCTCGAATCTCAGGACTTGTTGACCTGGTTTCGTGGCATTATGGCTCACATAGAACGGGCTCCTACGATCGCGGCGAAAAAGACCTTCCTGCTCGAGCAACTCCTTCGCATATACGTTTAATGCGTCATTGCATGCTCCGCGTACGTCATTAAAGATCCTTTCTTGGAATTGCAACAGTATTTCGAACAAAAAACACGAGCTGTTGCATTTCGCCGCGCTGCACCACATCGATATTATTCTTCTCCAGGAAACCTTCCTGAAACCTCACATCTCTTTTCACGCACCCAATTATTACACGCATCGTTTGGACAGAAACAAACCAGGCGGAGGAGTTGCTATCCTTGTCAAACACGGTATTCCTCATTCTCTCCTTGACGCTCCTATCCTTTCCAGCATGGAAGCTCTCGGAATTGCCGTCCACACACCACACGGTAACTTAAACGTCTTTTCCGTTTATCAGGTGAACAGTCGCCCGAATAAAATGAACAAATATGATTTGGCGCGGCTATTTTCGCCGCGCAAATCGGGCTTGTACATCGGTGATTGGAACGCCCATCACTCCGATTGGAACTGCTCTACGACATGCAAAAGCGGGCGAATCTTACATTCGTTCGTTTCGAACCTTCCTTCGTCCTTCCTCGCTCCCATGGAGCCCACCCGCCCCTCCCGTTCCCCTTCCCGCGTCTCTGTAATCGATTTCGGCGTCGCACTAGGCTTGCCGTTCGTCGACCCGCCTTCGGTCCTCCGTCAATTCTCCTCGGACCATTTCCCGATCCTTTTTCACCTCCCACTCTCCTTTTCCCGTCTTCGCCCTCCTCCCACGCGTTCCATTAACTGGAACAACTTTCCAGACTCCTTAGCAGACGTCTTGGCGTCTCTCCCTCCCCTTTCCTCTCCCTCCACAGAGGACCTCGACCGCCGTGCATCAGCTGTTTCCGAGGCGTTTTCGGAAGCGAAGGACCGCGTTACTCGGCGTATTTCTTCCAAACCTGGGCGAAATACCCGTCCGCTCCCTCCTCATATTCTTGTGCAAATAAAGCAACGTAATTTTGCTCGTCGGGCTTGGCAGAGAGATAGGTTGCCATGGGATAAGTCCCGTTACAATCGTCTCGCTGCCGACGTCAAACGTTCGATTGCGGCTTTTTCAACACAAGAATGGTTGCGTCACGTTTCCACCCTTTTCTTTGAGGATAACTCTCTCTGGGATATCTCCAAGTCCCTTCGCCGTCCCCTTAAAGTCGCAAATCCTCCGTTAAAGCTGTTTGGTAATTTCATTTTCGATCCCACACGGAAAGCAGACATCCAAGCGGCCCATCTAGAGTCCACGATGGCCGCTGATACCTCCCACTCCCCCGCAGACTATAAAATCCGCAGTTTTCTATTCAATCTTGCTCCCAACCCTCCTGACCTCCCCCCGCTCACGTCTGCGGCGGACATCTCCTCCATAATCTCCACCCTCCCGGCCCGCAAAGCGCCCGGATTTGATAATGTATCAAATCGGGAACTAAAACTTGCTGCCTCCGTCCCCGCTTTTCCCCTTCTGCTTTCCGATCTCTTTAATCATTGCTACCTCTCCTCACATTACCCATCCCCTTGGAAAACAGGGAAAGTTATCCTCCTCCCGAAACCGGGGAAAGACGCAACAATCCCGGGCAACTGCCGCCCTATCACTCTCCTTTCGTCTATTTCGAAACTTTTTGAGCGCGTGCTTCTCACGCATTTAGAAAACCACGCCCGCTCTCGCGATATCCTTCGCCCAGAGCAATTCGGGTTCCGTTCTCGCGTTTCTGCGAACCACCAAGTCCTTCGCCTCTGCGAACGCATCGCCCACGGGTTTAATCTTCGTCGTTCCACGGACGCCGTCTTCCTCGACTTCGCCCGTGCGTTCGACAGGGTCTGGCACGACGGTCTTCTGTATAAAATGCATCTCGCGGACTTTCCTCCCCCTCTCATTCGCCTAGTACGCAGTTTCCTCTCGGATCGTCGCTTTCGGGTGGCGATGGGTGATTCTCTCTCCTCTGTAAAGAGAGCCGACGCCGGCGTTCCGCAAGGCTCTCTTATCAGCCCATTTTTGTTCAATTTGTTCGTGAACGACATGCCCTCCACGCCACATACATCACTATACATGTACGCTGACGACACGGCCATCGCCGCGTCGTCTCGCGTACGCAGCGCGAACATCCGTCGTCTCAACACACACCTTCGGAAACTCCAAAAGTGGACGTCCACATGGAAAATGATAATAAACGCCGACAAGAGCACACACGTCCACTTTGCTCGCCGCCGTCTACATGCTCCACATACCTCTATCCGTTTCAACACGCACGCTATTCCGAAAGCTTCCTCGCACCGCTTCCTTGGCGTCATCCTTGACGCCAAGTTTACCTTCCGTCCACACCTAGACTTTTGCCACAGGAAGGCGGTTGTAGCCACGAATCAACTATGCTGCCTCGCCTCTGACACCTCCTCCGTCAGACATTCGGACCGGATTCGCTTGTACACCGCGATCGTCCGGCCGAAATTCCTTTACGCGGGCCCTGTCTTCGCGCTTCGCCGGAGTGCTTGGAAACGTCTGGAGACGATCCAAAATAAGGCGATTCGTCGCCTCCTGAATCTCTCGCGATTAACGCGGATGGCGGAGGTTCGCGCCGCACATCACCTTCCGTCTGTCGCCGAATTCCTTCGCGACATGACCCGGAAATTCCATGCATCGTTTCGCAGGACTGGAAATCCTCATTTACTTACCATCTGGGACTATGATCCGACCAAAAAACACCGCTTTACACTGCCTAAAGATGTTACTCGCCTATGAGTCTTTCCTATGCCTTTTAGAATTACGTTCCTTCCTTCCGCTGGGCCGTCTCTCCGCCGGCCGCCTCGGGGCGTTATGCTCCGAAATGGTACGATAGGGCGGTGGTCTTCCCGGCGGAAATATATGTACTCGTTTTTTATTATATTTTTATTGTATTCCCTTATTTCCCTTGTATATTGCGTCTGCCCTGTCACCGGGATTCTCTCCTGGTGTCCTTCGTAGTACCTGCCCCACCCCATATATTCCTATCCCGTCTAGAATAATTAACTTTAGTAACCCAGGCCGTTTCCTGTCGGCCTGTTCAATACTCTGTTAGGTTTAGGTGTGTCTGTAACTCACACGCGTTAATTGTTAAGTTTCTCTTTCTCACAAACAACACGCACACATCCGTCACGTTAATTTTTTTGCCATGGTTTTTATCATTTGTCAATTGACCGGTTAAGGTGGGTTTCACCCACCGGGACGGTGCTTATGCGCCCCTTCGGGGCCGACATTGAACGTTGTATCCAGGTCAAGAGCGGAAGGAGAGGAGAGGGGA
The DNA here is from genome assembly GCA_037158775.1 of Hetaerina titia. Classification (NCBI taxonomy): domain Eukaryota; kingdom Metazoa; phylum Arthropoda; class Insecta; order Odonata; family Calopterygidae; genus Hetaerina; species Hetaerina titia. The sequence continues at coordinate 5,834,041 of CM073778.1, read as the reverse complement.
GGCAGCGTCGCCAAGACGTCTGCAAGGGTGGCAGGAAAAAGGTTCTAAGAAACAGATGGGTGGAAGGGGGAGAAACACGTGAGGATGAGAGAGGGAGGTTAAAAAGGATCGGGTAGTGGTTGGAGGTAAAGCCGTGAACCACAGACGGGGGCTCGACAAAGGGAAGATTAATAGAGATACCGAAGTCAATTATGCTTACAGAGGAAGGGGATCGGGATACACGAGTTGGTTCCAAAGGCGCCAGAATGGAAGAAGGAAAGCGGGTGAGAAAGGAAAGGAGTGTGCGACCATTTCCCGATGTACAGGAACAATTCCACGTGGTATGTTTTGTATTCCAGTCGCCTATGTAAAGACCCGACTGACGACTGGAGAGCAAGCGCGCGAGATCATCTTAATTTAATTTATTCGTCCTTCCGCATAATTGCTATGTTGAGAAAATGTCCAGGGTGCCCTGCTTTGCATGTACTTCGATTCCGAGAGCTTCGATGCTGTTAAGAAGGGGGACGTCTAGGAGGGAATGCGGGATGTCCCGTTTTATAAGGACGGCAACCCCTCCGCCACGCGTATTGTGGTCAAGTCTGTAAGTGAAATATTCCGGTAAGTGAAAAGAAAGGTGCGGCTTGAGAAATGTTTCCTGAAGAAGGATTATGTCGATGTGGTGTGATGAAGCGTAATGCGAAAGTTAGTGTTTTTTGTTGAGTATACTATTCGTATTCCAGGAAAGGATTTTTAAAGAACGTCGCGAGTTAAAGTTCGAAAAGTTAAATTTGAAGGCGGAGACGTTGCTCTAGAATAAATATTTTCTTAGCCTCGAGCGTCAGAGTCTGCTGAATCTCCGTCATAATAGCACGACACCAGTGCAGAAGCTCCGAAGCATCCGCATCAGCTGGGGAAAGTAGGGGAAACGGCTGAGGGCCTGTGAGGGGGGAAGGGGCGCTCGAGCGAGATGCGCGTAGCAGGCGGCGGCGGAGGGGAATGCTGAGCGTTGGGGAGGGGAGGGAACTCGGAAATCGAGGTCACCGCCCGGGAATATCCTTGAAGGAGGGGAGGGGGGGCTCTCGCCCGAGAGACAGCTGACGCCATCTTTTTCCGATGGGCTTGTAATTTCTTGGCCTCCCGATGGACTTCGCAACCGCGATGATTCGCCGTATGTCCCGGGCTTGGGGCATTCCGTGCTCGCGTGGGTTTCCCCGCAACGAACGAAATTTGGTTGCAAAAAACAGTGATTTTTGGTATGACCGATGCGTTGACAACGGTGGCACTGTACGGGCTCGTTCGGCTTCCGATAAACGGTCACCGAAACACGAAGTCCCGCGAGTTATTCGATCTGTAGAAACGCTTGTGCGTCTACGGAGTGCTCGCAAGTGATGTGGCAAGTGCTTGTTGGATAGCGAGCGACTACCGTAAGCCCCGCGGAGCGTTCTAGATCTGAGGGGCGAGTGGAGGTAATCCGGCAGACCGAAATCACCGGGAAAGCAAGAGATTTCAATTGTGTAATAATATCTTCTTCCGCGATGGACGGGAGAATTCCGCGAATGGCGAATTCACAGTGACGGTTTCCGGGCAATTGATGCGTAGTGTAGGGCACACTCAATTCCCGGAGAATTGCGGAGACCTTGTGATGGTCTTCCGGCGTGCAACACTTGATAACGGTTGCGTTAACGCCAGTTGAGTGGGCGATCGGGGGGAATTGGCAAGGGTGAGAAATTCGCGCATGCACCTCAGACCATTTTGCCGTATCCGCGATCCGAAACGGTGGAATTCTCCCATGTTTCTCGCTGGAAACTGGAGCACGAGGGGCGTTATTCAAAGGTTTCGGACCTTGAGGGGGAGGTTGGGGAATAGTGCTCGTCGCCCGCGGAGCTGCCGTTTCCGACAGCAGCGTGAAACGATTCGTAATCGCGACCTTTGAAACAAGTAGCGCGGCCAATGATCCGGCGGCCATGTGCCGCCGTCGTTTATTGCTGACAAGCTCATAATGCTCTTCGGGATTAGCGATCGCAGAAGAGTTAAAGGAAGTTGTCATTGCGGCGCCCTCCTGACAGTTAATGTCAGTTACATGTGGCACCTGGGAAGAATTCTGGCCGGCAAGGGGAGTTTCACTCACCGGCGTGGGTGCGGTAGCAATGTCCATCGGGTCGGAAGGCGCCGGGTGCTGAGGTGTGGCTGTAGGTGGAGAGGTGTGAAGTGGCGAATCCATTCGGATGTCCTTGGGTTGATCAGGTGATAATAGTGTAACAGCGGTGTCCTTTCGGAAGCCGGCGAGGAGCGCGTCGCGTTCAGTAACCGAGAGCGCAGCGAGCGCGGCACGCAAGTCCTCAGTAGATAACATACCTGGGTATGTTACCGCCATGGTAGGCACCGTGGACGTCCCAGATACAGTGGAAGGCGTGTTGACAATTCCCTCTGGTGATTGTTATAAAGTAATGTTTTTATCCGGGAGATGAACTCCGCGAACTTTGGTAAAACCGAGATTTAATGTGAAATCCCTGTCACTGCGTGGGTGGCGAAGTGGCCCAGTTGCATGATGGAGCGGGCGAGAACGCCTAACTCTCATTATATTGCCGACCGCATGAGAAAAGGCCGTATCGTCGAGCGTACAGGGGAATGGGGGGCGGGGCGCTCGGCCCGGCGGGGCTCGGGGCGGGGAAAAGGGACGCACACGACCGACCCAGACAGGAAGAGGCATTACTAATTCGTTGAACCCAACCCTAGATCCCCAGGCAGTTTATTTGCGCACAAAAAATAACCAAAAACGCACTAGAGCGGAGACACGACCGTCTCCTTCGAGTGCTAACACAAGACTCCTCTCCCGAAGTGGTGGTGTCCCTCTTCTCGCTGAAAAAACTTCTTTTCTTCCAAGGCAATCTAGATGAAGCTTCGGGCTGTTGCGGTTGAGAGGATCACGGTTGCTGGCTCGTTGGTTGTGTTTGCGGGGTTGATGGTCTATCTATAAAGAATGGAGAGAACCGGCAGATTAATTTGTAGGAGAAGAGGGACCGCGGGACGAAATTGCGATGGAGCAATAATCGGGTTCACACAGGGAAGGACCGTATTCCTGGAAAACAGGCAACGGATGCTACGCCCAAAGATGTCGCTAGAAGCGATATCAAGGAGCGACACAACCGTTTCCCTCTGCCCCAGGTGCAGATTCACCAGGAGTAGGGTAAGTAACTTAAGGAGATCATCCTTAGTTACCACCTCCTCCCTGTTGACTGCAGCCGGCACTGCGGGATCTTCCTCGGGATCAGAGGAAGCCTGTAAAACGGCCTGGGGGGCGAGGACGATGGGAGCCGTTGTCGGGAGTGACGCGGGCTCCTTCGGGCGCTGTGGGCAGCTGTGGTCGCCGGCATGATGTCCCCCGCCGCAGTTTGCCCACCGGAAAGACTCGATGCTGCACTCCGCAGCTCCATGTGGCCCTCCGCAGCGCGAACATTTCGGGGGAGCCCTGCAGGTACCCGACACTTGAGAGAACCCTTGGCATCGCCTGCACTGGAGCGGTTGAGGTGCGGGTGGACGGGATGGTTCAATGGCGTACGTCTTTCTGTAGGCCCAAAGAGCTTCCTGCAGTAGTTCCTGGGCGGTGTCTTCTTCTTCTGTCACCAGGCAAAGGATGGTAGTTGGCTGCTGCGTAGCCTGCGATTTGATTCTCCACACATTTTTGAATGGGAGCCCACACTCTTTCAAGGCGTTCTTGATATCAGCCACCGGGGTTGCCCTATCGACGCCTTTTATTACGACCGAGTAGGTCGCCTTCTTTTTAGGACGTCGTTCAGCAGGGGGTATCGGCATCCGTATCTTGGTGATGACGGGACCTCCAAGACGAGCCTCCAGCGTCTTCTTCTCCTTGCCCTGAAAAAGGGCAGCCTCCGACGAAGGGATGAGGAGGCGGGCGCAGCGCTGGTCGGTGAAGACCGAAATCTCAGCTCGGGACAAGGCGAGGTTCAAAGAGCACAGTGTCGCATGGAAGGACCGCTGTGTTGTGTTGATGGGGAGTCCGGAGAGATACACTGTGGTATCGTTTTTAAAAGTAGTACGACGTGGGTTTCTCGCCTGGGGGGAGGGAGGGGACGGAGAAGAGACCTCTTCGTTGTGCGGATCTTCGGGCACCGGCGACACGATCCTAGCCTTGCGGCGTCCATTTCCTTGCCGCATCCATTCCACGCCCGTGTAATCATCCTCCTTGTCGACAGACGCAGAGCGAGTCATCCTCCGGTCCTCCCATGTTTCGCGGATCGTGATTCCCCGGACGGGGCGATCCCTTCGGCCACCGGGTGCACAAGGGGGTTACCACTGGTGGGGCCTTTACTTGCGTTCCGGTGTCCTGTCCCTGAACCTAGAAAAAGAGTGGTCCTAAAAAGGGCCGTCAAAGTCTCGCGATGGCCGTTCCTTAGATTCACAGATCGTGTGTTCCCCGGGCGGGGCGATCCCTTCGGCCACCGGGTGCGCAAGCGGGGTTACCACTGGTGGGGCCCTTACTTGCGTTCCGGTGTCCTGTCCCTACGCCTAAAAGAAAGAAAAAAGGGCCGTTAAGTCTTCTGCAGTGTTCCCTCCTACGAAGAACGGATCGTATATTCCCCGGATGGGGCGATCCCTTAGACGTAGAAGTGCGCAGGGGAGATTACCACTGGTGGGGTCTCCCAAGCGTTTCTTACGCCCGTCCCTATTTCTGGCCTCTCGTAGTCGTCCTCTCTCTTCCGCTGTGTTCCCTCCAACGAAGAACGGATCGTATATTCCCCGGATGGGGCGATCCCTTAGACGCAGAAGTGCGCAGGGGAGATTACCACTGGTGGGGTCTCCCAAGCGTTTTTTGCGCCCGTCCCTATTGGAGCCCGTAGCCCGCTCGCTCCTGATTGGCTCTCGCGCTGAAGCCTCGTCTTCGCCCTAGCGGCCGATGGAGCCCCTCGTCAGAGGTGCGTTCCTACGGCGATGGGTGAACCGATGTCCGGGCACTGCAAACGCCGCTGTTGCTGCTTCACTGCTGCTACCGCTGCTGCTACTGCTGCTCTCTGCTGAGTCCGGATCTGACCAGACCAGAACCCCTTTTATCTGGGCGATCGACCCTTTCCTTCTACTGATGCTTCGGTGCGACAACGTCCACCCCTTAAGCGTTTATGGTTGTGCAACTGCACATGTCGGACAATGGCGAACGAAAGTGTAAATTTCGAACGTGTACCTTTCCAGTGTTGGTGAAGGAGAAATTGAAGAAAGACCACTAGTGGGTTGGCTATTGCCTTAGCGTAATTAGAAGATCTATATCTACCTTATATTTAAGGGCGAGAACATTTTGCCCATTACATCGCCAACAGGACGGAGTTATTTTAGAGTAAATCTATTGCTTAAAATTAAACATAAACTTATGACTCTGGTCTATTCAATATGTATTTATGTATTTTTTTCTTTTTTTATTATTATTATTATTTTTTATATATATATGTATATATTTTTCCATTATTATTATTATTTTTTTTAATTCTTTTCTCCAGAGTTTTCTATATTCTATGCCTCTTGGTTGCCCGCCAAGCCCACAACATTCGGTCGAGACGGGGCCAACAGCACCTACTGTATTATATACAAGTGGCACAATTTTGCCTTCTCATATATAAACATGAACAAAATGAGAGATATATATTTTTTTTAACAAAATTTGTACAAAAGCTTCCAATTAAGTACCCTTATTTTAACAAATATTGGAAGTAAAAGTCATAGGAAAGAATTCGGTTTGGTTACCGAAATATTATTTCTTTGTGGGAGTCTGTAGCTCGGCCGGCGTTTTCTTTGTAGGGAATAATCCCATATGTTTTTTGTAATTGTGTTTCGTGGAAGGGACCTCACGAGTCGTTCAGCTTGCGCTCGGATGAAGTCGTGTACTTTTGGAATTTTGTGTGCGTTTCTGATCTCCTGTGTTGGTACGAGTTTACTCTGGTTTGTGAGGTAGTGAATGTTTCTAAGCTATTTCTGTCTGTTTTTCTTGCGTTCCCGAATATTTCGCAGCCGTACAGCAGCCTTGGGCGGATGTAAGAGAGGTATAATCTTAATTTATTTTTGTGCGTTAGGCGCGATTTAGAGCACAAGAGCGGAGACAAAACTGCCCTTGTACCTTGTGCTATATGTAAGGCATGCTGTACGTGCTTGGCCCATGTCAGTTTATAATCGAAGTGTATACCTAAGAATTTGTGATAATTTCGTCAAAATACGCACGGATTGAAAGGTTAATGGTTTTTTTGGGAGATAGTTTGGTTTCTCCGAAAGTCGACAACTACGCTTTTCTCCGCATTTATTGTGACTTTCGAGTTAACGGTCCACTTTTCCAGTAAAGAGAGGTGGTTTTGGATCTTGCGGAAGACACATGTGCCACTCCTAGATCTCGCCGCGATTGCAGTATCATCGGCGAACATGAAAGTGAGAGTTTGTGGAGAAGAAGGAAGATCATTGACATAGCAGTTGAAAAGAGTAGGAGATAATATGGCGCCCTGCGGCACGCCACAGTTTATCTGTTTCCTAGCTGACAGAGCTCCGTTTTCGGCGACATGTATTGCTCGTGAAGCGAGAAAACTTTGAAATATCTTGATGAGATATATCGGCACGCCGATTTTAATTAACTTGAGTAACAGTCCATCATGCCAGACTTGATCGAATGCCTTGGCCACATCCAAGAACAACACCGCGATGCGTTGGTTGTTCTGCATGCCGTGGCTAATATACTCTGCAAGTCTGAGTATTTGCAGGGTAGTGGAATGACCTTCACGGAATCCCATTTGATCTGGTCTGATTATGTCGTTGGTTCGTAAGAAGAGGTCTAGACGGGCTTTTAAAATAGATTCAAAGAGTTTAGAGATACAGGAAAGTAAAGAGATAGGTCTACGGTTTAACGGAATCGTCGGGTCTTTGCCTGGCTTTGAAAGCAGGCAGAGTTTTGCTATTTTCCACGAATCTGGAAAATAGCAGGAGGAAAGACAGTTGTTAAATAAGCCCAACAAGTGACGAACGGCCGGCAGTGGCGCACTCTTTAAGTGTCTATTAGAAATATCGTCAATACCCGGGGCTTTTTTCGGGTTTAAATATTGAATGTACAGTCTTAGCTCCGTCTCTGTTACCGGTTGGAACGGTGGTGTCGACCAAGACCAAGACGATAGTGACTGCGCCTAAATGCGCATCTGTCACCGATGTCCAGCTTTTGCTGATGAACGGTGTTGTGACGTAACTAAGAATTAGGGCGAGATTAAGTGTGCAGGATTTTTATGTCGGTTCTACCATGGAGATGTTTTTGGGGCGTGGGTGTTTGAAGTGTGGGTTTGTGGAGTAGGACCAGAGATTCTCGAGCAATGTGTTGTTTGTGTGGGTTAGTGATTTGGAAAAGGATTCTGCTATTTTTTGGAGGTAGTTACTGAGGGGTGGTAGTTGTAGGTCTTTGTGAATGGAGTCGTTGCGGATGTACCAGGGGGCTTTTAATATGCCACGGATGGTTTTGTTTTGAAATATAATGAATTTTTGGAGATGAGTTTTTGCAATTGCCCCCCAGGCAGGGTATCCGTACGTCAGAGTGGGCCTGATCATAGAGGTGTACAGGGTGATTTTGGTTTTTAAATTGAGTGGACTATTGTGATTTAATAGCGGGAATAGTGATGCCCGAGCTGCATTTGCCTTATTTAAAGCGTAGGTGGTGTGTTCGTTCCAGGTGAGTTTACGGTCGAGAATGATGCCTAAGAATTTAGCGGAGTTTTTATTGGGGATTAGAGTGTTGCCGTAGAAAAGGCGGGTGGAACAGGGGTGTTTCCATTTGCGGGAATAATTGACATGTTCACACTTGTCAGGGTGGATCTGCAGTTTCCAAGTGTCCATCCATTCTTCCACAAGGTCCAAGTGTTCTTGGACATTGTCTGCGGCGGTGTACGGGTTGAAGGATTGGGAAGCAATGGCGGTATCGTCTGCGTATAAAAAGGTTTGGGTTTTTGGATGGGATGGTAGGTCACTGATGTAAAGGTTGAAGTGTTGGGGAAAGGACGGCACCTTGTGGGACGCCTGCTTGAATTTTTCTCAGGTTGGATTGACTGGAGTTAACTGATGCAAGGAAAGTACTGTTTGAGAGGAAAGATGATATGATTTTGATTAGGGAAAAAGAAATATCGGTTTGGCTGAGTTTCAGTACAAGGCCCTTTATCCATACGCGGTCAAATGCACGTTTTATGTCCAGGTAAGCCACCTGAGAATGTTTGTGGATGTTGAAACCGTAGGTGATAAATTCTACTAAGCGGAGAATTTGGTGCGTGGTGGCCGTTTTCTTTTGAAAACCCGTCTGTTCAGGTCGTATGAGTTGAAGAGCGGAAATTTCTTCTTGGAGCCGGTTGAGTATTAGACGCTCAAGAATTTTCCCCATGCAGGGAAGAAGGCTGATGGGTCTATAGTTTGATGGGTCTTTGGGATCTTTACCAGGTTTCGGAAGGAGGATGATTTTTGCTTTTTTCCAGGCTGAGGGGAAATAGCAGAGGGAAAGGCAGGAGTTCAAGATTGAGAGGAAATGCAGGATGAAAGGTTTGGGAAGGTTTTTTAAGTGTGCGTAAGAGATGAGGTCCGGTCCAGGGGCGGATTTGATTTTGCTTTTGTTAATTATGGCCGTCAGTTCGGAAAGGGTTGCAGGAGAGATAGCGGGAGGGGGGGAGAGTGCGATGGAGTCAGTTGTCGGAAGCAAGGGAATCAAGGTGGCAGGTGTTTGGATTTTGGAATACGGACTCTAGGATGTTTGCAAAGACATGAGCTTTCTCATCGTCGGATTATGTGAGTTTACCATCGTGGAGGAGGGGAGCTTTGGGAGTGGTTCGTTTCCTGAGGGAGCGCGCCAGTGGCCAAATTGAGTGATCCTAATGGGACCGAGAGCTGATCTTTTTTTCCCAGAGGGACTGTTTGTGGGTTCTCAGTGCTGAGGAGACAAGGTTACGTAAGCCTCTGTAATTTTGACCGTCGAGTGGAAGATGGCTTCTTTGCCAGATCCCCCTGGCTTGGTTCCTCAGATTTATGAGCCGTAGTATGTCGGCTGGGAGAGTGGGGCCAGTGAGTGTTGCTGGATCCTGACGTAGAGGTGAGGCGTTTGCGATGTTGGTTATAAGAGAAGTGAACTCTTTTATGGCCGAGTCTACTTGATGGCTCGTTGAGAGGTGTGATTGAGGCAGGGTGGTGGAGCAGCAGGTTTCGTGGAATGTTTTCCAATGTATTTTGCTCGGTTTACCCGTGGGGATGGATGGATTTAGAGGGATGGTAAATGTGAGGGGGCAGTGGTCTGAAGCGGCGTTGTCAACGTTGCGGACATCAAAATTTGGGTCAAGGGAGGTAAGAACAAGGTCCAGGATGTCAGAGGAGTTTGGATTTGGTGGGAAATGGGTAGGTAGGGGCGGGGCCATAATTGAAAAATTGGCAGAAATCTGCAGACGGCGCAAGGAGAGACCACGACTCGTGTTTGTTTTGCAGCCCCAGGCCGTGTGTTTAGCATTAAGGTCACCACCGAGTATGGACCGTGGGGTAAGGACGGTTTGGATTGCCTCAAGGTCTTCCTTTGTGGATTTGGAGCGGGAGGGGGGGAAGTATGCAGACCAGATATTTAGCTTCCCGACTCTGGTCTTGAGAGAGATCCCGACTAGCTCAAGGTTCTTCGTATCGGGTGGGGATAATTGGCAGCAGGGAATGTTCTGCTTGGTAAGGATAGCTACTCCTCCTAAGCCTTTTGATGCTGGCCGGTCACGCCGAAAAACTTTGTAATTGGGGATGTGGAGAGACTGATTCGGGAGTAGTTTGGTTTCTTGAAGAAGAATAATGTCCGGAGAGTAAGTGGTAGTAAGTTGTTGTTGCTCAAGCGCTTTTGGCCTTATACTGTTGCAGTTCCATTGTATGAAGCGTAGGTGGTGAGAAGAGGAGATAAGGTTACAATCCATTTAGGAGTTGAATGAAGCATGGTATTATTTCAGTCTTTAGGGTTGAGATTAAGGAGGCATTGTCCTCCAGGGTTAGGAGTTTGGAGACGATGGTAAGAAGGGTGGCTTTTAGGTTAGATTGGATGGAAGTTGGGGGAGCGGGTTTGGGCTCGGTGTTTGGATTGGATTGCGTCGGAGTGGGTGGTAAAGAATGCGGAGGGTTGACATTGGCTTGTGACGGGGCAGTGCTGGTAAGAGGGTTAGGTCGGGAAAGCCACGCATTTTGTAGCGGTGGGAAGGAGGAGTTGGGGAAGGATGGAGCTACAGTTGGTCTAAGAGCACTATTAATGGCCTCGCGTTTGGCTCGGATCTTGAACATTAGCTCACGGTGAACCACACAGCCTCTATAATTTGCAGTGTGTGGAGCACCACAGTTAACACACTTGGCTGGGACGTCTTTGGGCTTGACACAGTCCTTGTAGTGGTGGTCACCAGCGCACTTGACACAGCGGGGTCGGAGGCCGCATGTTTTATGGGTGTGCCCGTAACGTTGACAAGACAGGCATTGAGGTGGGCCTACAAGTTGCCGGAACGGTTCTACGTTCGTGCGCAAGTGTAGGAGGGAGGATGTTTGCAGGAAGTCGTCCCTTTGGGAAGAATCTTTGAGCCTGATCTGGAATAGGGGGAGCAGGGAGTTCTGCGTCCGGGTTGGCTGCGCGGATTGCATTTCTCTCAGCCTGCTGAATGAGGGAAGGACGGGTTGATTTCAACTGGACAACTTACGGTGGTGTCGGAAGGAATTCTAGGCTACTTATAGCAGCCTCGGCTTCCTCGTCCTCCGTTCTTGGCCAGTCATTTTTCAAAGTCATGGTTTCCTGGAACGCTTCCGCGAGGATTTCTGCCTTGTCATTTGCGTCGAAATACAGTTGGTTATTGTGCCTGATGGGCTGGTCAGGACGGCCTTTTTTGGTCAGTTGCTTTGCTTTGAGAGAATTCGACAACAGCACACATCTTTGGAAGCAGCTTCATTGACGGAACACGGAGAAATCACCTAATCCTGGCGGGTGAAAGTGATACCTGTGAGATACTGCACTAATCTAGTATTGAAGGAGTCTCCAATTACGTGCTGGAAGCGCTCGGGGGGGAAGGCTAACTTAGTCCCTTCTTCTCACCTCCGAGTGGTGTTTCGGCACGCCCCGTAGGTCGTCTCGTGTTTGAAAACCTGGGAAGAGGGTCTCCCTCATTGCACTCCCAGGGGATCGGCACGAGTCCACTCCTTAGGGAATAGTGCGTAGGCTAGGGAGGAACAGGCTTAGGCCGGCTGTGCCCTTTCCGCTTGTCGGATGGATCGGCCGGATTCGCCGAGGTTCCTCAACTGAGATTACAGCGGATACCCCCCCAATAGGTGGAGACTCCTTCAAATCCAATTTGATATACGGAAGGTTTAAATCCGAACAACCCCATGGATAAAGACATACCTAAAGTAAGTGAAGCTCCCAGTGCAGCCTCTGCTCTGAATACTCTGTCGTTGCTACCAAGAAAGGACCCTGCTAGTGACAATGGTGAATCCGTAACCAACACCGTCCCAAAATACTTGTTAAATGATCCACGTTTTCACCAGTTAATGGGACAGTGATAACTGCTCAATAATCAACAAACAGACTGACGCCCCACCTACAAAAGAGCAGACGAAAGGTCATCTAAGGGGCCGATTTCGTCCAGACCCTACCGAGATGTCTACTGACCCCGTATCTGTCAGTGCTCGCCGCGTTGAATACAGACCAGTGTTTCCCGCTCAGTTACGGATTGGTGACTCCAAAAATGCACGAAACCACTCAGCGAAGAAAAGAAATGACAATGCCACTCAACCACAACAAGAGGCCGTGAAAAGTACTCTGTGCACATCTCCCGACAAGGACGGTTATACCGTTGCTACCTCCAAAAAGAGGAATATCCAAAGGTCACCCCAGGAAGCCGAATCTGTACAACGCGCCACAACCACGGCGAAAAGATACGAAGGGCTAAGAGAGGTACCAGAACTAATAACAATGCAGATTGACGACGCCTCTCCTGAACCACCAAAGAGAGACCGAATACCACCAATTTTCTTGAAGGATCACTCGGAATGGAATATCAAAAAAAAGGCAAATTACATCTTGTTGCAACTTCCCTCCGGTATGCTCCTTCACAGGATCCCACATAAAAATTAGCTGTACCAAGAGTGACGATTACAGAAAGGTTACGGCACTTCTGAGGGAAAAAAGCTGGGAGTTTTTTACCTATCAGCTGAAAGAGGACCAAAAAACATTAAGTGATACGTGGACTGACTGTCGACTCAAAAGTCGAGGACATAAAGGAGGAACTCTTGGAAAACGATCTTCCTATAGATGAAATATTTCAAATAAAGACGTCGCGTCCGACATAACGCCAAAGGAAAGAGAGGGAGGATATATTGTCAGCTGATCCAGACACGGAGATCCCACCTCTTCCAGCCCGTTTACTTCCCTTGTTTCAAATCAAGATTGCAAGAGAAAGCGACAAAAGACTTCCTAGCAGTAACCCATCTCTGTGGGCTAATAATTACTATCGAACCATTCCGCCCATCCACCGGTCCTCCGCAATGCAAGCGATGCCAACGCTTTGGGCACACAAAACCTGCGGCCTTAACAGCAGATGCGTAAATTGTGGAGGAAATCAATCTCGGACTGCACCCGAAGTTCCCGGGAACCAGCTACCTGCGCCAACTGTGGAGGCCCTCACCCCGCGAACTACCGCGGCTGTCAGCGCTACCGATCTTACCCTGAGAAATTGCGAAGCGCCCAATCTAACCGAGAGACGTCCGCAGTCGCACAAGCTCCCGCATTTGCCGAATCAAATTTTCCGACGCCATCTGCAGCAGCAAACGCCACTTCCCAACCCGTTTCATCCAAGCTATGGAGCAATACAATAAAAATGGAGGCCGACAGGTAATGGCTCCTTACTAAACTAAGTAAAACTAGGCGGGAGAAGTACATTCGGGGAAAGGAACAGAAAATACTACAGTACTGAAGAGGGGTGCATAGCACACTAAGACAACAGAAGAAATAATGATATTGGAGACAAGTATATAGGCTAGGGTATATGCTGATTGATGTTTATATAGCTATTATTTTATTTCATTTTATTATTATTTTTATTTTTTTTCTCTTTTTTCTTATATATATATATTATTAAAAATTAAAAAACGTTGTTATAGTGGAATACATATATCGAGTACAGGAATATGGATACATAGGTCGAATATATGGACAAGAGCGGCTGATCGCCGCGAGAGAGATACTAACTAGGAAGATAAATGGATATTAATATTAAAAGACATAGGAAAGACTCATAGTCGAGTTACGTCCTTAGGCAGTGTATGTGTGCTTCCGGTGTATAGAATAATCCCAGATGTTGGACAGAAGAGCATTACCAGTGGTGGAAAGGCGCGATTTAAACTGCGAGACTTGTTTACGGATGAATTCCGCGGCGGACGGAAGACGATGAGCGGCGCGCACCTCGGCCATTCGTGTGAGGCGACTAACCTTAAGGAGGTTTCGAATAGATTTATTTTGAATGGTTTCGAGGTGCTTCCAGATCGTCTTCCGTACTGCGAAGATCGGGCAGGCGTAAAGAAATTTCGGGCGAATGATGGCCGTTTTGAAGGCGCATCCGGTCCTTGTGGCTGAGCGGGGAAGTCGCCGACGCAAGACATCGTAACTGGTTTCCCGCTACGATGGCCTTCGTACGGCAGAGTCAAGGTGGGGCTTGAAGGTTAGTTGATCATCTAGTATGACCCCAAGGAAGCGGTGCGACGTAGCTCTCGGAATTCTGTGTTTATGTAAAGTAAGGGACAGGTGTGGTGTACGCGGGCGTCGTCCCGTGAAGTGGACGTGCGTGCTTTTGTCGGCGTTTATACGTAGTTTGCATGTTGTCGTCCACTTGTGTAATTTCCGTAGGTGTGTTCAGGCGGCGAATATTCGCCGTGCGTATTCGTGACGTTGCGGCAATGGCGGTGTCGTCTGCGCACATGTAGGGGGACGTGTAAGGCGTGGTCGGTATGTCATTGACGAATAAATTAAATAGAAATGGACTGAGGAGGGACCCCTGGGGGACACCCGCCTCGGCGCGCTTTACATCCGATAGTGAATCCCCCATTTGCACACGAAAATGGCGCCCGGAAAGGAAACTGCGAATTATGAGGATGTGGGGGAGAGGAAAATGACATAGGTTCATTTTGAAAAGAAGACCGTCGTGCCATACTCTGTCGAAAGCGCGGGCGACGACGAGAAAGACGGCGTCCGTCGATCGACGGAGATTAAACCCGTGCGAAATGCGTTCGCATAAGCGAAGGACCTGGTGTACCGCGGATACGCGTGAGCGAAAACCAAATTGCTCTGAGCGAAGACAATCGCGCGCGCGGGCGTGATAGTCCAGCTGAGTCAGAAGGACTCGTTCAAAGATTTTAGACAAGTTAGATATAAGAGTGATTGGTCGCAATTACCCGGAATTGAAGCTTCCTTCCCCGGCTTGGGGAGAAGGATAACTTTCCCTGATTTCCACGGAGATGGGAAATGGGCGGCAAGGTAACAGTGATTAATGAGATCCGACATTAACAAAGGAAAGACAGGGATGGAAGCTGCAAGTTTTAATTCCCTGTTGGACACGTTGTCGAATCCTGGCGCTTTCCGGGAGGGGAGTGAGGCGAAAATTGCTCTGATTTCGTCTGCGGACGTAATCGGAGCGGCGTGGGGATGATTGGGGGAAGATTCGAAAGGAATTTGCGGATTTTTCGGTCCGAGGGAGAAGAAGTTGGATCAAGGGACATGGTATTCTCCAGAAATGACGCATGAATTTCCGCTTTATGCGTCGAATTAAAGATCAATATGTCGTTAACTTTAAGGGGAGGATTTACGTTTTTTGGAGACTGACGAAGGGACTTTGAAATTCGCCAGAGAGAGTTATCCTCGAAAGACAGGGAGGAGACATGTCGCGTCCATTCTTGCGACGGAAAAGCAGCAATTGAGCGCCTGACGTCAGCAGTGAGGCGATTGTGAAGGGACTTGTCCCAGGGCAATCGATCTCGCTGCCACGCTCGGCGAGCGGCATCCCTGGCTTTGATCTTCGCAAGAATGTCCGGAGGTAGGGTGCGATTTCTTCTCCCATGTTTGGGAGGGATACACGATGTGCTTCTACGCTTCGCTTCTGCAAACGCAGCCGAAACGGCCTCAGCACGGCGATCCTGGTCAAGAGCGGAAGGAGAGGAGAGGGGAGGCAGCGTCGCCAAGACGTCTGCAAGGATGGCAGGAAAAAGGTTCCAAGAAACAGATGGGGTGGAAAGGGGAGAAACACGTGAGGATGAGAGAGGGAGGTTGAAAAGGATCGGGTAGTGGTCGGAGGTAAAGCCGTGAACCACAGACGGGGGTACAACGTTCAGTGTCGGCCCCGAAGGGGCGCATAAGAACCGTCCCGGTGGGTGAAACCCACCTTAACCGGTCAATTGACAGAATGAAAAACCATGGCAAATGAATTAACGTGACGGATGTGTGCGTGTTGTTTGTGAGAAAGAGAAACTTAACAATTAACGCGTGTGAGTTACAGACACACCTAAACCTAACAGAGTATGGAGCAGGCCGACAGGAAACGGCCTGGGTTACTAAGTTTAATTATTCTAGGTGGGATAGGAAGATATGGGGTGGGGCAGGTACTAAGAAGGACACCAGGAGAGAATCCCGGTGACAGGGCAGACGCAATATACAAAAGGGAAAATAAGGGAATACAATAAAAATAAAAACGAGTACATATATTTCCGCCGGGAAGACCCCCGCCCTATCGTACCATTTCGGAGCATAACGCCCCGAGGCGGCCGGCGGAGCGACGGCCCAGCGGAAGGAAGGAACGTAATTCTAAAAGGCATAGGAAAGACTCATAGGCGAGTAACATCTTTAGGCAGTGTAAAACGGTGTTTTTTGGTCGGATCATAGTCCCAGATGGTAAGTAAATGAGGATTTCCAGTCCTGCGAAACGATGCATGGAATTTCCGGGTCATGTCTCGAAGGAATTCGGCGACAGACGGAAGGTGATGTGCGGCACGAACCTCCGCCATCCGCGTTAATCGCGAGAGATTCAGGAGACGACGAATCGCCTTATTTTGGATCGTCTCCAGACGTTTCCAAGCACTCCGGCGAAGCGCGAAGACAGGGCCCGCGTAAAGGAATTTCGGCCGGACGATCGCGGTGTACAAGCGAATCCGGTCCGAATGTCTGACGGAGGAGGTGTCAGAGGCGAGGCAGCATAGTTGATTAATGGCTACAATCGCCTTCCTGTGGCAAAAGTCAAGGTGTGGACGGAAGGTAAACTTGGCGTCAAGGATGACGCCAAGGAAGCGGTGCGAGGAAGCTTTCGGAATTGCGTGTGAGTTGAAGCGAATGGAGGTGTGTGGAGCATGTAGACGGCAAAGTGGACGTGTGTGCTCTTGTCGGCGTTTATTATCATTTTCCATGTGGACGTCCACTTTTGGAGTTTCCGAAGGTGTGTGTTGAGACGACGGATGTTCGCGCTGCGTACGCGAGACGACGCGGCGATGGCTGTGTCGTCAGCGTACATGTAAAGTAATGTATGTGGCGTGGAGGGCATGTCGTTCACGAACAAATTGAACAAGAGTGGGCTGATAAGAGAGCCTTGCGGAACGCCGGCGTCGGCTCTCTTTACAGAGGAAAGAGAATCACCCATCGCCACCCGAAAGCGACGATCCGAGAGGAAACTGCGTACTAGGCGAATGAGAGGGGAAGGAAAGTCCGCAAGATGCATTTTATACAGGAGACCGTCGTGCCAAACCCTGTCGAACGCACGGGCGAAGTCGAGGAAGGCGGCGTCCGTGGAACGACGAAGATTAAACCCGTGGGCGATGCGTTCGCAGAGGCGAAGGACTTGGTGGTTCGCTGAAACGCGAGAACGGAACCCGAATTGCTCTGGGCGAAGGATATCGCGAGAGCGGGCGTGGTTTTCTAGATGCGTGAGAAGCACGCGCTCAAAAAGTTTCGAAATTGACGAAAGGAGAGTGATTGGGCGGCAATTGCCCGGGATTGTTGCGTCTTTCCCCGGTTTCGGGAGGAGGATAACTTTCCCTGTTTTCCAAGGGGATGGGTAATGTGAGGAGAGGTAGCAATGATTAAAGAAATCGGAAAGCAGAAGGGGAAAAGCGGGGACGGAGGCAGCAAGTTTTAGTTCCCGATTTGATACATTATCAAATCCGGGCGCTTTACGGGCCGGGAGGGTGGAGATTATGGAGGAGATATCCGCCGCAGACGTGAGCGGGGGGAGGTCAGGAGGGTTGGGAGCAAGATTGAATAGAAAACTGCGGATTTTATAGTCTGCGGGGGAGTGGGATGTATCAGCGGCCATCGTGGACTCTAAATGGGCCGCTTGGATGTCTGCTTTCCGTGTGGGATCGAAAATTAAATTACCAAACAGCTTTAATGGAGGATTTGGTACTTTAAGGGGACGGCGAAGGGACTTGGAGATATCCCAGAGAGAGTTATCCTCAAAGGAGAGGGTGGAAACGTGACGCAACCATTCTTGGGTTGAAAAAGCCGCAATTGAACGTTTGACGTCGGCCGCGAGACGATTGTAACGGGACTTGTCCCATGGCAATCTATCTCTCTGCCAAGCCCGACGAGCAAAATTACGTTGCTTTATCAGCACAAGAATATGAGGAGGGAGCGGACGGGTATTTCGCCCAGGTTTGGAAGAAATACGCCGAGTAACGCGGTCCTTCGCTTCCGAAAACGCCTCGGAAACAGCTGATGCACGGCGGTCAAGGTCCTCCGTGGAGGGGGAGGAAAGGGGAGGGAGAGACGCCAAGACGTCTGCTAGGGAGTCTGGAAATTTGTTCCAGTTAATGGAACGCGTGGGAGGAGGGCGAAGGCGGGAAAAGGAAAGTGGGAGGTGAAAAAGGATCGGGAAATGGTCCGAAGAGAATTGACGGAGGACCGAAGGCGGGTCGACGAACAGCAAACCTAGTGCGACGCCGAAATCGATTACAGAGACGCGGGAAGGGGAACGGGAGGCCACAGACGGGAGCTCGACGAAGGGAAGATTAATGGAGATGCCGAAGTCAATTATGCTGACAGAGGAAGGGGTTCGGGATACACGAGTTGGTTCCAAAGGCGCCAGAATGGAAGAAGGAAAGCGGGTGAGAAAGGAAAGGAGTGTGCGTCCATTTCCCGATGTACAGGAACAATTCCACGTGGAATGTTTTGTATTCCAGTCGCCTATGTAAAGACCCGACTGACGACTGGAGAGCAAGCGCGCGAGATCATCTTTATTTATTTTATTCGTCCTACCGCATAATTGGTAGATGGAGAAAATGTCCAGGTTGCCCTGCGTTGTATGTACTTCGATTCCAAGAGCTTCGATGCTTGTAAGAAGGGGTCGTCTAGGAGGGACCGACCGACCGACCGACTTTTTATCTTGTAGTCTATGATTAAGTCGTGCCTAACCGCAACGGTTATCTACGACGGGTTTCTTTACATGATGTGGATTAGCATTTACGTGTTTTTTAATTTATTTACGTGATTCTGTAATGGAGTTATGTGAGTGGTTTGGGTATAGGGATATGTAATTGTTTTAGCGCAGTTTTGGGTCGTTTGTGTGTGCATTTGGTTTCTGTATCATAGTCCCAGAGGTTTTTTAGGAGAGGGTTATCGGTGCCTGAGAGACTGTGTGCGAATTTGTGCGTCAACTCGGAGAGGGTTTGTAGGATGGGTGTAAGTTTTATGTCTTTGCGGATGTTTGCGTTGCTGATGAACCAGGGCGCTCCCAATATTTTTCTGATGATTTTGTTTTCTGTTGTTTGAATTTTCTTGAGGTGCGTTTGCGCAGCATGGAGCCAGGCTGGGGAAGCGTAGGAAAGAAGGGGGCGGATCATGCTTCTGTATAACAATAGTTTTGTTGTAATGGATAGGGAAGATTTTGGTTTTAGAAGCGGGTTTAACGAGGCTGTAGCGCCTTTTGTTGTTTCGGTGACGGTTTTTATGTGCGTTGCCCAGGTTAATCTTTTGTCTAGGGTGACGCCTAGAAATTTGGCGACATTGGTTTTAGGAATAACAGTGGTTCCATAGTGGATCGGCGGGCCATCGTTTAATTTTTGGAGACGGGAAAAGACTACATATTGACACTTTCTTGGATTAGCTGTCAGCTTCCAGTCGTCAGCCCAGTCCTCGAAGGCGTCTATCTGGTTCTGGAGTTTGGTTGCGGTATTTTCAGGGTGTTTACCTTGTGCGACGATGGTGGTGTCGTCGGCGTAAAGGAGTAAGTTTGCTCCTGGGGTCGATGGTATGTCATTTATGTATAGATTGAACAGCGTAGGCGAAAGAATGGCACCCTGTGGTACGCCGGAGGTGATGGGTTTTAAATCTGAAGACGTGTTATGGAGGGAAACATAAAAAGTTCTGTCTCTGGAGAAGGATTGGATGATTTTAGTAAGATAGGTGGGAATTGGTAGGTTCTGTAGTTTATGGATGAGGCCTATGGTCCAGACTCTGTCGAATGCCGCTTCGAGGTCTAAGAAGACTACGTGGGTGCGGTGACCGGCGTTGAATCCAGTTGTGATTAGTTCAACCAGCCTAAGGATCTGGTGGGTGGTGGACGTCTTTCTTCTAAAGCCTGCTTGTTCTGGTCGAAGTGGGGAGTTGGATTGTAGGTCGGAACGAGACGGTTGTGGATAGTAGATTCGAAGAGCTTTCCGAGGGTGCAAAGAAGACTGATAGGCCGATATGAGGAGGCAAGGGATTTCGGTTTACCGGGCTTTGGAAGGAGGATTACTTTAGCAATTTTCCATGCATTTGGAAAGTATGCTAGTGAAAGCAGATTATTGAAGAAATAGGCGAGGTATTTGATGATGGATGGAGGGAGGTTCTTGAGCATTTTATTGGATATGTTGTCTGGACCAGGGGCTGACTTTGGCTTTAGGGATGCAATTTTTTCTATAAGTTCCTCCATTGTGATTGGGGACGGCTGACATGCGGGATGTCCCGTTTTATAAGGACGGCAACTCCTCCGCCACGCGCATTGCGGTCCAGTCTGTACGTGAAATATTCCGGTAAGTAAAAGGAAAGGTGCGGTTTGAGAAATGTTTCCTGAAGAAGGATTATGTCAATGTGGTGTGATGAAGCGTAATGCGAAAGTTGGTGTTTTTTGTTGAGTATACTATTCGCATTCCAGGAAAGGATTTTTAAAGAATGTCGCGAGTGAAAGTTTGAAGAATTAAACTTGTAGGCGGAGAAGCTGCTCTAGGATGAAGATTTTCTTAGCCTCGAGCGTCGGAGCCTGCCGAATCTCCGTCATAATAACCCGAAACCAGCGCAAAAGCTCCGAGGCATCGGCGTCAGCTGGGGAAAGTAGGGGAAACGGCTGAGGGCCGGTGAGGGGAGTGGAGGGGGGAAGGGTCGCCCGGGCGAGAGGCGCGTGGTTAGCAGGCGGCGGCGGAGGGGAATGCTGAGCGTTGGGGAGGGGAGGGAACTCGGAAATCGAGGTCACCGCCCGGGAGTATCCTTGAAGGAGGGGAGGGGGGGCTCTCGCCCGAGAGACAGCTGGGGCGACCTTTTTTCGATCTGCTTGCAATTTCTTCGCCTCCCGATGAACCTCGCATCCGCGATAATTCGCCGTGTGTCCCTTTCCACAGAGAAAGCAAGTGGGTGTGTCGTCACGAGGCTTTGGGCACTCCGTGCTCGCGTGGGTTTCCCCGCAACGAACGCAATTCGGTTGCAAAAAGCAATGATTTTTCGTATGCCCGATGCGTTGGCATCGGTGGCATTGAGCGGGCTCATTTGGTTTCGGGCTCATACGGCCACCGAAACACGAAGGCCCGCGAGATATTCAATTTGTAAAAACGCTTGCGCGTCCACTGATCTTGTCTGATGCGGCGTTGAACATTGCCGACAAGATGATTCCGTTCCGGTGGGAAGGACCCACCACTACCGGTATTTTTGACAATTTAGAGTGAGTTGGGCGTGTGAGTGTAAATGGCGTGTGAATGTGTTGTTTGCGTGAATAAGAAACTTACTAGCTAAGACAAATATCGAAAAATATTTTACATAAATACAAAGTACACAATTTGAAACAAATGTCTATTGCTAAAATTATCAGGGATATTAAGGGTATAGGTAAGACTAACTATTTGTATGTTAACATACATTGCTATTACTTTTTTGCATTTTTTTGTTTTTTTTCTTTTCACTTATTTTTTTATTTATTTTTTAATCTTTTTTTCTTTTTTTCCTTTTTTTTCCTTTCTTCTTTATTTTTGTT
The DNA here is from genome assembly GCA_037158775.1 of Hetaerina titia. NCBI lineage: Eukaryota > Metazoa > Arthropoda > Insecta > Odonata > Calopterygidae > Hetaerina > Hetaerina titia. The sequence continues at coordinate 5,812,811 of CM073778.1, read as the reverse complement.
ATTTTTTTTAATATACACGACTAATTTTTTACATATATCAACAAATATTCGACAATGAAGCAGGGTAGCTACCCTAATACATTGATACATATATATAGGTTTTAGTTAGACAGAGTTAGGTAACATACAAGGTTATTTTATTAAATACGGTTAGAGGCTATAATTAGAAAGAGAGATAGGAAAGACTCATAGGAGAGTTATTTGTTTAGGCAGTCTAACTTTTGTTTTTTCAGGAAGGTTATAATCCCAGATTGTCGTGAGAAGTGGGTTTTGTGTCATTTTTAATCGTTTATGGAAATTTTTAACCGAATGGGTGATGAATGAGTTTATTGTTGGGAGTTTATGGGCGGAGCGCACGTGCTGCATGTTAGTCATTCTAGGTATTTTTAGGATCAGACGTAGGGATTTATTCTGAAAGATTTCCAGTGATTTGCGGATGGATTTGGTGACAGCGAAAATTTCGCACCCGTATAGCAGTTTCGGACGAATGATAGCTTTATACAGATGGACCCTGATGGGGTGAGAAAGGGGAGAATTGTCGGTGAACAAACCAAGAAGCATTGATCTTGCAACAAGGGCCGAAGTGATATTATGACTTAAGTGATGCTTGTAGGTAAGCGCTTGATCCAGAATTACGCCCAGGAAACGATGGTTTGAGGCCCTTGGAATTGGTGTGTTGTTAATTCTGGGGGAGTTCTTGGTGTCGTGTTTGCGTCCAAGTTCGAAGTGTACATGAGTGCTTTTAGTAGGGTTGATTTCGATTTTCCATTGTTTAGTCCATCGGTGAATTTTTGCAAGGTGACTGTTTAGTTTACGTATGTTGTTGTCAGATGTGCGTGAGGTGGCGGAGATAGCAGTATTGTCTGCATACATGTGGGTCTGAGTGAGACGGGATGTTGGCAGATCATTGATATAAATATTAAATAATAGGGGACTAAGCAGGGAGCCTTGGGGGACTCCAGCTAGTGCTGGACGCACCGTAGAGAGGACCGGTCCATCGGCAACGGCAAATGTGCGTCGATTCAGGTAGTTTTTTATTAATCGGATTAAGGGTGGTGGGAAATCGTTTATGCAGAGTTTGTAAAGTAGACCCTTGTGCCATACCTTATCAAAGGCACGGGCGACATTGAGAAATACAGTGTCCGTGGGGCGACGTAGGGTAAAACCACGGCTGATGGATTCAACCAGGCAAAGGACTTGGTGTACAGAGGAGGTATTTTGACGGAATCCTAATTGCTCCGGGCGGAGTATGTTGCGGGAGGAAGCGTGGTGTTCAAGGTTGGTAAGAATAATTCTTTCGAAAATTTTGGAGATGTTGGAGAGTAGTGTGATAGGTCTGCTATTGCCGGGGATGGTAGGGTCTTTCCCTGGTTTTGGGATCAGGATGACCTTACCTGTTTTCCATGTTTCGGGGTAGTAGGATTTCAGGTAGCAGTGATTAAAGAGGTCGGATAGTGAGAGCAGAAATTTGGGAACTAAGGAGGCTGATTTGAGTAGAGAGTTCGTTATACCGTCAAGCCCTGGAGATTTTTTGGATGCAAAGGAGTTGATAATGAACTGTATGTCAGAGGAGTCTGTTATCGGGGATAGGCCAGGAGGGTTAAAGGGTAAAAAATGAAGAGTTTCGTCGATTTTTTTGTCCATTTTTGAAGGAGAGGGATCGGATGTCATGGTGTGTTGTAGAATGTCTGCTTGTATTTCAGTCTTACTTTTTGGGTCATAGATGTAGATGTTGTTATGTTTTAAGGGGGGAGAGTATATTTTATTTGGTTTTCTGAGTGTTCGTGCAATTTTCCAGAGGGAGTTGTCTTCAAAGTTGAGTGTGGAGAGGTGTGTTTCCCATTCTAGTGTTCTGATTTTGCGAATTTCGTTTTTAACGGTGTTACTTAGGTGAGTGTATTCATGTTTGTGTTGAGGGAGCCGGGTCCGTTGCCAAAGTTTACGTGCGTAGTTTCTGGTGGAGATGAGTGTTTGGATATAGTGTGGGAGTTGACGATTGTGGGTGTGTTTTTTGTTCGGGACTGAGCGTGTTATCTTGTGTAGGGCATCGAGAAGGGATTCTGTTAGGTGAATGGCGTAGTTATTTAAGTCTTCATAAGAGGGGTTTACAAGTGGTTTGAGTGGGTCAAGGATTATACGAAGGGTGTCTGGGAATCGGTGCCAGTCTCTAAGTTGTTTGTTCGGGAGAGAGTCGAATTCAGTTTGCAGAGGGATGTCTAGGAGGATCGGTAAGTGGTCTGAATCTAGGGCGTGGATAACAGAGGGAGAGAGTGTAAGGGGAAGGTTGTAGGAGATGGCGATGTCTAGGATATCACCTTTGGCTCCCGTTCTGGATGGGATATGTGTAGGTCCGGAGGGACAGAGTATTGTTATTGGACGGTTCATGGTAAAATTGAGAAGGATTCGGCCGTCTTGGTTAGTTGAACGGCAGCCCCAATTTTTGTGTTTGCAGTTTATGTCGCCCATAAATAAGGCTCTGTCATGGAGCGAAAAAAGTTTTTTGAGGTCATCCCTGCTTAGGTTCCTGCTTGGGGGGTGGTACAACGAATATATATTAAGATTACCTTGTGGTGTATGTACGGATATGCCAAGGGCCTCAAGGGTGTCAAAGATTGGGATGTTTAGCGTGGTATGCCTAATGAGTTTGTTCACTATTATGGCAACTCTTCCTCCAGGCGTGTTTCTGTCTAGTCTGTATATGCTGTGGTTTGGTGAGTGTAAGGCGGTATTAGGTTTTAAAAATGTTTCTTGTAGAAGAGTGACGTGTATGTGATTGTCGTTGATGTATTTGAATAGTTCGTGTTGTTTGTGGTGTAAACTGTTGCAGTTCCAGGATAGTATTCTAATATGATTATGAGTAGGTGTAGGGGAAGTGTTCATGGTTCGGCCTGGAGGAGGAACATCTGCTCTAGAAGGAACATTTTTTTTATCTCTGAGGGACGGAAGGGAAGTCAATTTCGACCAAGTGCTTTTAAAGAACGTAAATAGTTCTGCGGAATCATTATCTTTATTGTTTATGTAGGAGGTATCGATAGGCGAGGACTTGGTAAGGGTAGGGAAGGAGTTTGAATTAGTTAGGGCAGCGGAGAATGATTGGGTTAGCGGGGCCGGCGAAGGTGCTGCGGTTAAGCGACGGATATTTCCTGCGCGCAACAGCATAGCCTGCTTTGCGTTCTTATGGACCAAGCACCCCCTGTAGTTAGCAGTATGATCCTGTTTACAGAGGTAACAGGTTGCTGGTGAATCTTTTGCTTTCTGACATTCGGAGGTGGCGTGAGGTTCACCGCAGCGGACACAGTTGGGAGGAAGGGTGCAGTGGTTCTTGGTGTGTCCCAGGCCTTGACACCTGTGGCATTGCACAGGTTGGGGAGATTTTCTAAAATAGTCGAATTTTATGGCAAGACCTGAAAGATTGGTTTTAGATAACAGGGCTTGGGTATCGACTGAGTTCTGAAATACTACGTGACAAATCCTCGTGGGGTACTTATCAACAGCGAGGTGGCCTGCGGCACGTTCTGCGTCTGAGGGACGGGTTGACCAAATTCTGTTTACCGAAACCACTGGAAAACCTTGATTTTTAAGTTCTTCCAATATTTCATCGTCTTTTATTGATGGAAAGAGCCCCCTAAGGGAGAATTCTTTATTCCGCTCTTGCGGTAGTTGATACGTGACGTAAGGAACGGCAAGTGATTTTAAAATATCGCCCACCTTGCGGTAATCGTCTACGGTGTGACATTTGATTACCGCAGAATTCACACCAGTGGAATAACATACTGGAGGAATGGATATATTTTTTATGATTTTAGAGTGAAGATCGGCCCATTTGCTGGTGTCAGCAACCCGAAAGGGAGGGATTTTCGGCTTACGACAGGTTTCTGACCTTGAGGGGGAGGCTGGGCAATTGTGCTCGTCGCCCGCGGAGCTGCCGTTTCCGACAGCAGCGTGAAACGATTGGTAATCGCGACCTGAGAAACGGGTGGAGCTGATAATGATCCGGCGGCCATGTGGCGCTGGCGTTTGTCGGTAACAAGCTGATAATGCTCTTCGGGATTTATCGCAGAAGAGTTAAAAGAAGATGTCATGGCTGCGCTCTCCTGACAGTTAATGGCAGTTACATTTTGCGCCTGGGAGGGAGTCTGACCGGCATTGGATGGTTCACTCACCGGCGTGGGTGCGGCAGCAATGTCCATCGGCTCAGAAGGCGCCGGGTGCTGAAGTGTGTCTGTAGGTGGAGAGGTGTGAGACGGCGAATCCATTGGATGCCCTTTGGTTGATCAGGTGATAAACATTTAACAGCGGTGTCCTTACGGAACCCGGCGAGGAGCGCGTCGCGTTCACTAACCGAGAGCGCCGCTAGCGCGGCACGCAAGTCCTCGGTGGATAAAACACTTGGGTTTATTGTTGCCATGGTGGGCACCGTGCACTTTCCAGATACGCTGCTGCCGAAATCTCTCCTTCCTGCTCAATAGGCAACACAACAGAAAAATGACTGCACTGTTAGGCGCATCTTTTCCGATGTCCAGCTACTGCTTATTAACGGAGTTTTGATGGATTTTGATTGAGGGCGTGAATAAGGGTTTAGGATGCGGATGTTATTATATGTGAAATTTCAGTGTTAGAGGCTCTTTGGCATAGTCGTAATTTAGGACGTTTCTGTTAAAATGAAGGTTGAGTACATATGTCCAGAGGTTTTCCAGGAGGGTAGTGACGACCCAGTGACGAAGTTCAGCAGACGAGCGACCTGATGAGTCGTCGAGTGTTCGCCTCGGAAGCCAAACTGGTGATCCGGAAGAACATTCAGCTCCACCGCGATGTCCATCAGATTCCGCAAAAATATCCGCTCGAACAGTTTTCCCAGACTGTAGAACAGAGAGATCGGACGAAAATTCACCGGCAATGGCAATTTCCCTGCTTTAGGAATGCACACTACGCGTGCCTCTTTCCACCGAAGAACCCGATTGTGAGACACGCATTGAAAATGCATAACAGAGGGAAGCGGTGCTGCATCAGATAAGGAATATAAGCAGATCCGACCGATCCGTCCGTCAAGCGGAGCGGGCACAGCTGGACTAAGCCGATTCCTCCCTATTCTACTCTCTATGCCCTAATAAGTGGGCCTGTGCCAATCCCCTGAGATTGCAATGAGTGTTATCCCTCTTCCCAGGTTAACGAACATGAGGGGCGTACCAAAACACCACTCGGGAGTGAGAAGAAGGGGCTGAGTTAGCCTTCCCCCCCGAGCGCTTCCAGTACGTGTTTAGGAGACTCCTCCAGTATCCTCTAATGTGAGATGGCACACTAAGGACCCTATTACACCAAAAGGTTTTCCTTCCGATCTCAGGATGCGCCAGGTTAAACGAACAAGTTTCCACCAGTCTTCACCAGTCACTCGGGAACTACCAACCAACCAGACATAGGACTGCACCGTAAGGCGCATCTGAAATCCGTTTCCCAGCATAGGCTGATAAACGGTGTTTTTATAGCGTTCAAAATTAAGGGCGAGGTGAAGTCTTAAGGATTTGTAAAAACTTGGCTATGGAATGGTATTATGTACCGTTTTGCATTGCTGTCAGTTTCGGGCGTTTGTGTTTAAAATGTGAGTTATGTGTGTATGACCAAATATGTTCTAGGAGGGGGTTTCTGGTGTTCGGAAGTGATTTTGAGAAAGATTCAGCTATACGTTTGAGGTAAGTTCTAATGTCAGGAACCTTCAGGTCTATTTGATTGGAGTCGTTTCGGACAAACCATGGGGCATTCACTATTTTGCGTAATGTTTTGTTCTGGAAAATACAGATTTTGTCTAAATGGGTCTTGGCTATTGCACCCCACGCTGGGTAACCATATGTGAGGATAGGACGGATCATAGATTTATGAAGTATGATTTTTGTGTCTAAATTTAATGGACTGGTGGATTTAAGAAGGGGATAGATTGAAGATTGGGCCGCGGTTGCTTTATTCATGGAATAAACAATGTGGCTCTGCCAGGTTAGTTTTTTGTCAAGCATGACGCCGATAAATTTTTCCGAGTCTTTTTGAGGAATTTGGGCATTACCATAGTAAACTTTTGTAGAGCAAGCCTTCTTCCATTTCCTGGCAAAGTTTACGACTTCGCTCTTTTCAGGGTTTATTGAGAGCTTCCATGATTTAAGGCACACCTCAACCGAGTCCAGGTGGTCCTGGACGTTGTCGGCTGCAGTGTCTGGACAAAAGGATTGCGAAGCTATTGCCGTATCGTCGGCGTATAAGTAGAGTTGGGTTTTCGGGTGAGAGGGCATGTCGTTAATGAATAGATTGGAAAGGGTAGGGGATAGGATCGCACCTTGGGGTACACCAGCAAGGATAGGTTTCGGGTTTGAGGTTTTGGAATTGATAGATACAAAAAAGGTTCTATTGGAGAGGAAGGATGTCAGTATTTTTAGAAGGTAGGAGATTTAAGGATTAAACCTTCTGTCCAGACCCGGTCGCAAGCACGTTTTATGTCCAGGAAGACGACCTGGGTGTGCTTGTGTATGTTGAACCCAAAAGTAATATACTCCACGAGTCGCGATACTTGGTGGATGGTGGCTGTTTTCTTAACAAAGCCCGTCTGCTCTGGACGTAGGATGTTGAGTGCCAGTAACTCTTCGTCAAGGTGAACTTTGACTAGACGCTCTAGAACCTTGCCCATGCAGGGAAGAAGGCTTATAGGGCGATAGTTTGCTGGGTCTTTCGGGTTTTTGCCAGGTTTGGGAAGCAGGATAACTTTAGCGATTTTCCAGGCATTCGGGAAATAACATAGGGAAAGACAAGAGTAAAGGATGGTTAAAAGGTGCTGCAAGAAGGATTTTGGTAGGTTTTTGAGGTGTAGATAGGAGATGAGGTCAGGGCCTGGAGCGGATTTGGACTTGGCGTGGTTGATGATTGACTGCAGTTCGGAACGTGCTATGTGAGGCATTGCAGGAGAGGGGGAGAAAGAAATGGATGTAAGGTTTGAAAGAGCTAGGTTGTCAAGATTAGAAGTTGCTTGGTTTTGAAAAACCAATTGTAGGACATCGGCGAAGATGTCTGCTTTAACCTTGTCTGAGTATGCAAGGCGTTGATTATGATAAAGCGTTGGGAGTAGATCTTTTGCGGAGGGATCTGGCAAGTGGCCAAACGGAATTGTCTTTATGTGACAAGGCGCTAATTTTGGTCTGCCATAATGTTTCCTTATGCATCCTCGGGGAGGAGGTTACGAGGTTTCGGAAAGCTCTGTAACGATTTCCGTCTATAGGGTGGTGCGTCCTTTGACAGAGCTGTGTGGCTTGGTTTCTCAGGCCCATGAGGTGGAGGATGCTAGCTGGGAGTGGCGGTCCAATAAGATTGGCTGGGTTACAATGGGAAGCGGAGTTGGCGATTGAGACCAGAGTAGCCGTGAAGCGACTGATGGCAGAGTCAATTTTTTCCGGGTGTATAGGTCTGGAGTTGGTAAAGTAGTGGCCTGGCAAATTATTATTATTATTACTTTTTATTTTCCCAGAGATCACAATACAAAATACCGGGTGGATGGTGTATGTACATGATATAAGGCATGTCAATAAGGAGCAAAGACACAGGCTCTAATTAAGATACAAAGAAATGAAATGGTGCTCACAGTTACATAATATATGACAACGCCATGAACAGTGGCTGTTACATGCACATGAAATATCAATTAAGGCAATAATTGAATAACCAATATGAATCAGACCATGACAATTGCTATAAACAAAGAGTATAAACCTTCTAGTCAGGAATGTTGTTGAGATATTCATCAACCGAGTAGAACATGTTGCGTTGTAGATATCTTTTTAATTTATGCCTGAATGCAGTAGTTCCCTTTATACTTTTGGGTAGTTTGTTATATAATCTGATGCCCATTTCATTGGTTCCTAATTTCAATGCTTTAGTTCTAACATTCCCATAATGGATGTTGTTTCTTCCTCTGGTGTAGTGATGATGATAGGCAGAGTTAAGGGAATAGTTTCCAATGTTATTTCTAATATACAAAATTAAGAACATAATGTATATGCACGGGAGTGGTAGCAATTTTAATTCATGGAAAATAGGCCTTGATGGGGCATTGTGAGGTTTCCTGGTAATTATTCTAATGGTTTTCTTTTGCATTTTAAAGATGGTTTGAGAGATAGCAGCTGATTCCCATAATATTATACTGTAGGTTATATTTGAATAAATTTCCCCGTAGTATAAATTCAATAGTATACTTTTACTTGTATTTTCATACAAGTGTCTTAATAAATAGCAAGTTGAACTGAGCTTATGCTGAGGGCTTTTACATGCATATCCCAAGAAATATTAGCAGACAGAAATGCCTAGAAACTTACATTCCGTCACATTCTCAATTGATTGATCATTAATTTTTACCAGCAGATCATCTGTCGCATTTTTATTGTGTGTAAAGTATACTATTTTACTTTTATTTACATTTAGATCTAGAAAGTTGTCTGTACACCACTTGTTTATTGCAAGTGTGACAGACTGTGATTTTTCCACTAGGCCGGGGTAAGTTTCTGTCGATATTATTACATTAGTGTCATCAGCATACAGCACTGGTGTAATTCCTTCATAATTCTGTAAGCAGCTAGGTAGGTCATTGATATATATCAGAAAAAGGAGTGGCCCAAGGGTTGAGCCTTGTCTCTTGACTCGGTATGCTATGGATGAATATTTTGACCCATCTACTGATAACACTACTTTCTGAGTCCGATTGTGAATGTAGGACTTCATCCAGTTTAGAGGAGTTCCTCTAATCCCTATTCTATTGAGTTTAATTAGTAGTCTATCGTGGTTTACATTGTCAAAAGCTTTTGACAAGTCAAAAAACATTCCAAGAGTTTTGCGTTTAGCATCTAATGAATTAAGTATAATATCAATAGCCTGACATATGGCGGTTGTGGTATACCTTTCAGATCTAAATCCATGCTGAGAATTTGAAAGTAGGAGGTTTTTTTCAAGATAAGGTGCTATTTGCATGAACATGGCTTTTTGGAATATTTTAGCAAATGTATTTTGGACCGCTATTGGTCTGTAGTTGTCTAAATCGTTTACACAGCCATGGTTTTTATATATGGGCACTACTTTTGATTCTTTTAATTGGGATGGGAAAATCCCTTGTGTCAATGATTCATTAATTAAGAATAAAAGAGGTGCTTTTATGGCTTCAAAACAATGATGAAATTCTTTACCAGGAATTTCATCAGGGCCTGTGCTGAATTTGTTTCTGAGTGAGGAGACAATGGTTTTTAGATTGGTTTCAGAACAAGGCTTAGCAAACATTGATGATGGTGCATTTGCAAAAAGCACATTAGCATGAGAAGTAATTGGGCAAGGAGCTGATACATAATGTTTGTTAAATTTATTAGCTAGAGATGAATAGCTTATGGCAATGTTATTTTCAGGATTACAAAGTTTGGGGAGAGCAAGTTGTAGATTTTTCTTACCTCTACACTCATTAATTATTTCCCATGCGGTTTTGGACTTATTATTGGAATTAAGTAACTTATTGTCATTGTAAGTTCTTTTCGTAGTAGAAATCAGCTTACGGTAATACTTTTGAAATTCCTTATAGAGTAACCGGTGCTCATGATTGTTAGAACTTTTACTGGAGATAGCAAGTTTCTTAAGGATAGTTGAGTAGTAACGGATCTCGTCAGTTAGCCATGGCTTACATTTTGTTATATGGAATATTTTCTGCTGTATTTCTGGGAAACACAATTCGAAATTGTGTCTGAAAATTGAATAAAAGTAATTGAAACCTTCGTCTACTGACTTAAGGTCATAGACACTGTCCCAGTTTTGGGACTGTAGGAGCAGAAAATGCTGCATATTTCCGTGGGTAAAGGACCGCCTTAGGTAGGTTTTATCATTTAAGCTCGCCACTGGTTGGTTAATATCAATACTTATTTTCACCATACTATGGTCTGATATACCTAGGTCACTAACTGTTGTTGCTACTTTTTCTTGGTTGACATTGGTCACAGCATAATCAATTAGGGTGGCGGATGTGAGAGTGACTCTAGTGGGATTATTATTAAAACATTCCATGCCATAGGTTTTGAATAAGTTCAGCAATTCAGATCTGTGAGGGGAGTCAACTAGGAGATCGCAGTTGAGGTCGCCGTTCAACACAAGTATCCGGTTGTTTGAATATAGAGTGCAAAAGAGTTGGTCAAGTTTTTTAATAAATGCATGAAAGTCCCCGGTTGGTGATCTATAGATGGAAATGAGCACAAGCAGTCCTACTGGAGTTTCATGGAAACACACTGCACATTCTAAAGTTTTTTCTTCCATCACAGGCACGTTAATTGATTTAATATTACCCTTTATTCTACTATGAACGAATATGGCCACACCTCCATTTTTATGTGTGGTGCGGCAGAATGAGGACACTAGTGAGTAATTTGAAAGTGAGATAACCATTAGTTCGTCATATTTTAACCAATGCTCAGTAATACACAGGATGTCTGGTTCGCACTCGTTGATGGCCACTTCGAGCAGGTTCACTTTGTTCCTGAGGCACTGAATATTAACTTGCGCGATTGTTAAACGCTGCCTAATTTTAACTAACCCTTCGAGGAGGTCAGGCGGGGTTTCAGAAAAAAATATCTATTCACACAAACATGTTTCGGTCAAAAGCCGGGACTTTCCACTACATCTTTTAGGTCTTCCCCAACGGATACACGAAAAGAGGTGTAGGTGCCTCTAGATACCTTCAGCTGCTCGATCTCAAAGTGCTTGCCAGGTATTTTACTTGATATATAGTTTTTTACTGCTTCAATCGTCGTGTCTTCTTTGAAACGCCATGCGTGTATGTGAACCATTCTCGGTAGCCCGACTAAATAACTGTCAGAATTCGACGTCACCACAATCGGTTTCGGCCGAGGTTTCCGCTTATTTGTGACCATGGTGTAGCCCTCATCATCTTCTTTCCTCGTGATCCATGTAGTGGTATGCAGTTCCATAGGCGGCGGCTGCAAATTTCCATTGCGAGCAACGGAAGAGTACGGCAGCGTCTCCTTCGGATCATGCTCTTTATTATTTATATTTTTATCAGTAGCTACGACTTGGGGATAATTAAATCATTCCATGTTGCTTTTCTTCTCTTTTGCAGTTTTTTCGAGATGCTGGAGTCGCTCACTTTCCACTGAATTAGCACTCTATGTTTTAACGTCACCCGGAAATTCCCTCGATTTCTCCTGCGTTTTCAGTGGACACATTTTTAGCATGGCTATTTCTTTTGACTGGTTATTTATTAAGTTTAGACAGTCCGTTAGCTTGACCTGTAAATCTGTCACTATCTGCAGACCTTTGCCTTGTTTACACTCAATTTTTTTGATGGCGTCACACGGGCCAAATGAACACTTTTCACATCGGTAGAGTAATTGCGAGCTGTTAGCTACGGAATTCGCCACTGATTCTGTTAAGCCAACACATCCGTAATGGAAAAATGACTTCCAGCCGAATCCACATTCCAAATATACCTGATTTTCAGGGATATTCTTGGAGCAATTATCACAAGTATTACCGGAAGTCGCCATCTTGAATCGTCCGAGCGGAAGTCATTCCAGCGGATTTTTCTTGGTTGAGGTGGGGGAAGGGTAGGGTTGAGCAGAACCGTATATATTAGTGGACAGTGATCGGAAGCGGCATTGTCAATGTTTGAAACGATGAAATTGGCAGGAAGGGAGGTTATCACGAGTATATCAGCAGCTATTGCATTGGGAGGAAAGTGGGTTGGGGAGGCAGGAGCCATGACAGAAGTTATCAGAATGCTGAAGGTGGCGCAGAGAATGGCCACGACTGGAATTTGTGCGGCAGCCCCATGCCACATCCTTGGCATTAAAGTCGCCCCCTACGATAGCCCAGTTAGCAAAAATCGTTGATAGGCCATCTAAATCCGTTTTTGGGATCTTAGAGCCACGAGGGAGGAAATGAGCTGAATAAATGTTTAGCTTGAGTTCAAGTTGTTCGCAGCTAGGTGGGCAAAGTTGTGAACAAGGAACATCCTTTTTAACGGCAATGGCAACTCCGCCAGGCAACATTGCCGGAATCCCTGTCACATCGGTAGGTTTGGTAATTGGGGATATAGATTGATTGGTTGGTAGGAAGTTTGGTTTCTCTAAGAATTATATCAGGCGAGTGGGTGGATGTAAGCTGATGGAGTTCCAGGAGTTTTGGTTTAATACTATTGCAATTCCATTGTAGAAACCTTAGGTGGTGGGTGAGGAGAACGGGATTACGGGCCATTAAGAGCTTGGATGAGAAGAGGGATTAGGCCACTTTTAAGAATGGAGATAAGAGATGAAGGATTGTCTTGGGTTAGGAGCTTGGTAATGATGACCAGAAGGGATGTTTTTAGGATTGAAGGATTGGAAGACTGCGCGGAGGGTTTGGAGGTGGGAAAAGGTTCGACTGGAGAGGGTTCAGTAGAAGAGGATTCAATGGGAGTACTCTGGGAAGTGGAGGAAGAGGTAAGGGAATTTGGACGGGTGAGCCAAGCATTTGGGAGAGAAGGAAATTGAGAGGTTTCAAAGGATTGCAGCTTGAGGAGCGGGGCGAGCAGCCAAAGCGTCCTGTTTAGCAAGAATTTTTAGCATAATCTCTCGGTGGGCCACGCAACCTTTGTAGTTTGGTGTGTGTGGCCCACCACAGTTGACGCATTTTGCTGGGGTGTGACGGGGCTTTGTACATTCCCGGTAGTGGTGGTCACCGGCACATTTAACGCATCTGGGGCTGAGGCCACAGGTCTTGTGCATATGGCCATAGAGCTGACACGACAGGCATTGTGGTGGAACTGAGGGTTGCCGGAAGGGTTCAATTTTGGTTTTAAGGTGGAGGATGGAGGAAGTTTTTAGGAATCATCGTTTCTTGAGTTGTCCTGTAGACGGATTTGGTAAAGAGGGAGATCTCTGGCAGGGATAGCTGGCAGTTGGGCTTCAGGATTTTGCAAACGGATGGCGTTCCTTTCTGCTTGTTCAATACTGCTCAGTCTAGTGGTTTTTAATTGAACGACTTGGTCTGCTGGGAAGCCAATGTTTGCGAGGGCTTCCTCAATGGAATCAATTGGGGTGTTTTTAGGTAGACCGCGAAGAACGAAATGGGGTTTTTTGTCGCACTTTAATTGGTATGTGCAATGACGATAACCTTTATTGCGCAGAAGGGCAGCAACAGCACGGCAATCTTCCACTTTTTGGAAAATTGATTTTAATTTCATTGCGAACAAGAGTGGCAACAGGAGGTAGGACGCATACGGATCGGATTTCCAGTTGGTGATATCCGACAGGAAGATTGGCGGAATATGCGTTTTTGGTTCCGGTTCTTGAGGCTCATCTTCCATTATGTCGGGTTCATCTTCCTCGGCGAGTACTGGATCAGAGGAGGCCTTCGCTGCAAAGCGATTGTTGGTTTCCGTGGGGGGTATGGGTTCCGGGCGTGAGGGCTTTGATTTCCATTTGTTTAGTACCGGGGAAAATTCATCGGCTGGAGCTGTTCTCTTGGAGCTGGTTGGCGTGGGGTTAGGACATGGTGGGGGTGATGGCAGTTTAGGTATATGCGATGCAAGCAGCTAGTAGAGCACGGGATCGGACAGAGCGTGGACCGGGAGTTGGATGTTAAGGGTTTGACTCTCAGGTTTTGAGGTTGGCAGAAGGTTAAGTAGGGTATTTAGCCCCGACGATTCATTAAAGGATAAAGGAGGATCAGGACGAAGTGAGAAAGAGGCATCCCTTGAGGGTTCCGTAGAGTTGGCATGGCCTTGGGACTCCATTGCAACGTTAGACGGCCCGCGGGGATGAAAAAAACGGTATTTTAGGTTCAATTTAGCCGGTAGTAAATTGTGTTTCAATATAAATCAATTGGAGATTCCAACAGGCGGGGCAACCTGTTGATTCAAGGGAGTAAGTTCAACAGTGGACACTGGTGTCGCCACCGGCGGTGTCTTAAGGAAAATTTGCCGTATCTCCTTAACCGTACGAGAAAGCGTAATTTGGACAAAAAATTCAGAGAGAAATTGGGGGGTAGGGGGGATCAACAGCCCTATCAATAAGATGCGAAAAAATTTTAAAATTATGGGGATTTGTAGGTTGAGTATACGGAGCGAGGAACAGCGGCGGCCGCTGGCACTGTCTGAAACTGCCACTGTCAGCGTCTTAAGTACAAACGCCTATATCTCAAGAATGGTGAGATAGAGCGCAATTTAGACAAGAAATTTGAAGCCAAAATGGGGGGTTGGGGGAATCAACAGCCCTACCTAAAAGATAACCACCTCCGAGTGGAAGAATTATGGTTTTGAGAAAAAATTAGAAAAATAGTGAAAGTGTGTGAGCAATTTTGAGTCCAACCTTGGGAGGGGGGAAGGGTGGCAGATGGGGGACACCGAGGACACCCCAGCCGATCCGCAAAGCGGGCACAGCAGGTCCGTGCCCAGGTGTCATCCCGCCCTAACGCCCTAAGAAGTGGACCCGCTCGGGTCCTTAAGGAGTGCGAGGGGAGACAAGCTCCCTTCCTTAAGTAATAGGACGAGACGACCAAGGAGGGACACAGCACGAACGCCACCAGACGGTGAGGACTAGTTAGCCTCCCCCGACCGAAGCCTCGGCTGAGAGGGACTCAAATCGCTGCAGTGTGCCTATGTGTTAATATATGGATTGATGAAAAATGCAGACTTGATGGATGGTACAATGGGCAATACTCGGGAACTTTCTTGATATGTGCGGCGCCAAAGGCGCCGGCACTCTTCGCTGGCCAGCACTGGTGCTCCTCAGCGATGTTTCACTCGGGATGCCTCTGTTGTACGGCGCCGCGGCGACGAATCGCGCCGGTGCTTATCGTTGCCCAGCATCTCTGCTCTTCAACGATGATCTCCTCGGTTCCGCTCGGAGGTGCCAGAGAGTCACCTCCACTGTCGTACCATTTCGGAGCTAAATAACTCCGAAATGTCCGACAAGTCGCCTCCTTTTCTCGGGAGGCTGGTCCTCTTCGAGCCCGGTACCGGCTCGTGGACGGGGATGCTTATCCCACGGAAAAACCACGACATCAGTGATGCCGCGGATTTCCCCATGGGAAGAGTCGGCCGCCCGCTCCCGGAAGCCGATGCACCGCTCTCGAAGAACGTCCTCCGTCGGGGATATCCCAGCGATCTCCCAGAGCGCTGCGTTGCCCGGGGTCCATCCGAGACGCAGCGTCGCCCGAAGATTCCTCCTGTCCGCCGTGCAGAGCGCGGTATGCGCCCCAGCACACATGATGCCGCACCACGCGGGAGCAGCATACAACAGGACCGGCCGAAGCACCGCCGCGAACAGGTGGAGACGTCGCCGAAGAGGTACGTTTGCATTGCCGAGGATGGGCGCGAGGAGATGTCGCGTCGTCGCCGTGGATGCGGCCGCTCTCCTGACGTGGTTACGCAGGTTAAGGTGCTTATCGAGCACCACCCCGAGGTAAACGACCGACCTTTTCCAAGGAATTTCAGTCACCCCGACGAGAATCTCGCCGGGCTCCTTCGGTCCCTTGGAAAAGACGATCGCCTGCGTTTTGCTCTCGTTAACGCCGAAGCGCCAGCGAGAGAACCACGGCAGGAGCACGTCGATCGCCCGTTGCAGGTACCGCGCCGCCTGGGACTGCCTGCAGGAACGCGCGAGGATTGCCGAATCGTCCGCGTAAGTCGCGACGACTACGTTGCTGCCGAAGTCCGCCGGGATGTCCGCCGTGTAGATGGTAAAGAGAAGCGGCGAGAGCAGACTTCCCTGGGGAACGCCTGCACTGATAGGCCGCTTCTCTGACGTCGCGTGGTCCCAGCCGACGAAGAAAGTCCTTCCGCGAAGCCATGAAGCAGTCATCTGCGTGAGCCACCGCGGAAAGCCGAAACATTCGAGTTTCCACAGCAAGCCTTCATGCCAAACGCGATCGAACGCTTTGCTAATGTCAAAGAAGGCGCCGACGGTGGGGTGCCGTCGGTTAAAACCTTCCGTGACAAAGTTCAGCAAGCGTGCGATCTGATGCGTTGTAGAATGCTCGCTGCGAAACCCGAATTGGTGGTCCGGGATGACGTTCAGCTCCTCGGCGAGAACGACGAGATGGCGGAGAAGGACCCGCTCAAACAGCTTTCCCAGGCCGTTGAGCAAGGAGATCGGGCGAAAATTCGCCAGCGCCGGTGATTTCCCCGCCTTTGGAATGCAGATCACACGCGCCTCCTTCCACCGGGATGGGAAGTAACCGATGGCGAGGCACGCGTTGAAGATGCGCAAAAGCATCGAGGCGAGGGAAATCGGCATCTGGACCAATACAGCATTAGAAATGCCGTCCGGCCCAGGCGCTTTCCGCGGCTGCAATCTCCTAATGGCCCCCCGAAGGTCCTCCTCGTCGACGGACGGCGGCAACTCCTCGCGGTCTCGGACGTGTAGCGGCGGCCTCGGCGGACGTACCGGGGATGCCAGCGGATCCAGATGTCCTGCAGCAACCTGCGGAGAAGAGAACACCTCCGCCAGATGGTCCGCCATCCCGGCAGCCTTCTCCTCCGGCGAACGCAGCAACGTCGTCGCAGCTCGAATTGGTGCAGCTTCCTGGGCCTGCGTGCGGAGACGGCGCGCCATTCTCCACAAGGACTCGGGATGCTTGGACGATGATCCGGAACGACCCCGTCCGTGTCGTACCATTTCGGGGCATATGGCCCCGAAAGGCCGTTACACAATTTTTCGTCTCTTCGACGGCGGTTGATCTTCCTCGTTCCCGGTGCCTGCTCGCGGACGAGGATGTTTATCCCACGGCAGGACTGTGACATCGGAGATGCCGCATATCTCGCCGTAGGATGAGGAAGCGGCGCGGCTTCGGAAGCTGGAGGTCCGCTCGCGAAGAACGTCGTCCAAAGGGGGGATCTTGGCGATCTCCCAGAGAGCTTCGTTGGCAGGAGTCCATCCGAGACGAAGTGTCGCCCTCAGATTTTTCCTGTCCGTGGTGTTGAGTGCGGACCTTGCAGCCGCACCCATGATGCCGCACCACGCAGGAGCTGCGTAGGTCAGCACTGGAAGAAGTACCGCCGAGAAAAGATGGAGACGTCGACGGAGAGGCAAGCTCTGGTGTCCCAGAATTGGTGCGATCAGGTGTCTAGTTGATGCAGCAATTCCCGAGATTCTTCGGGCGTGATGCAGCATGTTTAGACGTTTATCGAGAGCTACGCCCAGGTACATCACCGACTCCTTCCAAGGGACTTCCGTCGCACCGACGAGAATTTCGCCGGGCTCCTTCGGTCCCTTGGAGAAGACGATGGCCTGGGTTTTGCTCTCGTTAACGCCGAAACGCCAGCGGGAGTACCAAGCCATCAGCTCTTCGACTGCTTGTTGTAGGTAGCGAGATGCCTGCTGTCTGCGGCACGATCTTGCCAGGATCGCCGTATCATCCGCAGAGGTAGCGATGAGGACGTTGCTGCCGAAACTAGCCGGGATGTCTGCGGAGAAGATGTTAAAGAGGAGAGGCGAGAGCAAACTCCCCTGCGGCACGCCTGCACGGATGGTCCGTTTCTCCGATATCGCCTGTCCCCAGGCGACCCGGAACGTTCTTCCTTGTAGCCAAGACGATGTAATCGCCGACTACCATCGAGGAAATCCGAAGGATTCAAGCTTCCACAGCAAACCCCCATGCCACACCCGATCGAACGCCTTACTGACGTCGAAAAAGGCACCGACGGTGGAGTGCCGTCGGTTGAAACCTTCCGTGACGAAGTTCAGCAGGCGCGCGATCTGATGTGTCGTGGAGTGCTCGCTGCGGAAGCCGAATTGATGTTTCGGGAGGATGTTCAGCTCCTCGACGATGGCGATGAGATGACGAAGAAGTATTCTCGAATAATTTCCCCATGCCGTCCAACAAGGAAATTGGGCGAAAATTCGCCGGAGTTGGCGATTTCCCTGCTTTCGGTATGCATACAACGCGCGCCTCTTTCCACCGGGACGGGAAGTACCCGATGGCGAGACACGCGTTGAAGATACATAGCAGCAACGAGGCCATGGAGATAGGCATCTGTTCCAGGACAGCGTTGGCAATGCCGTCAGGTCCGGGCGCCTTTCGGCGCTTCAGTTTCCTGATGGCTCCCGAAAGGTCCTCCTTCCCGATGATCGGCGGTGACTCCTCACAATCGCGAACGATGTTCGGTGTCCTCGGCGGCGTTACAGGCGTTTGAAGAGGGTCTTCATCTGCTGCATTTCCTTGAGAGGGTGTAAACACCTCCTCAAGGTGTGTCGCCATTCCCGAAGCCTTCTCCTCCGGCGTTCGCAGCGTGCCCGTTGATGTGCGGAGCGGGGTTTCCTCCCGCGAAGTCCCTCGAAGGCGCCTGGTTAGCGTCCACAGGGATCCATCCTCTGGAGAGAGAGAGGAAACCTTCCTCTCCCAGATGGTGGTCCTGAAGGCAGCTATTGCGTCGCGTACACGACGCTGTGCGGCGTTGAAGAGTACCTTCTCAGCTGGGCATCGGGAACGTTGATAGCTCCGTCTAAGGCGGTTTTTATCCCTGATCATCTCCCGGATGGAGAGTGGGAGTGCCAGGTGGTTCCATTCCCGGGCGAAACATTCAGGAACCGAAGCGTCGATCGCCGATTTCACAGTATCCGTCAGAAAATCGACCTCGCGGTCAATATCATCCGGAGTACTGAGAGCCGGCGGCAGCGGGAGCGCGGCGATACGGGAAGTGACTGTGGTCCTGAAAAGGACCCAGTCAGCATCGGTGTATCGCCGAAAGGTCTTTGGTGGTGATTCTCGAGGCCGCCTCGCCAGGTGCAGCAGGACAGGGAGATGGTCGCTGTCTAGGGCGTTTAATGCTCTTGCGGAAAGCGCCGATGGCAGAGCTGCATGCACCGCAATGTCCAGTACGTCGCTCGTTCCGCAGGTTGCGAAATGAGTCGGCGTACGTGGACCGATAACTGTCAGACGTTCAGCCGATGTCCAACGCCGCAATCGTAGTCCCCGCTGATTGCCGATTCTGGAATGCCAGTCCGGATGCTTCGCATTCAAATCCCCCGCGGCTATCGTGGGAACAGATCCCACGAAGATTGCCGCGAGTTCATCGGTGCGAAGCATCACGTTTGGTGCTATGTAGACCGAGGCGAGGCGAAGGGGTCCCTCGTCACACTCCAGGTCTATGGCTGTTGCTTCCGTAGAAGAAAAGTTCGGCAGGTTGAAGCGCTGAGCTCTCAGGTGGCTTGCCACAAGAATAGCCGTTCCTCCTCCGCGGCGCGTCCGGTCGTCCCGGAAAACCTGATAACCAGGAACCGTCCAGCGATCCGATTGCTTCAGGTGCGTTTCTTGTAGAAGAGCGACCTCGCATCTCTGCCGGGACAGAAATGCAAGGAGCTCTGGCGTCTTCCTCGTCATGGCGCCTCCTGCATTCCAGGACGCGATGGTGATGTTACGGCGTCTCGAAGGAAAACTATCCATGACGGGATGCTAGGAGAGTCGGCAACTGCTGCAGCGTCGCCGAAAGTATCTGCAGGTGCGTCTGCAAAGCAGCAGTCACCGTGGCGAGCGTTCCGAGAACGCTCATGAGCGCGTCGTCCCCGTTGGCTTCGGTCGTTTGAGCGGCTGCAGGAGTACTCGTGGTCCCCTGAAGGGCCGACGAGTGAGCCGATGATTGTTCGAGACGTCGTCGCTCTCGCAAGGGAAGGAGCATCGAGGCGGCCGTCTCCGTGGTTGCGTGGGACGGTTTCGGCAACGCAGGGAACTGGATGCCAAGGCGCGGTCGTGGTGCAGGGCCTTGCAAAGCGGGTCCGCGCGAAGCGTCGCCTCCTTGCCAGGCATTTCGTCCCCAAGGGTTGATGTAGGCGTTTGGGCGGCCGGTGGTGAAGTAGCCGGGTTCTTGCGGGCCACGACAATTGGTGCGGTATCGCTACCGCGCCCGCGACGTCCTCTTCTCTTGCGGGAAGGTTTCTCTGCTCCACGTTCCTTCTCCGCGAGCCATTTCTCGCAGAGAGGAGAGAACGCCGTATGTCCCCCGTTGCAGCTCGGGCATTTCTCCGGTGCAGTTTTTGAGCATTCTTCCAGCGTATGTCCACCGGAGCAGAAAGGGCAGCGCGGCGTTGCCGTGCAGAAGAAGCTGCCGTGGCCGAATCGGGAGCAGCGATGGCAGAGCTGTGGGTTTCGATAGACGTAAAGGCGCACGGACACAACGCTGTTGCCAACATTGCGTAGCGCCTTTACGGATGCCATGGGCCAATCCCTGGTTAAGAAGATCGCCACCACAAAGACGCCTATCGGCTTCCCCTGGGACGTAAGTTGGCGACCTCGTCGAGCGTCGATTCCGACCGCGCGAAGATCTTCGAGAAGGTCTTCAATGCGGTGACGTGGAGACAGCCCACGGAAGATGAATGATGTCGTCTTTTCCTCGCCGACACCCCAGGTTGACATCATGGCGTCACCGGAAACCAGGGCCGCTCGCAGGGACTTGAAATCCTCCATGTTCCGAGTTTGAACTCGGGCGGACGTCTCCCCGTAGGAAACGGTGAACGACTGATCCGATACTACGGACCGGATCAGTGTTCGGAAGGCGTTTACATCCTCGACGTCGTAAACGACGAGAGGAGGAGGACGCGGGGGCCGATTCGGGCGAGGAACGGGGTCCACGCCTGAAGCAGCTTTCTCTTTTGGTCCTGACAAGGACTGTTCTTCCTCCATTGGTACTGGAACCGAAGAGCTGGTCTTGGGGGCCAGGACGGAGAAGGAGTTGTTCGTGGGAATCACGAACGGCTCAGCTGATGTTCGGGCTCGCTTGAGAGACGCATCGCTACAAGGCATAAACGGGCGTCTGATGCCTGACCTTGAGGAGGAAGGCTCTGAATTGTTCTCTTTAAAAACAGGCTGAATTGTTTTAATGACTCGTCTCGGAGTTATAAAACCCTCCGAGTCAATAGGAGATCCTGGTCTTGAGGTGGCAGGCGACAGGGAGGTCGCCATGGCTGGAAGCCAAAGGAGAGGTGCCGGGGATGTCTTCTCCACCTCCGATTGCAGGTAGTAAACAACTTTATTATCCACAAAAGTCGTTACAACAATATATTTATTTTCGGTTAAAACCGTTATCAGGCGTCAACAATGGCTGGATGAACGCACGGCCGACTCGGGAACCTTCTGTTGTCTGCGCCGCGGCGATGAATCGCGCCGACGTTTTTTCGCTGCCCAGCATCACTGCTCTTCAGCGAGGGTCATCTCGGCTCCGCTCGGAGGTGCCACGAAGTCACCTCCACTGTCGTACCATTTCGGAGCTAAATAACTCCGAAATGTCCGACGAGTCGCCTCCGTTTCTCCGGAGGTTGGTCCTTGTCGAGCCCGGTACCGGCGCGTGGACGGGGATGCTTATCCCACGGAAAAACCACGACATCAGTGATGCCGCGGATTTCTCCATGAGAAGAGTCGGCCGCCCGCTCCCTGAAGGCGATGCACCGCTCCCGGAGAACCTCCTCCGTCGAAGATGTCCCAGCGATCTCCCAAAGCGCTGCGTTTCCCGGGATCCAACCGAGCCGCAGCGTCGCCCGAAGGTTCCTCCTGTCCGCCGTGCAGAGCGCCGAATGCGCCCCAGCACACATGATGCCGCACCACGCGGGAGCAGCATACATTAGGACTGGGCGAAGCACCGCCGCGAACAGGTGGAGACGTCGCCGAAGAGGGACGCTGGGGTTTCCGAGGATGGGAGCGAGGAGATGTCGCGCCGTCGCCGTGGATGCCGCTGCTCGCCTGACGTGGTTACGCAGGTTGAGGTGCTTGTCAAGCACCACACCAAGGTAAACGACCGACCTTTTCCAAGGAATTTCAGTCACTCCGACGAGAATCTCGCCGGGCTCCTTCGGCCCCTTGGAAAAGACGATCGCCTGCGTTTTGCTCTCGTTAACGCCGAAGCGCCAGCGAGAGAACCACGGCAGGAGCACGTCAATTGCCCGTTGCAGGTACCGCGCCGCCTGGGATTGCCTGCAGGAACGAGCGAGGATGGCCGAATCGTCCGCGTAGGTCGCGACGACGACGTTGCTTCCAAAGTCCGCCGGGATGTCCGCCGTGTAGATGCAAAAGAGAAGCGGCGAGAGCAGACTTCCCTGGGGAACGCCTGCACGGATAGGCCGCTTCTCTGATGTCGCGTGGTCCCAGCCGACGAAGAACGTCCGTCCGCGGAGCCATGATGCCGTAGTAGACGTTATCCACCGCGGAAAGCCGAAACATTCTAGTTTCCACAGCAAGCCGTCATGCCAAACGCGATCGAACGCTTTGCTGATGTCAAAGAAAGCGCCGACGGTGGAGTGCCGTCGGTTAAAACCTTCAGTGACGAAATTCAGCAAGCGTGCGATCTGGTGCGTGGTGGAATGCTCGCTGCGGAACCCGAATTGGTGGTTCGGGAGGACGTTCAGCTCCTCGGCGAGAACGACGAGATGCCGGAGAAGGACCCGCTCAAACAGCTTTCCCAGGCCGTTGAGCAAGGAGATCGGGCGAAAATTCGCCAGCGCCGGTGATTTCCCCGCCTTGGGAATGCAAATTACAAGTGCCTCCTTCCACCGGGATGGGAAACTCGGGAACTATGACGGCGGTCCGGAACGACCCCTTCGGTGTCGTACCATTTCGGAGCATATGGCCCCGGAAGGCCGTTACTTTTCTTCGTCTCTTCGACGGTGAAAAGCCTTCCTTGTTCCCGGTGCCTGCTCGCTGACGAAGAAGTTTATCCCACGGCAAGACTACGACATCAGTGATGCTGCATATCTCACCGTGGGATGAAGAAACAGCTCGTCTCCGGAAGCTGGAAGTTCGCTCGCGAAGAACGTCGTCCAGAGGGGGGATTTTGGCGATCTCCCAGAGTGCTGCATTGGCCAGATTCCACCCGAGGCGAAGCGTCGTCCTCAGGTTTTTCCTAACCGTGGTGTTGAGTACGGATCTGGGAGCTGCACCACGCTGGAGCTGCGTAGGTTAGGGCAGGATGAAGTACCGCCGAGAAAAGACGGAGACGTCGGCGGAGGGGCAGTCTCTGATGTCCTAAAATTGGCGCTATGAGGTGCCGAGTTGATGCTGCAATTCCGGAGATCCGCCGAGTGTGGTGCATCATAGTCAGACGTTTGTCGAGAGCTACGCCCAGGTACATCGACTCCTTCCAAGGGACTTTGGTCGCACCGTCGACAATTTCGCCGGGCTCCTTCGGTCCCTTGGAGAAGACGATGACCTGGGTTTTGCTCTCATTGACGCTGAAACGCCAGCCGGAATACCATGCCATCAGCTCCTTGATGTCTTGCTGAAGGTAACGGGATGCCTGTTGTCTGCGACACGATCTTGCCAAGATTACCGTGTCGTCCGCATACGTTGCGATGAGGACGTTGCTGCCTAAGTCCACTAAGATGTCCGCGGAGATGTTAAACAGGAGAGGCGTGACCAGACCCCTGCGGAACGCCTGCACGGATGATTCATTTCTCGGATATCGCCTGTCCCCAGACGACCCGGAACGTTCTTCCCTGCAGCCACGACGATGTGATCCCGACCACCATCGAGGGGATCCGAAGGATTCGAGCTTCCACAGCTAACCCTCGTGCCACACCCAATCAAACGCCTTACTGACGTCGAAAAAGGCACGGACCATGGAGAGCCGTCGGTTGAAACCCTCCGTGACGAAGTTCAGCAGGCGCGCGACCTGGTGTGTCGTGGAGTGCTCGCTGCGAAAGCCGAATTGATGTTCTGGAAGGATGTTCAGCTCCTCGACGATGGAGATGAGATGACAAAGGAAGATGCGTTCGAAGAGTTTCCCCAGGCCGACCAGCAAGGAAATTGGGCGAAAATTCGCCGGCGATGGTGATTTCCCCGGCCATGGAGATGGGCATCTGCGCAAGTACAGCGTTGGCAATGCCATCAGGTCCTGGCAAATTTCGACGCTTGTTTCCTGATGGCCCCCGAAAGGTCCTCCTCGTCGATGACTGGCGGTGACTCCTCGCGATCACGAACGATGCTCGGCGGCAGAAGGTGTAAATACTTCCTCAAGGTGAGCTGCCAGCCCCGAAGCCTTCTCCTCCGACGTTCGCAGCGTGGCTGTCGACGTACGGAGCGGAGCTTCTTCCCGCGAAGTCCCTTGAAGGCGCCTGGTTAGGGTCCACAGGGAACAGTCTTTTGGACAGAGAGAGGAATCCTTCCTATCACAGTTGGCGGCTCTGAATGCAGCGATTGCACAGCACAGATGCAGCAGGAAAGGAAGATGGTCGCTGTCTAAGGCGTTAAATGCTCTCGCAGAAAGCGCAGATGGCAATGTTGCATGGACCACAATGTCCAGTACGTCGCTCGTTCCACAGGATGCGACATGAGTCGGCGTACGTGGACCGATGACCGTCAGACGCTCGGCCGATGTCCATTGCCGCAATCGCAGTCCACGTTGATTGCCGATTCTTGAGTGCCAATCCGGATGCTTCGCATTCAAATCCCCCGCGGCTATCGTGTGAACAGATCCCACGAAGATTGCCGCGAGTTCATCTGTGCGAAGCAATGCGTTTTGAGCGATGTAGACCGAGGCGAGGCGAAGGGATCCCTCGTCGCACTCAAGGTCCATGGCTGTAGCTTCTGTGGAAGAGAAGAGCGTCAGGATGAAGGGCTGGGCTTTCAGGTGGCTTGCCACGAGAATAGCCGTTCCTCCGCAGTGCGTCCTGTCGTCCCGAAATTACTGAAAACCAAGAACCGTCCAGCGATCCCTTGGTTTCAGGTGTGTCTCCTGTAGAAGAGCGACCTCGCATATCTGTTGGGACAGAAATGCGAGGAGCTCTGGCGTCTTCCTCGTCATGGCGCATCCTCCGTTCCAGGACGAGATAAGGTTTTCGCGTCTTGGAGAACAATCCATGTCTGGATGTAAAGAGAGTTGGCAACTGCTGCAGCGTCGCCGAAAGTATTTGCAAGTGTCTGCAAAGCAGCCATCAATGATGCTAGCGTTCCAAGAACGTTCATAAGCGGGTCGTCCCCGGTGGCTTCGGTCGATTCAGCGGGTGCACTCATGGCCCCTGGAAGGGCCGCTGAGTGAGCGGATGTTCGCTCGAGACGGCAGGGTTCCCGTAAGGGAAGGAGCATCGAGCCGTGGCCGAATCGGGAACAGCAATGGCAGAGCTGTGGATTCCGGTACACGTGAAGGCAAACGGACACAATGCTGTTGCCAGCACTGCGTAGCGCCATTACAGATGATATGGGCCAGTCCTTCGTCAGGAAGATCGCCACCACGAAGACGCCTATCGGCTTCCCCTGATACGTCAGCTGGCAGCCTCGGCGAGCGTCAATTCCAAGTGCTCGAAGGTCTTCGAGCAGATCTTCTACACGGTGACGTGGAGAGAGCCGACGGAAGGCGAACCCATGTCCTATTCTCCTCGCCGACTCCCCAGGTTGACATCTGTGCGTCTCCGGAAACCAGGGCTGCAGGCAGAGACTTGAAGTTGTCCATATTCCGGGTTTGAACCCGGGGGGATGTCTCATCGTAGGAAACCGTGAACGACTGATCCGATAGTACTGACCGGAGCAGTGTACCAAAGGCATTTACATCCTCTACGTCGTAAACGATGAGAGGAGGGGACGTGGAGACCGATTCGGGTGGGAAGCGGGGTCAAAGCCTAAATCGGCATTGTCCTTTTGTCATAACAAGGACGATTGTTCGTCCATTGGTTCTGGAACCGAAGAACTGATCTTGGAGGCCAGGATCGAGAATGAATTATTAGTTGGAATGACGAATGGCTCCGCAGATGTACGGGCTCGTTGCAGTGAGGCATCACTGCAGGGCATGAAAGGACGTCGGACGCCAGACCTTGACGAGGAAGGATCCGAGTTTTGATATGTTTGTAAACGGACTGAATTGTTTTTATGATTTTTCTCATGATGAATGAGTTATAAATCCCTCCGAGTCAATTAGAGATCCGGGTCTTGAGGGGCCAGGCGACAAGGCAGCTGCCATGACTGAATGCAGAAGGACAGGTGAAGGGGTGGGCTTCTCTGGGGGATGACAGGTGGTAAACAACTTAATTAACAAAAGTCGTTACAACAATTACTCAATTTATTTTCTGTTAAAACCGTTATCAGGTCTGCAACAATAGGCCGGATTAACGTCTTCTCGGCTCTGTTGTCTGTGCGGCGCGCTGCACGCCGACACTCCTCGTTTCCCAGCAGAAACTGCTCCTCAGCGATGGTTCACTCGGGAAAAACCCTGGTCCTCTGCGAGCCCGGTACCGGCGCGTGGACGGGGATGCTTATCCCACGGAAAAACCACATCAGTGTTGCCGCGGAATTCACCATGGTAAGAGGAAGCAGCCAGCTCCTGGAAGGTGACGCACCGCTTCTGAAGAACGTCCGCCATTGGGGACATCCCGGCGATCTCCCACAACGCTGCATTTCCCGGGGTCCATCCGAGACGCAGCGTCGCCCGAAGGTTCTTCCTGTCCATCTTGTAGAGCGCTTTACGCGCCCCAGCACACATGATGCTGCACCACGCGGGAGTAGCATATGTGATGACAGGGCGAAGCACCGCCGCGAACAGGTCGAGACGTTGCCGAAGTGGAACGCTGGGATTGCCGAGGATGGCCGCGAGAAGATGCCGCGTCGTCGCCGTGGTGCTCGCCGCTCTCCGGACATGGTTACGGATGGTAAGAGACTTGTCAAGCACCACACCGAGGTAAACGGCCAAAATTTTTTGAGGGATTTTATGGGAAAATTCACAAAAGACAACCTCATCATAGAAAAAGCAGACAAAGGAAATGTAGTTGTCGTGATGAACAAAGAAGACTACATTGAAAAGTGCAGCAATTTTATCAGCAGCCATCAAATAGTGAAACTTCCCAGTGATCCCACCATAAAATTTCAAAAGGTTGTCCTCAAAGCTATCAAATCCTCCCCTAATATTTTCAAACATAACGAAACATACAAAGTGACAGTGATGAACCCCAAAGCCCCCAGATTTTTCGGACTCCTGAAAATCCATAAAACAGATACTCCCATTAGACCAGTAGTCTCCAGTGTGACAGCTCCATCCCGGGAACTTGCTGCCTATCTAAATTCCCTGTTCAGAGACTGTACTGAATTCCAGCCGAAATACGGAGTGAAAAATCCAAGTGACCTTTGTGAAAAACTCTCCAACAAAATCCCTCCGCCACCACACCACACCCTTGTATCCTTCGACGTCTCCAGCCTTTTTACAAGCATCCCGGTATCCAGAGCAGTGGATGTGGCCGAAGCGGTTCTCAAGAACACGCGGGCAAACCTAGAGTTCATCAAGGATTTTGTGAAACTTCTAAAAGTGTGTGTGCATCAGAACTATTTCCAATTCAATGGTGATTTCTATCAACAAAATGAAGGCCTAGCAATGGGATGCCCTTTATCACCGCTCCTTGCCGACTTATTCTTGAACGATTTTGAGGAAAAGTTTTTCAATAGTGAATCAATAGACAACAAGAATTTGTTTTGTTGGTTTCGATATGTCGACGTCATTTTTGCCATATGGACAGGAACCGATAGACAGCTGGACAGGTTTTTGAACACTTTAAACTCGCGCGATCGTAATTATCCACTTTCCACTTCATGATAAACAGATTATTAAACATACCCCTTTCAAAAGATAGTTACAAAAAAGAATTGTCAATAATAAAGGAGATCGCATCCAAAAATGGCTATAGTGATACATCAGTTATGAAAATTCTTTATAAGAAACGCCTTGCAAAAACGAGAAAACTTCTTTATAAATCAAGTGAAGTTATGGACGGAAACCATCGCCGGTGTAAACTCCCCTACTACGGCTACATCTCCCAAAAAATAGGTAATTTCCTCCCGAGGGACAAATTTAAGATAGCCTACTACAACAACAACAATCTTGGGTCCTTCCTAAATAATACCAAGGACAAGGTGGATATGGTCAACAAAATTGGTATATACAAATTGAAGTGTAATGACTGCAGTGCCACATACATCGGACAGACAGGCAGAT
Organism: Hetaerina titia; assembly: GCA_037158775.1. Taxonomy (NCBI): domain Eukaryota; kingdom Metazoa; phylum Arthropoda; class Insecta; order Odonata; family Calopterygidae; genus Hetaerina; species Hetaerina titia. The sequence continues at coordinate 5,784,868 of CM073778.1, read as the reverse complement.
CCTTCCTCACACGCGCGGGGGATCACAAGCTCAGCCACCGCACGGGAAATTTAAAACAATCACACTTTGCGAAACATCTATGGGAGGAGGACCACTCCAGGGACTTCAATCCAGAAATACTACACGTTGTGGAAAAGGGAAGAAGAATGGACAAATGGGAAGAATTGGAAATTAGAAGACACATGAAGAGTGGACATTTAGTCAACGACATTTTATATGAAAATCACTCCCCAATTTTGGAAATCTCCTTCAGAATATAACATGTGCCAAAACCCCTAACATACCTCTTTTACCCTCCCCCAACCTCCTCATTTAGCCCAACCTAAAAAACTTGCTTTCTCTTTTACCTCTCCCCCCCCCCGGACCTTCACCTGCAAGCCACGTGGCTTCTCCCCAAACCCCTCCTCCCTCCCATTAGCCTTTCACCACCACCAACCCCCCCTCCCTTCCGAAGAGTGCATATATATATAACCCTGTGCTAGAAAAATGTTTGTACCTGATGATGACGCCGAAGTATTGAAACCGGTAGTACGAATAAAAATCGTGTGGAAGTTACAAAGTGTATTCATCTTAAACGAAAATGAACCCCCACAAAGTTGAGCCTGAAACCATAGAATTCATCAAGGTCACTCAATGCCACTGACCTCTTTGCTGGTTCTCCACAAATGCATGTTTCATCTGAGGGGCCACTAGGGTTCATCACGGCGCTTCTCCCACTTCCTGAAATAAAGAGCAGAATGTGAAGAAAATAACACATTTAGACAATACACACTTGCTTATGTACCAATCAAGTAATTTGACCCTCATAAGGATTCATGGGGCCACTGCAGTGCTTTCTCTTTTTGAATTTGCCTGTAAATGTTAGTTTTAAGGAAAAAGTCATGAAACAGTCATCAGTATATAATTTGGTATCCGAGTATATTGTGGAAAGGAAATTCCATTCTTAAGTTTGACTTTACTGTTACTAAACATTTCTCTAGAAAATATCATGCTAATGTATTGCTCTACCATGGTGCCATGCAATGTGCGAGTGCTCTTCTAAAATCATTGTCCATTTGAAAATGTACATAACATCTATGATGTTCATCAAATACTAAGCAAATATACAAAGTATTTTATAAATTTTTCTTTTATTATCAAACATAAATAAATGCTCTTGGGCCATTTTATAGAAAGAGAAATGTCATCCCCTTATACATTTAATTTAGGACAAATGTATTTACAAGTATGCACGGAATTCACCAAATTTAATAAGAGAGCAGGACAATTGATGGAGATGATTAGTTTGGGTTCAGAAAGGGGTGAGGCACATGTGATGCCAGAGAAGTATGAATAGAGAGGAACATACATAAAATGTACTTGAGCGATTCAAGAATTCCCTTGGTAAAAAAAATATTGAAACACTGTAGACTTCCACGTATAGAATTTATTAAACCACCCGGGTTTCATCGCTGAGGCTACGTCATGAGAGGACTACAGAACAATAAATTTGATATCCCATGCTGCTAAAGTTGTTCTCAGGATCATAAAAATAAGTATAGAGAGTAAGGAAAATGATTACTTAGGGGATGATCAGTTTGGGTTTAGGAAGGGAAGAGGTACGCATGATGCCATTGCAGTGATGAAATCGCTAATCAAGAGGAATATAGAATACAATCGGGATGTATTCGCCTGCTTAGTAGATTTCGAAAAAGCATTAGATAGAGTGAATTGTGTGTGTGAACTGGTTCATTTCCAACATAACTACAGCATAGGAAAGGAGTAATTATCAACAGGTGAGCCAATGTATGCTAATCATTCCACTCATACATTAATACAATTCTGCATAAAAAGAGTTTTACCATTTTTGTGAAACAACTGATTGAAAATATCACAAAAAAACCAAAACCGTATATTCCTATTTAAACAGTGATTCCACATCTACATGCATATTTTCACATTTGTTAATTTTCCCCCAAATCTGCGCATTAAGAGAAAGTTTTTCACATATTTTAAGCACTGTTATATTAGGGTCAAGATTGGTTTCATTTCCCAATTCTACTTTTTCACAAGCCTTTGGATAAATTGAGTAGCCTCCGGCATGATGTTGTGGAATTCGAATATAATGAATTATAGATGGTGGCAAATCTGGAATCTATTTGAATAATTTGAAGTTATTTATTTACTATTTATGATACATTCATAATTCTTCTTTAGTGGGAAACTGTCTAGAGGCATTTGTTTTGCACACGCATCAAAATTTTGTGAAAATTAATTAAGTAATTATCATTAAATAAATTCGTAGCAAACATAGCCACTGCCTTGTTAGGGTGATGCTTCTCCAAGCAAAATGCAAGTTTCCCCTTGTCTCTATATCATATTCGGCCTACTCTTCCGGAATTTAAACTTCTCCTGAAGTGAGTTTTCTGAGTTTATATAATAGAGGAGGTGGCATTCTCATCTTCTACTAACCTTCCTTGGCCTTTTCAAGTTTCAAAATAAAGAATAATATTGAATAATCAAATGAATTTACCACAGTTATTTAAGTTCTTTAACTTGGGGTTGATGTTACCTAAAGGTCTTCCAGTGTTTGCTTCAATTCTTTTTTAAATGACTTCAACGATACTATTCAGTTTGTTTTTATTTGTAATGTTGAAAGCATAATCATTTTTGGTGACTTCCACGTGGATTTGTTGTATAATTATACTCAGTTTATGGAATTAGATACCTTATTAATTTTTGCACAAAGGATTACAAATACACTTCTATAGACACGCGTTGCCCGGGAACCACGTGTGAGCCGTAAGGCCCTGAGCGATAATCAACGACTCGATCTAACCTCACCAAAGTACCCTTATGTAATTAAGCAGTGTTTTAGTAAACTTTCTGCGAGTGAACTTTATCCTTGTATTGCGATAGTCTCTTCCGAATCCTTCTTCGGACGCGACACCGTGCTTGTTTTGGGGTAAGTTTCGCTGCCATTCAGTTTCGTAAATTTAGTTATTTTTCTACTTTTATTGGTTATTTGCTTGTCGAGAAACTGTCCTCAGTTGTCTCTTAATGTTCGATAGACTAACGTTTCGAGCTATAATGTGCCGTAATGATAACCTTCATAAGGATGCTGAAAGTTAAATCCCTGGCCCGTTAATCATTAGATTAATTCTCAATGCTGTCATTACAAGCGTAATAGATCGGAGTTGGTGTTGCCCAAATCATAATTTTTAATATTATTAACTTGGCTTTGTAAGTGACATGAAAGGTATCTTATGACGTTGAATTTAAGAGGTTTAGAATTTAATCGTAGTGTTCGTTCTCACAGGGCAAAATTTTCAGAAATAACAGCTACATCAGTTACTCTGGCCATGAATAACTTGCGTGATACTGACCACGGAATAAGTAATGCTTTTGATGTGAGAAAGGAGCTGGATATTAGCATAGGTTTATTAAGTCCATCATATAGCAATTTAACAAAGGGAAGGGTTTTTCGTACATAACGATGGATTAAACGGTAGTTTAACCATTTATATATGTATTTAATTTATTTAAGGTATTTAATAATGACGTTCTTGTGGTGGTGGTAATTCGCCTGGCTACTTGCTAGAAACTAGCTTGCACGTTCGTGATTAATTTCTTGCTGCATCCTGGGGTAAATTATTTGTTGTAGTTAAGCGTATGTACTTGCATGCTTGTGGAGTGAAGGGAGGTAGATGTGTGTTTGCATGCGCGTGAAATGATGGGATGTTACGATGAATGTGTGCACCGCTGTGGATTGGGGTTTGTATGTGTGTGTTGGTTTTGAATGCGGTATTTCTTTTTTCCTTTTTTGGGTGGTGACCTAACACCCCCCGCCACACGCCCTTGCGGCGGCTTGCGGGGTATTATGTAGATGTAGTCTGCAATATTACCAAAATGGTACGTATTAATTTTGGCTTAACCATGGTTTAACCATATTAACTAACTTCAGGTTCATATCTTAGTGATATAATTTGTTTCCTCAAAATTTATGAATGACACGTTTCTATTGGTTCAAAGACTTTGTGATGCTGAAGTCTAATTTCATTTTTGAAGGGATTAGTTCATCTGCTGTATTGTATAATAGTGTCATATAAACACGATGAGAGTTTTATACAATATTGCTCTTTTTAAAATTTCCTAGCTCATAAGATACCTTTTTTTATTTCAAGAAGTGCTCTAAAATTAGCCTGCCTTATGGGCCAGGGGACAATAATTTTGACATATAACTGCCAACCACCAGGAAAATACATACTATAACACATAAATTTACTGTATGAGACATAGAAAGTGATTGCCGTTAATGCTAATGTCAATTATATCCCTATTTTGAGCCAATAGTAAGCAATAGACCTAAAGTATTTCCTTGACAGTACTTCCTCAAAAATTCCCAAATAGTCGTAAATGTATACAATGCTATTGCAATTTGTAATGGAGACAAGGCTGATATAAAAAATACTTAATATTTTTCCTGGCGAATTGATCTGCAACGCAAAGGACGATGTCATACCTGTAAACCCCCAACCCGTTTGGTGCAGGCTGATTTTAAAGCACATTTTGGAGAAGTAAAATGTGTCTTGTGGCCTGGAAAATACGGATAATTGGATCACTGAATAAATAAACTTGTCATTTTTCACCCAAAATGTATTTAAAATACTACTGGTTTTAACTCATAGGCACCATCATCAGGTGCAATGATGTCACCTATGCAGGGAAACCAGTGGTATTTTAAACTTTTTTTGGTGAGAAAACCAAGTTTATTTGTTTGGTGTTCATGGATTGTGACAAAGTAGGGCCTCATTCAAATCATCAGATTCATGAATAATGGACTTCAAAGGGAAATGATTTAGGTGTAATACCCTTAATTTTTGCAGTAAAGAAGCACTATTTCTTCACTCATGATTTTAAATGATTTATTGATGAACTGAGTATTGAAAATTCCCAAACATGAGGGCAACTCTCCTGCTGCTATTTTGTGCCAATTCAAGCTGCAATCTGAAAATTAAATCACTTCTTGTATACTGTTCAGAAAACTCTCTTCAGCAGAAGTGTAAATTCCAGAAGAGCAGGCTGAATATGATGTAGCGATAAGGGAAAGCTGTTGCATTTTGCTTTGAGAAGCATCACCCTAATAAAGCAGTGGCTATGTTTGCTACGAATGTATTTAATGACAATTACTTATTGCATTTTCACAAAATTTTGATGTGTGTGCAAAAACAAATGCCTCTAGACAGTTTCCCACTAAGGAAGAGTTATGAATGTATCATAAATAATAAATTAATTACTTTGATTTTTCTTAATTTCTACAAATGGATTCCTGATTTCTCCTTGGTTCATTCCGTAATGGTGATTACATTTCTGGCTTCATTTTCTGTTTGGGGATTTAGGTAAATTGATTCACGTATGCATGTTACTTCTCTTTGTTGTCATTTAGTCCATTTTTCTGTGCTGTAGTTTTGCAAATGATATCTCTGAAGAAATTATTGAATTGTTTGCCATGTTTTGGGGATCGCTGATTTATTTTCCGTCAGTTGTGAATGAGAAACATTTATTTTTTCTGGACTCTGATATTTTACCGGCATTTTCATTATTTACTACAGACCACAATGCTTTTGTTTGATTAGTAGACTTTAAACAATTTGTTTTACACTGGCATTGTTTGTTTTCCTGAGTAGCATCCTGTACTTTGACTTCTCTTCATACTCTTAAGGGTATCGGACTAGCATCCACCTTACTAGCCTTAGTTCAATAGTTATGCCTATTTCTAGCAGTCAGAACCTCATTTCTTATGCAGTTATGTCCTTTGCTTGCTGATTTATTTTTTTTTGGCTAGCCTTTTCAATGGGAAACAAATATCCCAGTGGTACTTAATAATTGACTGAAATACTTTGAACTTGGTTGTAACAAGATTTGCATTGAGCACTGCTGCCCAGTCAACACTCTTCAACACCCAATTAAATAATTTCATATGTATCTGTGAGTATGCATGTGTGGAGACTGTAGCCATGTTTCTCTCACTTCCATCTGTTCAAGTGTGTGGGTTAAATTCAATAATTTGAGTGTGATGGTCTGAGATAGTAGTTTCTAAAACTACTTTGTATTTGAAGTTGTGTTCGGCTATATTTGTAGCCAAGTTGTCGATAATGGTTTTTGGGTGAGGTTGGGGCATAAATAGTTAGCTGAACACTACATAGCAGGGAAGTATTTCTTTTAGCTTCTGGCCATAGAAGTTATCTTTTGAGACATCTGCGTTGAGGTCCCCAGCAATGATAATTGTTTTTATTCTTCTTGATGACTTTGTCAAGTATTTTATCCATTTTTTGGAGGAAGTCATCGACCAGTACACTCTGAGATCTGTACAGACAAATAAAAAAAGTTTCATTTTTCTTAAGGCCATTTCACAAGTGCATTTCAAATCCCTTTTCTTCAGCAATTCTTTTTTGTTATGTTTGCAAAGGGTTTGGTGACTGATTCAGAACAAGTTTTGGTGAAAAATGGATCACCACCACCTTTTTTCTCCCCTACAGAAGTGATCGCCAAGAAAATAATCACTCGGCTTTAGACTATTTATTTCATTATCTTTTTGGCCATGCTCCAATGTACAAATAAAATCCAGCCTCTCTTCCTTCAATAGGATCTCAGTTTCCAGCTTTTTATTTGCCATGTGTTGAATGTTTTGATGTAGAAGGTTCACGGAGCTAATATAACTGACTGCCACTTTAGGGAGAAATAATTCAAGTTCTTTCCCATTAGCCTTCCTCAAAAGTTTTTTAACCATTTGCACTGAAATGATGAGTCTCGCTGCTAATGAACTTCCGATGCCAAATCGCACAACGACGGGTGTAGCTCGTCATCAGATTTTCGTAATTTTAGCACTATTTAGGGAAACAAAATAAATATTTTGAGAGTTTAACAATGTTAATACTTCCATAATGTGCATTAAGAACTCGTATTTTATGAAATATGATTCATTGGAAGTTATAAAATGGTATTATACGAGTAGCATTAGCTGTGTTCTCGATGTTCTTACGGGAAGAGGGTTCGTTCGTCAACTTTTTAAAATTCTACTTTGAGCAGTATATTTGAAATCACACTTTCTCAGGAATAAAATCCCCGATCACCATGGAATAAATTGAGTTCTCTTCCATACATATTACAAAATTGAAGACTATATGTTATTTTAACACAAAAATTTAAAAATAATATTTCATCAGCATACTATTGGTATACCTGACCGGGTGTACATGCCACCGAGCAACCACAAGGAGGAAGAAGTCGATAGGTTGTACGATGAGTTAGAGGATATAATCACGTGTGTTCCTGCAAGGAAACATTTGATAGCGATGGGGGATTGGAATGTGATGGTAAGCGAAGGAAGAGATTGTGGTGTGGTGGGGGACTATGGGTTAGGCACGAGGAATGAACGCGGGGAGAAAGCAATTGAATTCTGCAGGAGACGGGGGTTAGTCATCACCAACACATGGTTTAGACAACACAAAAGGCGTAGGTATGCATGGAAAATGCCAGGTGACTCAGAAAGGTATCAGTTAGATTATTTTTTGGTTAGGTACAGGTTTAGGAACAGAGTGATAAATTCGCACAGTTTCCCAGGAGCGGATGAGGACTCAGACCACAATTTAGTTGTTATGAAATGTAACGTCCATTTCAAGAAGATAAGGCAGGGGTGGCGTGTTAGGAAATGGAATGTAGAAGCATTAAATGTATTAACGAGGAAGGAGTATCAGCAGGCTGTAGAGAAAATGATGGATGACGGTAAAGAGCTGAGTACTATCGAAGAAAAATGTGAATGTATCAAGCATGGGATATCGGAAGCCGCAAGAGACACTATAGAAACCGTTAACGGGAAATGGTTAAGGAAACCATGGGTAACGGATGAGATGATTGCAAAGATGGATGAGAGAAGAAGATGGGAGAATGTAAACACAGAGTTAGGCAAAATGAAGTACAAAGAATTAAGTAATAAATTGAGACCAGCCACAAATAAAGCAACAGAATCATGGTAGAAAACGCAATGCGAGGATATGGAAAGTTTACCAAGGAAGGTGGAAATTGGTGCGCTATACAGCAAGGTTAAGTTATCATCAGGAAATAAGAAGGGAAGATCTGTGCTAACAGTTAAATGGGCTTAGATAATAGTTGAACCAGGAAAAATCCAAGAGAGATGGAAGGAATATATAGAAACACTGTATAGTAAAGAATTTAGGCTGACAAGGGTAGACATAGAAAAGGAACATGGCATAGAAGAAGATAACTTCAGTCCAGGCATACTCGACGGTGAAATAGAATGGGCATTAAAGGAGATGAAAGCAAATAAGGCCGTGGGGGTGGACAACATCCCTGTAGAACTGTTGAAATGTTTAGGAAAATGTGGGATGAAGACTCTATATGGACTGATTCGTAGTATCTATGAGGAAGGAATCTGGCCGGAAGATTTTGTGAGATCGGTGTTAGTTCGTATTCCAAAAAAGGCAAAGGCTACATCATTCAAGGATTACAGAACAATAATTTTGATATCCCACGCAGCTAATGTTATTCTCAGAATCATCAACACAAGGATAGAGAATAAGGCAAATGATTACTTAGGGGATGATCAGTGTTGGTTTAGGAATGGAAGAGGTACGCGTGATGCCATTGCAGTAATGAGATCACTGATCGAGAGGAATATAGAATGCAATCAGGACGTATTTGCCTGTTTCGTAGATTTCGAAAAAGCGTTTGATAGAGTGAATTGAGGAAAATTATTGCAGGTATTGCAGAAAATAGGAATGGATTGGAGGGACAGGAGACTGATCCGCAACCTGTACGTCGCAGACTGCTCAGGTTTGAGTGGGGAACGCAGAGTCCGTATGGGCAGTGTTAGGAAGAGGGGTAAGGCAGGGTTGCCCGGGTTGCCATTGTCACCGGTGCTGTTCAACGTATATGTGGAGGAAATGATTAAAGATGCATGGGAAGAACTGGAGTTAGGAATGAAAGTCGGAGGGGAATTCGTAATATCAGTTAGGTTTGCTGATGACCAAGCATTAGTTGCTCAGTCAGCCAAGGGGTTGCAAGAGTTGTTGAGTGAATTGGAGGTTCAGCGCGATAAATATGGGATGAGAATCAATATTAATAAAACAAAGGTTTTGCGATTTTCCAGAAAGAAAAAGTCTATGCTAAATATTAAAATAGGCGGGGAAAAAATAGAGCAGGTAGAGCAGTTTACATATCTCGGAAGTGTTTTGACCAGTTTACATATCTAGGAAGAGGCTTTCTCAAAGTGGAGGGAGTTGATGACGGGGACGTTGAGTAGGGATGTTAAGACAAGACTTGTAAAAACTCTGATATGGAGCGTAGCTATGTACGGCACGGAAACGTGGTCACTGAAGCAGGAGGATAGACGTAGATTGGAGGCTTTTGAAATGTGGGTGTGGAGATGAATGGAGAAGGTGAAATGGACTGAAAGGAAAACAAATGAGGAAGTACTGGAGATGGTGGGTGAGGAGAGGGGTTTGTTGAGAGAAATCCTATGGAGGCAAGAAAAATGGATGAAAGGCGTATTGAGCGGTAGTGGAATGTTGAAGAAGGTAATAAAGGGGAGAATGTTGGGCAAGCGAGGAAAGGGTAGGAACAGGATAGGGATGTTGGATGGGATGAAGGGAGGAAAGAAGTACACAGAGATGAAGAGGGATCTGATGTAGATTAGGTTGCTGGATTCGGTTTTGTTTGTTTGGAGTTACAAAATGTTTATTTGACAGTTGTCCATCCAAAAACCTACCCTAACCGGTAGATTACCTAAAAAAAATGCTATTGGTAACATTATTTGTGAAACGCTCTTACAATTTGGAATCTTTGACAAACAGTTAGTTTAGCCATCCTTCTGTAATATTATTCTCTTTCGTTTTCATATGGAGTGTTCACCTAAAAGTATCAAGTTTCCTACCCACTCCCATTTATGTCTACGAGTGTTATATGCTGACTTTGCCTTCTCGAAAAGGGTGTTCCTATTACACAATGAGTCATCTCAGCTTTTCTCGTGGTGGCTATGCAGTTCCTTCACGATATGCTTAGTTTGAATGCTATCATTCATGTGATTAGACGGAGTATGTTACGGGTGTTCTTTTTGGTATTTGTCCACGTCAGTTATATATACTGTGGTGAATACAATGAATAAAAGAATTGTAAACTGTGTGCGTGAAATTGACGATGAGAGTATTGAACTGAATGACAATGGACGATTGGACGATGAAGAATTAGATGACGAGAAACCAACTGAAGCAGAGAATGAACCCTGCATTGAAAACAGAGAGTGATGATAGCAAAGTCATGCTAAAAGTTCTAAAATGCGCCTTGCGTGTATCAAGCAGTGGAGATGAAGCATCTACTAGTGCCAGTGCATCCAGGGAAGAATGGGTATGGGATGAAAAGGATAGAGATCCAGATGTAAAACATTTCACTGAAATTTCTGGCGTAAGTGCGTCGTTTCTGCATCAAGTAAGCACAAATCGGAAGCCGCTACGTAATTTTGAAGAGGTACTCAGTGCTGACTTTTGGGAAATGTTGTCAAAGGAAAGAACAGGTAGGCAAAGCAAGTGATGGAGAGTGAACAGTATAATGGAAAGGAGACGGATGAAAAATGGTTTGACGTAAATCCCAATTAAATGAAAGACTTAAGCGCATTGTGTATCATCATGAGAGAAGTGAGAAAGCCATGGGTCCAGATGAATGCACAAGAATCGATGAATGGGAGGTGTGGACAAACAGGACCAGCAGCTGACATGCTTCCGATTGATGAGAGAGTTCATGAAAGGATATAAAAAAAGTTCTTTTATACGTTTGATATTGTTGATTTGATATACTGTTCAATTCATACACATTATACTCGAAAGTAAGCAAAAAAGAAAAAAAATTAACGAGTTTTTGTTTGGATGACGCAGAGGCATTATTTGCAAAGGTCACTCTGCCATATTGCAATGTGCGTGGAAGACCTTCACGTGGTGACATGCCTTTCTGACAGCAAGCTATAAACTGGGCTCATTTTCCTGAACATATCCCATCAACAGCAAAGAAACAATATCCAACTAAAGGATGTCATGTATGCTCCAAGAATGTCAGAAGTGAGACAACCTGGCAGTGTAAACTCTACCAGGTACCCTTGCATTTGCCAGAGTGTTTTGAGAAGTATCACACTTTCTCTGATTATTAATAAAATATATGTACATGATATTATGCATTCCAATCTATTCTATAATAATGTATCTTACTTTGAGAATGGATATTTCCCAATTTTTACCTTTATGTATAGATTTTTCCATGACATAAATGTAATTTTCTTCTTTCTTAATATTTAATATAATTATTATTAAAGTTTTAGTTAAAAGAGAAATGTCTTGATAAAAAATGATGTATTAAACTAGATGCTATACAATATGACATAAGAATCACTTTTTATTTCACTGTTCTACGTTGATTACGAGCTACAAAATATCATTTCACTACCTACCATTCCATTTAAAAAGAACCACAGAAAAAATAACTGTAGAATAGAGGAGCATGATGTTCAGAAAATAAATTGAAGTGGAAGGGGTTAATTAGATACCACCACTTAAATGGCTTCCCTTTCCTCCCACCAGCACGTTGCAGTGGGTCTTTTTAATTTGTACGCCTTTCCATTAATTTGTGTTGTGAGAGGATCCAGGGGATGAGGAAGAAGTGGCAGGCATGGTGTGGGAAGAGAGAAGAATTTTGGGGAAAACAATTGAGCAGGGCATGAGGCTATTGAAGATGATAGGTGGAGGTGAAAATGATGAGGGAAAGGATAACCATTTGCATTGCAGTGAAGAGTGCTTTTTCATTGTTTGGTGTTGTGTGATTTCAGTGCTTGCTCCTCAGAGAACATGGCACTGTGGGGTAGTTTTTCCGTGTTCATCAGAAATCTGTCAGACTGAAATTTTTATGGTTTAAAAGTAGTGGAGGCATATATTACTCTGGAGATTTTTTATGCAAATTTAATTTGTTGCCTGGAATGTAGAGTAAGGGGATTGAATAGCAATTACTTTTTCAGGAATAGTAGTGTATGAATTTAGTGGAATGTGTGCAGCAGTTATTTGACATGTGAAAGCAGAACCGTCAATTAATTCAAGTGTGGTAATTAGTATTTTGGAATCATTCCCTATTGCCATAGTGAACACTGCTTATTGTTATATTATTCTATGCATCTCATTGATAACATATTTGAATGATACTTTAAAATAGTTTCACATTTTATTCTGAAAATATATTTGCTGTTATATAATAATGGTTATGTGATTAATAATTAATATTGCCTATTCCTGATTTAATAAAGAGTAGTGTTATATCATTTATTAGTCTGTGTTAATGATTTCATGATGAAATTAACCAAAGGATTTCTAGAAGATAATGGCTCTAATTCCTTCTGCAATTTTGTGATCAAAATTCTTCATTGCTGGACATGTATTTGCAATTGTTATCACACAGTCTGTAATATGGGAAGTTAAATTTTGTTGTTACGTTGTCAAATGGAGGATGACAAACCTATTAATTACACTGACTGTGAAAATGATTTGCCTTGGCCTGCACTTGAACCCAGATCCAGTCATTATCTTACCATGTCATGGCATATAATTACTGTACGCTGTGAAATCCCTGCATTCGCAGTGTGCATTGGTGGTTGACTCTGTTTTTGGTACTTTATTGATATCTCCCGTAGTTCTTTTAGTCAATTGCATTATTTTATTTAAGTTTCCCAGGTTTTCCATTTTTTTGTTGGAAAATTGGGGAATTCTCTTGATGTGAATAAAATAATTAAATAATGTTCAGAGATCATTAGCACGTCATTGGATGGAAGAGAAACTTCTATAAATGACACATTAGTATTTAAGGAACAAACTTATTAAAGTGCAATGCCAATGAATGATGTGTTACTTTCACCCCCCAGGCTTTGCAGCTCGGGTGCTAGAAGAAGGGCCGAATCCTCGACAGGGCAAGAGGACTGACCAAGCTCATCCCCCAATCCACCCCACAAGGTACACAGCTTCATTGTCAGGTGAGAAATCTTTGATCGTAAATTAAGTCGTACATTCTCTTAATGGAATTTCTCCACTTTGCATGGTGTACATTGATATATGTGTTCACATCAATGTTAGAGTGAACAGGAATCCTTGAAAAGTAATGGCATACTTACATACTATATACATTGCCGCCTTAAAGATATCAGTACTTCAAGGTTGTATCAATGGGGTTCCTTATTGTCTTTTATATATTTACGAGGGATAAATCTCTGTATTGGTGAACGTGTTAACACAAGAAAAATAATGCCAAGTATCCTCGACAGTAATAGTTTTGCTTCATTCGTCAATTCTTAGAAAGGAACGTTTTAACTCACATTTTAAGCCATCACAGTCAGCTTTATTGAATAAATAAACCTCTTAGGTTTGTTAACATTTTCTACTCTTAGAGAAAATTTAGCATTTACAGCCCTGTGATCATTGATTCCGTCAAAAACTTCAATATTTAAGACCTTTTCGGGTATATTTGTAGCTAATAGATAAAGAATGGTCTTTCCCCATGTTGGTGAAGTGACTAATTGATGTAGGGAATTCGAGGTGAACGTAAATAAGAGGGACTCGCTTAATCCTTGTCTTGACCTCCATTTATATAACTGTACGAATCCCAAACTATTGTGTGAGCATTGTGGGATACCAAGGGAACTGCTGCATTAAGGAATAGATTGAAAAGATATCTACGTTGTAATATGTTCTACTCAGTTGATAGAGGTATTCCCGACCAGTAGGTTCATACTTGTAGTATATAGCAATGGTCATGGTCTGATTCATGTTTGTGATAAATGATGGTTCTGAATTGATATTTTAGGCAGATGTTGCAGCCAATGCTCATGGGTTTGTGCCGAATATTATGTTACTGTGAGCACCATTTCTTTTTTTTTTAATCATAGTGGAACCTGTGTCTTTGCTCCTTTTTGACGTGCCTCTTATATCATGTACATGCAACACCCACCTGGCGGTTTGTATTGTCATCTCTGGGCAAATAAAAAGTAATAATAATTTTGTAACATGAACCTTTTCCTGGCATAATAATAATAATTTATTTCCCAAGTGACAAATACATAATATGGTACAGAATATCATACAATTATGTAATGGTATAGGGTAAGTCAAGAAGTACAGTAGCTGGATTACTCGCCAAAAAGAAGATTACACAAATATAATTAAGAATTGACACAATATAAAATTCGGAACTACCCAGAATTTAAGTAGTCATTCACACTGTAAAAACATTTTTCATTCAAGTACGTAAATAATTTATTTTTAAAAATAGAGAGTGATTTCACATTTTTTAAACTAATGGAAAGCCTGTTGAATATTTTGATGCAAAGAGAACGAGGTCACTTGGTCATCATTGTCATGCTAGCAGACACTACACTCAGATGATTTCTAGTCCTTGTGTCATAGGTGTGAGTACCATTATTAGATGGGAATAGACCCATGTTCTTTTGTACAAAAATGGCGGTATTATAAATAAAAACACTAGGGACTGTAAAGATGCCAAGGCTTTGAAAGAGAGGTCTGCAGTGGGCTCGAAGAGGTTTATTGCACATGGACCTGAGTAATTTCTTTTAAACAATAAATATTTTATTTAATTTGGTTGATGACATGCTTCCCCAGATTATGATATTGTATGATACATGAGAATAAAAAAGACCATTGTACAGTGTTTTTAAAACATCCATACTAACAGTATGCTTCAGTATAGAGAGAAGATAGTACATAGAATTTAATTTTTTACTTAGATTAGTGATGTGCAGGTCCCATTTAAGGTATAACTTTTAACAGTATGGCACGTTTTGGCAGTGAATATCATGGCCTGAGTTTTTGTTTCATTGAGAATAAAGCTATTCCCATGGCACCACATGCTCATGTCTTGAATAATGGCTTTACCTAGAGTCATCAGATCATCAAAGGAATTGTGGTACAGCACAATGCTCACATCATCGGCAAATAAGACACAGTTACCGTGAGGATTTCCACATAATTCTTGTTTCTGCGAAAAGCATAAGCCTGTTATTGCCTGCATGATAAGGTGTTATCTTGGATACTTTGAGGGCATCAGGATACATACCTTCTCTTAGACTCTGGTATACAAGGAAGAGTAAGGGACTTAAAATTTCATCTCTACAGTTAAGAATTGTTTTTTCTGATGTACCATGTGTATCAGTTGAGGCTTTCTTACCTGCCTTAGTAATGTGAGAGCAAAGCTCTAAAATGCTGCACGGTGTGAGAAAAATAGATTGTATGAAGTAGCAAAGGAGATATCGGTGAGATGAGGAGGAGCTTGTGCATTAACCATTGGTAACTTTAAGAAGGAGCTATTGAATTCATTTGCCAGTTGGATCTGCTGGTTTATTTTTATCATTCCTGAAATGGACTGGTAGCTCCACTAATTTAGATCTAGAGTTTTGTTTGATAATGTGCCATGCCATTTTTTTTATTGGTTGCATTTAAGATTAGGTAATCATTATATTCTTTCTTTGATTTCTTTGTCACATTACGGTACATCTTTTTCAAGTTACAATATTCATGGTGCAGTGTGTCATCTGCAGAGGATGCAAAGAATTGTGATTTTATCCTTAATTCCCTGGACAAATGCCTAATTTCAGGAGTGATCCAGTTTCTTTGAATAGGTTTATGGTGCTTAAATGGTGCAATGGGAAAGGCTGATTCAAAGTGAAACAAAAACATTCTGTAGAACAGGTCAAGGTTACTGTTCAGGGAGTTATTCTCGTTGGAATTGTGACATTCAGTACACTCATCCAATGCTCACAAAGGCAAATTACATTCGGTTTGTCTATTAAAGCTTCAAGGTCTTGTAACTTATTATGTAGACACTGTATGTTGAGAACTAGGATCCTGATCTCACTCTCCCCACTGGAGTGATGTTTATTGTCTTTGCCACTTCGTATTAATTCAGTTCCCCTACAGTCCAGCGCTAGAATAAAAAATGCCTCAGGGTTAGGTCACATGGCCACTTATCGCTGTACAGCACTTCATCTCAAGTGTGAAAAGGCTCTCCAATTTCAAAGCTTGCATTTACACCCTTTGACTCAAGCTTACTCACCGTTATAGGGATATGAGGAAAGTTCTTTCTCAGGAAGCAGTCTACAGTATTTTCCGTAGTCCCACCTGCCAGTTTGCCAAGATGTAACCACGCTCTTTTCACACCAAGAAGGTCTGTTGAGGACGTATTTTTACCCACTACCAGTTCGGGATAGCGCTTGCCGGGTTTTGTTGAGGAGCTCAACCTTGTGGGCACAATGTGCAGCCATCATTTTGTTGGAATGGATACTGTTGCCTTCCATTTCACTATCCACTATCGATAACTTGACTGATTTTTTTTGCCGTCTTTTGTTACGGTTACCCAGTCATTAGTTTTCTTGCCGTCGATCACGTCTCAGCTCTCAGGACTCGTAACTAGGTCTAAACATTCGCCGGCGGGAGATGCGTCTTTCGAGACAATGCTGGATTCTGCACACTTTTCACTCTTGGGTTTGCAAGATGAATCATAACACAGGTCTACAAAAAAAATTTTTTTTGGTGCCGGGAATCATTGTGATGATTTTAACTATATTTGTAGAGCTGAATCCAAATATGATATCCATTTTTATTTAACAGGTCTACTTTTTTAGATATGGCACATCTTACAATTAGTTGTTTTGATATTTGATATATTCCGGAAAATAATTTTCAAAGTTAAATAAATCTATAAGTATACTAATTTATAATCACTCTGCGGTGTTCCTTTTATTTTCAATAAACTGTCAATAAGTTTTATGTATATTTCTATATTGTAGGCCAATGAGATTAAAAAACAAAAATCGTTTGTATCGAAGAAATTCAGAAGAAATACCGATCCCAATATTTCAGACGTTACCAGATATATCTAAGGAGGAATTGGGGTATTTGAAAACATTTCTCATTCTATTGACGATAGTGGCAGTGACTACGAGGGGGTATCAACAATTCCTCAACTTTTTAATCAAGATGAACTAAGCGATCTTGCTAGAGAACTGAACTTATCGAAGGAAGCATCCGAACTACTAGCATCAAGACGGCATGAAAAGAATTTACTCAACCCGGTACAAAAATAAGTTTTTATCGCACAAGGGAAAAGGATATGCTACCCTTCTTTACTCAAGAAGACAATCTTACATTTTGTTTAGACGTTAAGGGTCTTTTGGACAAAATGGGACTACTATCACAATATGATGCTAGTGATTGGCGTTTGTTTATTGATAGCTCCAAGCGTAGTTTAAAATGTGTACTTCTTCACAATGGTAACAGGTTTGGCGCAATACCAATCGCTCATTCAACTAAAATGAAAGAAGAATACGATGCAATAGCATTGGTCTTACAGAAGATAAAATACCAGAAGCATCGCTGGGTGATTTGTGTAGATTTAAAAATGGTGAACTTTTTTCTTGGGCAGCAAAGTGGCTAGACAAAATATCCTTGTTTCTTGTGCCTCTGGGATAGCAGGGACAGACAAAACCACTGGATTAAGAAGAAATGGCCTAAGAGAGAAAACTTGGTTGTTGGGAAAGAAAACATCATTGCTGAATCTTTAGTTGAAAGAGAGAAAATCATCTTACCGCCTCTACATATTAAACTAGGCCTAATGAAGCAATTTGTAAAGGCTCTTGACAAGGATGGACAATGCTTCGGCTACTTAAGACTAAAGATGCCCCATATAAGTATTGAAAAACTTAAAGTTGGTATTTTAGGGGCCACAAATCAGACAACTTACAAAGGATCCTGCTTTTGTCAAGTTAATGAATGAGATTGAAGAAATTAGTTGGATGTCATTTGTTGAGGTCATAAAAAATTTTCTAGGAAATCACAAAAGTGAAAATTATATTTAGCTGGTAAACATATGCTCAGTAACTTCAAATCTCTTGGATTTAATATGAGCACAAAAGTTCACTACCTACACAGCCACTTAGACAATTTTCTTGGAAATTTAGGAGACACAGGTGAAGAACAAGGTGAAAGATTTCACCAGGATATAAAAACATTGGAAGCTCGCTACCAAGGAAGATGAGATAACCATATGATAGCAGATTACTGCTGGTGCTTAAAACGAGACTGTTTGAACAAAGTGCACTCAAGAAAATCGCGCAAAAGAAGCTTCCGATGTGTTGAGTGATGTTTTTATGTATTTTTTTTCTTTTCAATTTGTTTTATTACAGTAAAAAAAATTAGTATTTGTGTTCAATTGTATTGTAAAATTCTGTTGTGTTTGTGGGTGATTTAACAGCCCTAGAAATAAATCAAGTCTTTATATTTAGTGGGTTTTATTATTAATATAATATTCCCATATCATCATGAAGAAGATTTTTTCATGTAAGTAACAACATATCTGTATCTTGAAAACTATAGCTGATAGAAAAAAACTACTGTCATAATTGGATTCAGCACCCCAATTGTTCTTTAAATCAACATTAATAGCTCCGGCACCAAAACCACTGTTGGCCTGTGTAATCATATATAATGTGCAATTGACTACTCTTTGTATGTTATCCTGATCGCGTGGTTAGAATAAAATAATAATAATGATCTATAAAACCAATCTTCATTGGTTTGTATATTGGCTAGATTAAATGTTCTTAGTCATGAAATCTCTTATTCAGGCTCACAGTCAATGAAGAAGGCCCCAACAAGGGGTTGCAGTTCTTTGCCCACCCCCAACCACGGTGGGAGAAGTGCAACTTCAAGTGGAGTGATGAGAGGGAGGGAGAGTCAAGGGGTGCAGGCAGGCAACAGGAGGGATGGGAGCGTCTGGCCGTATCCAATCAAGGTATGTATCCCACTGGAGAGTTGCATTTGGGAGACCTGGGAATTCATAAAGCTAACATTTGTTTTGACATCTCCTTGGCAACTATGACGTTAAATCTAAAGGTATTGCATGATGAAGTGGTGTCTTATCTCTGAAAAATACTAACCACTGTTAGCTTTCACAAATATGATAAGCTCCAATATTTTTTCTTTTTACACTTTAACTCTCTAGCATTTGTAAGTCTCCAACTTTAATCCTCCAACATTAGTAATGCAAAGTCTGTTCTACATCTACATAAAAAATACGGTGCGATCCACTAAAAAAGGTGTGTAGTAGCAGGAGGAAAGGGTAAGGGATGAGGAGGTTGCGGTTTTTCAAATAGGTTGGTGAATTTCAAAGAAACTGCGGGAGATGCCGCAACAGTAACTTTAACGGAGTCATCCCCTACGTGTGCATTACCATGCAACAATTTCAGAGAGTAAAAATCATTCGCCTTGACCGGGATTTGATCCCGGATCCCTCAATATCCGGCCGAGTGCTTTAGCCAGTTAAGCTACCGAGGCGTCCTCTTACACTAGGTTGGGGAAGGTGGGGCGGAACCTGTAAGAAGAAAAATGTATATATATTCACGTGCAGTCCCTTACCTGTACGTTAATACTTATTGTGTTGAACTGACTCCTGGGGGATTCCGACTACAAGCATTCTGGTCTCTTATCGTTCTTGGAAAAAATGACATTTTAAACCTGTCAGTCTTGCAATCTATCTCTCTAATCTTATATTCGTGATCCCTCTGACCGTAATCCATTGGGGCTCGTATTATATTCTTCATGTCATCGGAAAAGGCCCATCTTTAGATGTTTTTAGTAAGTTTCATCAATATTGTAAATGTCCCTGTGTAAGAGAATCCCAACCTGAATTGTCTAGCGAAGTTGATATGCTGCTGCGTTGGTCAATGTTTGACCCTGGCATTTTCCATGTATACCACGCCTTTTGTGGTGTCTGAACCATGTGTTGGTGATAAATAATCCCTGTTATTACCCCCACCAGCACAGCGTCAGGGGTCATCGGAATGCAGAAGCCCCTTCCACCACGACAAGGTCGTAGTCCATGGGTGGGTTAAAAGTATTGAAACATGATTTTTCGCAACAAAATCACATTGAATCGAATATATAATTTTATTTTCTTCAAAACATTTTGAATTTGGGCAACTGTTTGCACTAGTCAAATGGTGAGGCAGCTCAGATTCCAAAGTCTTAGTTTTTCTCAGTGCCTCCTCAGCGACTCGGGAACATAAATTTTATCCTGCTTAACAATGGAAAGCTGAGGTAAAAAAATCAGTTTCAATTGGGGAAAAAATAAACATTTTGAAAGAGTTGATTATCATGATAGAATCTGTATTGATCTATTGCCATGATAGTAGATCATTTGCTTTAGTTATTTTGTTATCCTTATCTTACATAATTATTTTACCATATATCCACTTTAGTATAATACCGTTTGACTATCTTAAATTATTATATTATATATTTCCCTTACTTTCCGTTACTTACCAGTAACTTGTTCGCATTTTGTTGTGATAGTGACACCGTTGTTTTTAGTTGCCGTGTTATCTTATCCTTGCATATTATTTTTAGCGTGTATTTCTTGTGTTAGATACTCGGTTCAACTACCTGAATCAAATCCCCCTTATGCAGTAGTGAATTTCCATTAAATTTAAGATAAATTATAAGCTTAGTGTATAGATTTGCATGTGAATTTAGCTTCCTTTCTGTTTTCTGGTGTGTTTCCCTTGTGTGTGAGTGTTGCATTAATTTTCCTTGCTATTTCCTTAATATATTCCTAGAATTACATGCTATAAATATCTATAATTATATATAGTTGTTGTGTCTTCTCTGTGTTTGAGCCCCGCTTCATCTTATATACTAACCCAAAGTAGATTTAAGTGTATTACTCACAGTATATACATACAGTTTGAACACTGTCATCTCTCTTTGTATTTTAACCATTTAGCTTAAAAACTCACACGATATCTGTGGTGTCACCCTTGGTCATCACTTCTACTCCCCCTTACTCTCCCTAAATTTCTTAGTTTCCCCTCTCCATTGTACACTCCCCTCGGAGTCACCTTCAAGGTCACCCTCCCCGTGTAAACAGCTTTTCCCTTGTGTGACCTACCAACAACTTAACCCCCCGCTGTGAGGGTTCTCGACCCTCACTTGACCACTACTTTGCAATCATCCAACACTCATGCACACGTTGAACTTACCTACATACTTGAGCTACTTGAAAATCGAGCTCGTGAACGCATTTTCCACACCATGCGAGTTATAGCAGTGTAAAACCTAGGCATTAAAACTTTAAAATAGTAATATAGAATAGGATGGATACCCGAAGGTCTTCCGTCCACGACTCGAAAGTAGCGGCGGAGAGCGGGCTCTTAAGGGCCCGCGTCGCCCAGCTTGAGAGGATAGTGGCGGACAAGCTGACGGGGTATGTGGCCGTCTCGGGCACGTGGCCTCACCATGTTGCTTCCCAGACCGCAAGCAGCACCAGTTTGGTGCCCCGGATGTGTCCAGGGCAAATGCTAATGAGTTGGTCGTGGAGGCGACGGTGGCTGGCCCTTCTCACCTGATGGTGACCCCTTCCCCTCGGACGGAGGATTGGAAGATGTCGACCAAGAGGGGCGGAGCAGCAGCGAGGTCGATTCCGGGAGAGGGGGCGGTGGAGGCCATCCCCATCCCTGTCAGCAACAGCTTCGCGGCGCTGTCTGAGGACGGCGTCAAGACGCCTGTTTGCGCGGCCGAGAGTGCACCCCGAGCCTCGGAAGTCCTCCATACCTAGGTGTAGTTGCTCTGGGAGTGGGGGAATCTTATTACTAGGGAGTTCCAATGTCCGGCAGTTGGTGGCCCCATTGCGGGGAAGGTCGGAGAGGGACATGATGAACCAGGAGGTTACCTCCTACTGTATGCCGGGGGGGGTTAATTCCTAACACCACGGTTTCAGTGAGGGCAGCGGTCCGGGGCACGAAGTGCTCCATGCTGCGGTTGGTAGCCCATGTCGGCACCTACGATGCCTCCAGGTACGGGTCCGAAAGGATTTTGAGTGCCTTTGGGGAACTAAAATCCGAAGTGGATCGTGTGCGGGAGGCATCTGGTGTGGACTTACGGTTGTCCATATGTAGCATTGTCCCGCGGACTGACTTCGGTGCTTATGTTTAGAGTTGTATTGAGTCTCTGAACAGAAGGCTGTGGAAATTCTGTTGGGACATAGGGGCCGAGTTTGTGGACTTGTGACCGGTGCTTGGGTCATGTCGCGCTCCCTTGAACTGTTCCGGGGTTGACTACACCCCTGAGGCGTCGGTTCGGGTGGCTCATAGGATCTTCGAGCACTGTAGGTAATTTTTAGGCAAATGCGTAGGTTAGGTAGTGGAGTAGATTGCCCTAATAACGATATAATAAGGTGTCGGTCAATTAGTGGGTGCAGCAATACTAGGTTGCCAGAAGAGATTTTTCCAAGTACTTCACTGCTAATGAGACAAAAGATAGAATTACTAATCAGAATATATGCCGATTGCATACTAAGACATCAAAAAGATTAAATAACATCCTCAGAAAGCAGACCGCAAAGAAGGTTTTAGATGAGGATATAATTTCCGTAGTAGTAGTTAACTGCCGAAGTTTAAAAAATAAAATACCGGAATTTCACCATCTCATTCATGGCACAGAGTCGGATATCATTATAGGAACTGAAAGTTGGTTAACAGATGGCATCGCAGATTGCAAAATATTTCACAAGTCCTTCATAGTTTATAGAAACGACAGAAAAAATAGAGCCGGAGGGGGAGTGTTTATTGCGGTTAAGAACTCTAACGTCAGTAGAGCCGAGTTATTTCCTTATAGCTGTATAGAAAGTGTATGTCGCTCCGTGAAAACACCCAGATCGAAAAGAATATATATCTGTGCGTATTATAGACCACCCCACATTAGCATTAACTCAATACCAGACCTAGAAAAACATATACAAAGCTTTACATCCCACAACAGTGAGCATAGGCTAATTATCGGAGGTGATTTTAATATTCTCACAATAAATTGGGATTCGTACAGTTTTATAAATGCAGGTCAAGATAAGGATCTTTGCGAGTCCCTCTTATTTGGGTTCACCTCGAATTCCCTACATCAATTAGTCACTTCACCAACAAGGGGAAAGACCATTCTTGCTCCATTAGCAACAAATATACCCGAAAAGGTATTAAATATTGAAGTTTTTGACAGAATCAGTGATCACAGGGCTGTAAACGCTAAATTTGCTCTAAGCATAGAAAATGTTAACAAACCTAAGAGAAAGGTTTATTTATTCAATAAAGCTGACTGTGATGGCTTAAAATGTGAGTTAAAACGTTCCTTTCTAAGATTTGACGAATTAAGCAAAACTATTACTGTCAAGGATACTTGGAATAATTTTCTTGTAATAACACGTTCAACAATTCAGAGATTTATGCCTAGTAAATATATAAAAGAGAATAAGGAACCTTGATGGTACAATTCAGAAGTATGGAAATCTCTTAGGCAGCAAAGGGTGTGCCATGCCAGAATGGAAAACGCAGTTAATGATTCCTCCCCTGATAAACTCAACAAAACCATACAGGACTTCAAAGCATCTAGGTCCACTGCCAAGAAGGCCTTCCGGAAGGCGCTAGCGGAATTCAATAGGAAAAAATTAGGTGAACATTTGAACGATAACCCAAAGATGATTTGTTCTTACGTCAGGGAAGTGCAGGGAAAGAAGTCCACTGTAAACTCATTGAATATCGAAAAGGGGGATAAAGTAACGCGTAGTTTAGATAAAGCCAACATATTAAACTCGTTCTTCCAGAGTGTTTTCAACATAGCCTCACAAAATACGCCCGAGATCCTTCCGAAAACATTTCAGCAATCAATATTTCCACCCACGGAATAGAATTACTCCTTAACAACATAGACCCCAACAAATCTCCGGGACCTGATAAGATACCAGCGTGTGTGTGTGTGTGTAAAGAACTGTCGGCTGAAATTACCCCTTATCTTGCTATATTTAAGAAATCATTAGCAGAAGAAAGCGTGCCAAACGGCTGGAAGGTAGCTTCAGTAACACCCATATTTAAAAACGGAGACAGGGAGGACCCCAGTAATTATAGGCCAATATCGCTGACTTCCATTTCCTGTAAGATTCTTGAACACATCATTGTTAGTTCCATGATGAGCCACCTCGATAGCCAAGATTTATTAATTAAAAACCAACACGGCTTCCATAAGGGTAGATCCTGCGAAACTCAACTCGCACTTTTTGTACAGGATATATTGAGCTCCGGTGAAAGCAATATTTCAGTTGATGCGAGATAATGTCCCTCATTTCAAATTACTCGCAATTAGAGTGCAAATAGATTTCTTTGCTCTTAGTAGTCACATTGTAACTAGTCCCCACATTTCCATATTCCTTAAATGAAAATAGTTTACCACTGGCCTGCTAAAAATTGTATTTTCTGCAATGTAGTTTTATTAACAAAGTTGATTTTGCCTCCAAATCTCTTCCAAAAGATGTTAGCCATGTAATAATCAGACTTATTCATATCAATTGCATGGGTCATGTATGATTCTCTTTCAGGGGAATGGAAAGCCAACCCAGGACATCACAAGGGTGGCCAAGATGGCCCCAAGAAGAAGAGAAAGTGTGGTCTTTGCCTGAAGGAAGGTGAGTGGGGCAGGAAACATTCATGTGACTCTTCAAGGGATGCTTCTGAATGTGGCACACTAGTCTTCTAAAGAGTTAAAGATAAAACATTAAGGTACACATTGCCAGAAGTGATTGATACCTGCTTGAAGTGTCCATGGCGTTTTATCATAAATCTTTCAGTACAAGGTGTGTTCAAGGAAATACCATAAAGTTGGAATGGTAACAATAGGTAAATCTCATTTATGTTTGTCCCATTCAAAGTGTTCTCAATGGTTGAACAAACACATTTCCAGCTTTTGAACAACCTCCAGAACACTTTATTTGGAATGTCATTTTATCCCATGGAACAGTTTCTTTAGATGTCATTGTTTGAGTCAAGTCAGCGTCTTTTCAAAGTTGATTTCAATTTTATGGTTGAGGAAATGGTATGCCAAAGTATAAGGTGGATGAGAGAACACTTTTGTCTTATTTTTGGCCAAAAATTAACTCACAAGAGTGAGCTGGTTCCTTGTTGCAGTGCAGCATGTAACTTTTGTTTCTGCGAAAAGCATACACCTTGATTGTTAATTGATGATTTGCTTTCTATAAGTCATTCACTGAATTAACGTGAGCATCATCTGTTGAAGTGTAAGGTCGCCCACTTCCCTGGAGTATCTTTGAATTTAATTTTTTTCGAATTTCAGGTGAATTTCTTCATTTTGAAGAGCTTAATTTCTCCATTTCGTATCCACTTAACCAGACATAACACTGACTGGTAATTTCATTCATCTCCAAAGGCTCTTTGAAGCAGTTGGAACATCTCTGTGGAACTTTTCCCAAACTTAGAAGACAAATAAATGCTGCTTCTTCAAATCTTTTATTTTCCTTAAGGCAAAACTTTTCGGAAAATAAAGAAATACTTAGTTGTTCACATATATTTTTATTAATACGACCTAGGTTTCGACTTACAAAGTCATCTTCAGGTAAAGAACAGAAGACCCAGAGCTTTATATAGTGGATAGAGAACTGGAGAGGGGAGGTGTTTCAGAAGAGGGAGGAGGGGAAAGAGAAAGGGAAAAGGTGTGTAAGTTTGGGGGGAGGGGTCGAAGACGGTTGTGTATGGCGTCGGGGTGGGAGATTACGGTTGGGTACTGCTTCTGGGGGGGAGAAGGGCTGTGGAACAGAGGGAGGTCCAGGAGGGGGGAACGGGAGGAATAAGTTAGGTCATTAACTAGAATACCTTTAAGGTGACTATTCTTCGAAATTTCCAACCGTTCCAAGGCATCTAATCTTAAGCCTTTTTTCTCTACATGCAGAATTTTGGGGACAAAGTCACTGGAGTGGTTGTTTTCTATAAGGTGCTGGGCAAAATTGGATGAAATATTTCCGTTTTTAAAACAAGCGTAATGTTCCTTGACACGATCACTGAATTTCCTCCCGGTTTGTCCAATGTAGAAGGCAGAGCACTCACAACACAATTGATAAACTCCACTCCTTTCCATTGCGGGAATTTTGTCCTTGCAGTTTGATAAAAGGTTCCCTAAGTTGGCTCTATTATAGAAGGCAGGTTTAATATTGTTTCCTGCAAGGGATCTGGTGACTATACGGGAAATATTCCCCAGAAAGAGAACTCTTCTCCACTTCGAAACGTCTTCCTTGGGGATGGATCCGAATATTGCTTTGACAGCTATTTTCTCTAGTTTTTTCCGATACAATTTATCGACAAATTGGGAGCAGAAACCGTTGTTTTCAGCTATTGTTTTAATGATTTTAAGTTCGTTTTGGGTATTTTGTGGCGATAGAGGGATGCTAGTCAGACGGTGGACCATAGAGTTGAGCGCCGCTAATTTTTGTGGGAAATGATGTCTTGACGTAGAATGAATGATATGATCTGTACAACTGTCCTTCCGGAAAATGGAGAAGTCCAGTTGCCGATTATTTTTAGTGATTGTTATATCTAAAAAGTTAATGGAGTCGTTGAGTTCTTTCTCCATAGTGAACTTAATGTTTTTATCCAAGGAATTAAGGGTTAACAAGAAGCTATCCAGTTGTCTTTGTGAACCAGCCCATACACAAAAAATATCATCTACGTAACGGTGCCAAGAGATTACGTTTTTCACCAAGTTGTTGGAAGAGGAGAACAGAGTACTTTCCACCTGGTCCATATAGATGTCCGCTAGTAGGGGAGAAACAGGAGATCCCATGGCCAGACCATGGGTTTGTAGGAAATACTTTCCGTTGAACTTGAAATAGTTCTGCGATACACATGTTTTTAACACCAAGCACAACTCACTGATTACTGGGAACGGGACTCCTTTCCGAAAAAGGATTTCTTCGGCTAACTGGAGGGCTTCCTGCGTGGGAACACTCGGGAAAAGGCTGCACACGTCGAAGGAGACAAGAATGCACTTGGGAGGGAGGACTAACTCTGCAAGGCAGCGGGTCATATCGGAGGAGTTTTTGATACCAAATTATGGGACAAACTTGGTGTGCTCCTTGAAGATGGTGTTTGCTCTTCTTGCCAGGTGGTGATTAGGGGCTGAAATATTGGAAACCACTGGCCTGATGGGAATATCTGGTTTGTGGGTTTTTGGGAGACCAAAAAACCGGGGCGCTGAGGGATTCATTTGCACTAACCGATGCACTTCGGGTGGTTGGAAAATAACAGAGCAGGATTTTATTACTTGTTTGACCTCTTTATGAAATTTCGGAGTTGGATCACCATGGACTTCGAAAATGTTATTGTCTTTTAGGAACACTTCACACTTCTTAATATAGCTGTCTTTTCCTAGTATCACCACCGAATTTCCTTTATCAGCCTTAAGAATTAATAGATTTTTGGAAGCCATGGACTTCTTAATCGATTTCAAAGCGGCTAATTCCTGACGATTGTCCTTTGGAACGAGGGTTGGCTTTACCACTGCTTGCTGCTGGCTCTTGACATTTGGTACTTCAGCACAGGAACGGCTGAACATAACTTGTGCCAAATGTATGTGACATGTTCCTTTGGTAACCTTACAGTTTTAGCAGTTTTGCACACCTTCATATGCTGACCTTGAAAAATTGGATCATGAACTTTTGTGATGATTTCCAGAGTGGTTGCACATTTTGGACTTCCTCCATGTGAATCACCTTGGAGGGCTTCATGCCTGCGTTTCAACTAATCTGCTCATAATGCCATGGTGGAAAATAAAGTCCCCATTTACATTTACAATCTTTTGGATTTCTTTTACAAAGAATTTTATCACTGGATGATGCTCGATTTTCCCCATTTCTAATAACAGGCACTGCCTTCAGTGAACTGCTAGATAGAATGGATTGCAATTTCACATGGTGTCTACGCACATTTGTGCTAAAATGAGGGAATAAAAATCATGCAGTAGTGATATTATATTTGGGTGTGGTTGAGAACTTTTCAGACCACCTTCGTACATTGGCCAGATTCAATTGCGAGAGAAGCACATCACTTTGACATTTAATGCACATGCAGGGCACCATTTGAGTTTCAATATTCATCTTGAAGCGTAATTCGCTCTGGCATGTACATTATTGCAAATTGGGTAGAAATAACCTTTTCAGACAATAATAAGTTATTTATGCCAGAGCCAAATCCTCATTCAATGGATTGCATCACCATTTTGAAATGTGTTGTATATGGATGTTTCCGGCAAGCAGCACATAATATATTTGAGGAATAAGAGTAATGATAACTGTCAATGTGAATATGCATAGTACTTCTTGCATACGTATACTAAAGGAATTATTCGGCCCAAACTCCTTTATGGAGGCAAAATTTTCACAATGAACAAAAGTATTAGAACCAGACGAGAATCTTTCCAGAATAAAACCATTTGTTTCCTCAGAAATTCTAGGCTAACCCATATGCAGCATGTGTGCTTGGCCCATAAGCTCCAGACCATCGGTTCATTTCTAAATAAAATTGTCAAAAAATTCAGTAGACACCTCTCAAAAGCCAATAACCTCCTTTTGAGGATCATCTGGGACTATGATATCTCTCAAAAAACCACAGTAACACTGCCTAAACAAATAACTCGCCTATGAGTCTGTCCTTTCTCTCTTTATGGTTTCTTCCAACTCTAGCTAATGTTATTTCTGTCTGTGACAATCTGATTGTCTCCATGTGCTGTAAATAATGTATAGAACCCCATTTATCACTACAAGAGTGTACATATTTCTCTTTGTGCCATAATTTTAAGTGTTTAGAATAATTTGTATAAAAAATAGTAAAATAATAATGATATATGTAATTCAGAAATATATAAAAAAAATGATGAATAAAAAAGGAAATAAAAACATTCGAAAAATATGCAATAAAAAATAAATAGTATTTATAAAAATGTAATATAAAAAAAGTAGATATTTCTTAACTGTATCTTCATGTCATTTTTAAATCACGCTATCTGTGATCAATCTGTTATGTACATTAGGTTTAGTATAGTCTGTAAGCTTCTCTTTCAATGCAAACAACACTACCAACATAACATAATTCACTTATAGACTTTTCCTATAATTTTTTGAACAATACTGGTAGCGGAGGGTCTTTCCCACCATGAAGGATTGTACCAATCGGCACACAGTTGTGCCGCATCAGACAACACGATTGGCTGGAAACTGAATGGACACAAAAAGAAAGGAGACAAGAGGTGAGAAGCATCCAAGAAAAACAACTGGATCAACCCTTGGGATTTTTCCCCACCTGGAGTTCTCTGCGTCTACCAGATGCTGTCCAGACTGGACTATTTGGCTTCACTCTCCCGTTCGACCTCTCCTGCTCGGACTACTCTACTTCTCCTGAATATTGACGTGGACCTCCTGGACATCCCTACTCCCCAGCACTGACCACTGAGCATCACAAGGACATGCTGGTCTTCTGAAGACCCTTTTCAGGACCACACTTTCTTGGTTGCTACCTGTGCTCCTATCTGATGTGGTATAAGCCCCAAGCAGTCAAGACACCTGGTGGGAGGGGGACTAACTAGATCTCTCTTCTGACCGTTGGGTGATGCTTTGCTGCTCTCACACACTAGGTCATCTACTGGATGTCTACTTGATCCAGAGGGTCCATGATTTAGGGCATCCACCAAAGACACCTTACTTAGTGGCATAACTGCTAAAGTAATCCTCCTTCCGAAACCCGAAAAACCTAAACACTATGCCTCCCCATGAAGGCCTATAAGTCTCCTGTGCACTCTAGGTTAACTTTTTGAATCCACCATCCACGACTGTCTAGCCTCCACTTTGTGAACCCACTCCCTTATCTTCCCTGAGCTAACAGGTAGGGCACAAACCCTAAGAAGTGCAAATATGTCATCTTTTCTTGTAGTTACTTTCAACAAAAAACTTAATTGTGCTGCTCACATAAACACCACTACTTCAACTGCCAAAAATGCCGTTAACTCTTCATGTCCACTAATGAAACCCAAATCTCCATTGTCCATCGCCACCAAGGTACTACTATATAGAAGAATGATCTGGTTCATTCTCTTCTATGCTATCCCAGCTTGGTAAACACTTAAACGCGCCAGCAGAAAATTCAAACAATGGAAAACAAAATTGAATGGAAATTGATAGGAGCACCCTTGTTCATAAGAAACATCAATATTCAGAAGGACCTAAGACTAACACCAATACATAAGATCCTCTCAGACTTGATGCATTAATTTTCAGACTTGGCAACAATATTCCCCAAATAGAAAACATCTGGGACTACGACTTTAGTTTAACAAACAAAAAGTGAAAAATCGCCCTTAACCCTAGACATTGCCATTATCTAAACTACCCGCACTAGAAGAATTAAATGGATTACCAAGGAAGAAGTATCAGTAGGCTGTAAAGAAATACATCGAGGACGGTAAAGAGCTGAGTACTGTCGAAGAAAAATGGGAATGTATCAAGAAAGTCATATTGAAAGTCGCAAAAGACACTATAGAAAACACGTTAATGGGAAAAGGATAAAGAATTCATGGGTAACGGATGAGATGATTTCAAAGATGGATGAGAGAAGAAGATGGAAGAATGTAAACACTGAGTTTGACAAAATGAAGTACAAAGAGTTAAGTAATAAATTGAGACCAGCCACAAATGAAACAAAAGAAGCATGGTAGAAAACGCAATGCAAGGATATAGTAAGTTTACAGAGGAAGGGGGAAATTGGTGCACTCTACAGCAAGGTTAAGTTATTATCAGGAAGTAAGAAGGGAAGATCTGTGCTAACACTTAAATGGGCTAAGATAATAGTTGACAAAGAAAAGATCCAAGAGAGATGGTAGAAATATATAGAAACACTGTATGGTAAAGAACTTAGGCCGACAAGATTAGACATAGAAAAGGCATTAAGGGAGACCAAACCAAATAAGGCCATGGGAGTAGACAACATTCCTTTTATTTAAAGGTTTAGGAAAATGTGGAAGGAAGACTCTATTTGAGCTTATTCGTAGAATCTATCAGGAAGGAATCTGGCCGGAAGGCTGTGTAAAATCAGCGTTAGTTCCTATTTTGAAAAAACTAAAGGCTACGTCATGAGAGGAATACAGAACAATAAATTTGATATCCTATTCTGCTGAAGATTTTCTCAGGATCATCAAAAAAAGTATAGAGAGTAAGGCAAATGATTACGTAGGGGATGATCAGTTTGGATTTAGGAAGGGGAGAGGTACTAATGACGCCATTGCAGTAATGAAATCGCTGATGAAGAGGAATAAAGAATACAATCGGGACGTATTTGCCTGCTTCGTAGATTTCGAGAAAGCATTTCATAGAGTGAATTAGGAAAAATTAATGTGTGTATTGCAGAAAATGGGAATGGATTGGAGGGTCAGGAGACTGATCTGTAACCTGTACATGTCTGAGACTGCTCAGGTACGAGTGGGGAACGGAGAGTCCGGATGGGCAGCGTTAGGAAGAGGGGTAAGGCAGGGTTGCCCATTGTCACCAGTGCTGTTCAATGTGTATGTGGAGAAAATGATTAAAGAGGCATGGGATGAACAGGAGATAGGAATGAAAGTTGGAGGGGAAATCGTTAAATCGGTTAGGTTTGCTGATGACGAAGCATTAGTTGCTCAGTCAGCCAAGGGGTTGTAAGAATTGTTGAGGGAATTGGAGGTTCAGTGTGATAAATATGGGATGAGAATCAGTATGAATAAAACAAAGGTTATGCAATTTTCCAGGAAGAAGAAGGCTAAGCTAAACATTAAAATAGGAGGGGAAAAATAGAGCAGGTAGAACAGTTTACGTATCTCGGAAGTGTTCTGGCCCAATATGGTCAAAGAAGTAGGGACATAAGGAGAAGAATTTTGCTGGGCAAGGAGGCTATCTCAAGGAGGAGGGAGTTGATGATGGGGACGTTGAGTAGGGAGGTTAAAACAAGACTCGTAAAAACTCTGATTTGGAGTGTAGCTATGTATGGCGCAGAAACGTGGTCGCTGAAGCAGGAGGATAGAGGTAGATTGGAGGCTTTTGAAATGTGGGTGTGGAGATGAATGGAGAAGGTGAAATGGACCAAAAGGAAAACAAATGAGGAAGTACTGGAGATGGTGGGTGAGGAGAGGGGTTTGTTGAGAGAAATACTATGGAGGCAGGAAAAATGGATGAAAGGTGTATTGAGCGGTAGTGGAATGTTGAAGAAGGTAATAAAGGGGAAGATGTTGGGCAAGCGAGGAAAGGGCAGGAATAGGATAGGGATGTTGGACGGGATGAAGGGAGGAAAGAAGTACACAGAGATAAAGAGGGACCTAATGTAGATTAGATTGCTTAGATTGGGTTTTGTTAGGGTCACAAAATATTTATTTGATAGTTGTGTCCATCCAAAAACCTACCTTAACCGGTAGATTACGTAATAATAAATAGTACCTGGGGTAACCTGACAAACATTGCTGAATTTTAAAGTGCAAATCCTTCTGATTTTCCAAATTTCAAGGTTTCAGAATAAAAGGT
Source organism: Hetaerina titia (assembly GCA_037158775.1). NCBI lineage: Eukaryota > Metazoa > Arthropoda > Insecta > Odonata > Calopterygidae > Hetaerina > Hetaerina titia. Next base: position 5,752,366 of record CM073778.1, on the reverse strand, counting down.
GAAACTATTTTTAAGGACCATTTTTAGTCAGGATCACTTTATGGGGAATCTGGAGATAATATGATTGAATAATCATTCCACCAACAAGACTAAAAATTTATCACATCTGTAACCTCCATAAAATTCAGAGCAAATTTGATGGACATCTATATTGTGTGCTTTCATAAAAATGCATGCATCAAGGAGTGCCTAAATCATCTCTTCATCAATTTTTTAAATCCTTGTCACACTCCAATCTATCACCCCTATACTCTTCTAAACACACAGGCACACACTTGCCTCTTTCTTAATTTTCACTTTTCCTTAAACAAGATAGACATCCATACCAATTCAAGCTGAAACTGATCCAACAGGAAAACCAAGCTTCTCCAGAAGAAAAACTGTGTCATTTATAACACAATTACAGCATAGGAAAGTAGTAATGATCAACAGGTGAGCTAATGTATGCTAATCATTCCACTCATACATTAATACAATTCTGGAGGAAAAAATTTTTACCATTTTTGTGAAATAACTGATTTAAAATATTACAAAGAAACAAAAACCGTATGTACCTATTTAAACAGTGATTCCACATCTTCATGCATATTTTCACGTTTGATAATTTTCCCCAAATCTGCACATTAAGAGAAAGTTTTTCACATATTTTAAGCACTGTTATGTTAGGGTCAAGATTGGTTGCATTTCCCAATTCTTCTTTTTCACACCCACCTTTGGATAAATTGAGTAGCCTCTGGCATGATGTAGTGGAGTTAGAATATAATGAATTATAGATGGTGGCAAATCTGGAATCGATTTGTAGAAATTGAAGTAAATAATTTATTATTTATGACACATTCATAATTCTTCTTTAGTAGGAAACTGTCTAGAGGCATTTGTTTTTGCACAAACATCAAATTTTGTGAAAATGCAATAAGTAATTATAATTAAATAAATTCGTAGCAAACATAGCCACTGCCTTATTAGGGTGATGCTTCTCCAAGCAAAATGCAACAGTTTTCCCTTGTCTCTGCGTCATATTCAGCCTACTCTTCCGGAATTTACACTTCTCCTGAAGTGAGTTTTCTGAGTTTCTATTATAGAGGAGGTGGCATTCTCATCTTCTACTAACCTTCCTTGGCCTTTTCAAGTTTCAAAATAAAGAATAATATTGAATAATCAAATGAATTTACCACAGTTATTTAAGTTCTTTAACTTGGGGTTGATGTTACCTAAAGGTCTTCAAGTGTTTGCTTCAATTCTTTTTTAAATGACTTCAACGATACTATTCAGTTTGTTTTTAGTTGTAATGTTGAACGCATAATCATTTTTGGTGACTTCCACGTGGATTTGTTGTGTAATTATACTTAGTTTATGGAATTAGATACCTTATTAATTTTTGCACAAAGGATTACAAATAAACTTCTATGGAAACTTGTGTCCATAACAAATTCAGTAGTTTAAGGCATGATGTGGTGGAAGTCAAATATAATAAAGAACAGATAGTTATAATTTTCCACTAGTTGTTATTCATCGTACAAAACTGGGTTTCAATGTATTGCATCATCTTCGGGTGCCAAAATGAAGTCAAGTGCTATCTTTTTTTGTATACTTTTTTACAAACCTGGGAGGAGAGGAGGAATGTAGCTGAAAAAAAAGAAGGGAGAGAAGGAAAGGGTTGGCGTAGGATTTCAAAATATAAAGTTTGAAACATGTTAAAAACAGCAGACAGTGTCTCTGAGGTCCACTTGGGTGATTAGCAGTTATCTGCGATCACTTTTTGGCAGCAGGGGCAGTGGCAGGAAGCCAACGGGGGTGGGGGATTGGTTCGAAAGGAGAGAGGGAAGGGAAGAGAGAGTTTGGCATAGAATTTCAAATAAGCAAAAGGGTTTTTGCTTTCTAAAGTTTCAGGCTCAACTTTGTGGAAATTCATGTTCATTAATTTTAGAACACAATGTATAAATCCACTGTTCATTATCAATTTTAACGGGTTCTTAAGACAAAAAGACACCATCTTATGTGTTCGTGAAGATTTTATAATTAACCGCCAAAATACACGTAGCTACGCATTCAAATATACCACACGCGCGTAAATCTATTCAAACATTAGCGCGATAACACTAAACGATCGTAATTCGAACATTGAATTGTTTAGTTTGTGTAACGTACAATTGTGTTGTTCAAGATTTCATGTTAGTCTTCCTGGGTTTTTGTCTGCCTCTTTATTCGGAACCACGGAAAGGGGCTTAATGGAGGAATTTGCGTGCGTCTAAGTTTGGAAGGGATATCATGCAAGTACTAAATGTGGCGGAAAAACATGATGCAGCCCAAAATATAGCGGGATACATCAGATGGGTGAATTTTTGTATTCGAAATGAAGCGCTTCTAATAGCAGTAATTCCTGATTATCATGGTGAATATTTCGATTTTTTTAGGGGAAGGTTTGTCTAAATTTAATAAAATATATGAGTTTCAATACTCGTTATTTGGCCAGGGATGTGCTATGGTATTTACTTAAGTATCAGCGCATATTCTCAATAATGAATTCATGGACTGATTCGAAAATGATCTTCGTGTAATCCTCTTTCGCATTTCGTAGGCTCCGTAATAAAATGCTGCCACAAAGACTACCAGAAAATAAGGGTAATATGTCTTTAGTTGAGTTGTATAATAAAACATTGGAAGCGAAACTCTTATCGTTAGCCACTATACTTATAAATCTTGAGTTAAACTCCGAGTCGCCGACTCATATCTTAATATTTATTACAGGATACGCCGCAAAGAGAGACGCATAGCTGTGAAGCGTTAATCATTTGGACTGATTGTGGGGGAAAATATTGGCTTTGAAATTATTTAAGTTAGTTAAGAAGTTTTTGATTAAGGCATCGAGAATTTTCAGGTATGAGTTTCTGTTACATAATTTTAATCCGGCCAATCATTCGTGAGGAATAGAAATTCTCCCATACTAACTTAAGGCTTGAACTCAGATTATAGTAAATTGTAACCAAATTTGGCGGTTAGTCAAGCTTCTGCACGTCGCATTTCATGCGTCAACTTCGAAGCTTTCCTACTCCTCCCACCAGAGAGCAGAGAAGGATACGCGTTGTCCAGGAACCACGTGTGAGTATTAAGGCCGTGAGGGTCAATATACGCCTCGCTCTAACATCACCAATTATGTAATTGGGCAGTGTTACAGTAAACTTTCCGCCAGTGGACTCTCCTTTTTTTACATTTTATTACGATAGTCTCTTCTGAATCTTCCTTCGGACGCGACACCATGCTTGTTTTGGGGTAAGTTTCGCTGCCATTCAGTTTCGTAAATTTCGTTATTTTTCTACTTTTATCGGTTATATGTTTCACAAGAATCTGTCTTCCGTTGTCTCTTAATGTTCGGTAGACTAACCTTTAGAGGTTTTATGTGTCGTTATGACAACCTTCCTAAGGGTGCTCGAAGGTATTCCTTGTCCCGTTAATCATTGGATTAATTCTCCTTGCTGTAATTAACTGATCGCTGCTGATAAACTCTCAATGCTGAGGGTAACAGATCGGAGTTGGTGTTGCCCAACTCAGAATTTTGAATATTAATAACTTGGCTTTGTGAGTCACATGGAAGATATCTCATTGAATTTAAGAGTAAGAATTTAATCGTAGTCTTTGTGCTCACAGGGCAAGATTTTCGGAAATAACAGCTACATCAGTTACTCTGGCAATGAATAACTTACGTGATCCTGACCACGGAATAAGTAATGCTGTTGATGTGAGAAAAGAGCTGGATCTTGGCGTAGGTTTATTCAGTCCAACATATAGCAATTTAACAGAGGGAAGGGTTTTTCGTAGATAACGTTGGATTAAACGGTAGTCTGCAATATTACCAAAATGGTACGTATTAATTGTGGCGTAATCATGGTTTAACCATATTAACTAACTTCAGGTTCATATCTTAGTGTTATAATTTGTTTTCACAAAATTATGAACGACGGTTTCTATTGTTTCTAAGACTTGGTGATGCTGGCGTCTAATTTCATTTTTGAGGGGATTTGTTCATCTGCTGTATTGTATAATTGACTCATATAAACACGTTTGAGAGTTTTTACAATATTTCTTTTTTTAAAAATTTCCTAACCCATAAGATTCCTTTTTTATTTCAAAAAGTGCTCTAAAATTCGCCTGCCTTACGGGCCGGGGGTACAATAATTTTAACATATAACTATTAACCACCAGGAAAATACATACTATTACGCATAAATTTACTGTATGAGGCATAGAAAGTGATTGCCGTTAATGCTAATGTCGATAACATCCATATATTGAGCCAATAGTAAGCAATAGACTGACTTTTAAAAAAGTTTACAACCCATGTTTCGCTATAACGAAACCTGGGTTGTAAAAATTAAAAAGTTTATGTGGAAAAGTAAAGTGGTTTGATTATTAAAAGTCAGTATGAAGATTTTCCACCAAGTTACGCCAGAAACTGTTTTATTTAAGCAATAGACCTTAAGTATTTCCTTGACAGTACTTCCTGAATAATCCCCAAATAGTCGTAAATGTATACAATGCTATTAAAATTTGTAATGGAGACAATTAAGGCTGATGTAAACAATACTTAATATTTTTCCTGGCGAATTGACCTGCAACGCAAAGGACGAAGTCATACCTGTAAACCCCCAACCCGTAAGGTGCAGGCTGATTGTAAAGCACATTTTGGAGAAGAAAAGTGTATCTTGTGGGCTGGGAAATACGGATAATTGGATCGCTGAATAAATAAACTTGTCATTTTTCACTCAAAATGTATTTATAATACCACTGGTTTAAACTCATAGGCGCCATCATCAGGTGCAGTGATGTCACCTATGCATGGAAACCAGTGGTACTATAAAGTTTTTTTGGTGTAAAAACCAAGTTTATTTATTCGGTGTTCATGGATTTGGAGAAAGTAGAGCCTCACTCAAACCATGAGATTCACGGATATTTGACTAGAAAAGAAAGTGACTTTGGTGTAATGCCCTTAATTCTTGCAGTAAATGTGCCCTATTCTATAAGAACATGATAAATTCACAGAGTATTTTAAATGTTTTATTGATGAACTGAGTATTGAAAATTCCAGAACATGAGGGCAATTCTCCTGCTGCTATTTTGTGCCAATTCAAGCTGCAATCTGAAAATTAAATCGCTTCATGTTTACTGTTCACCAAACTATCTTCAGCAGAAGTGTAAATTCCAGAAGGGCAGGCTGAATATGATGTAGCGATAAGGGAAAGCTGTTGCATTTTGCTTTGAGAAGCATCACCCTAATAAGGCAGTGGCTATGTTTGCTACGAATTTATTTAATGACAATTACTTATTGCATTTTCACAAAATTTGGATGTGTGTGCAAAAACAAATGCCTCTAGACAGTTTCCCACTAAGGAAGAGTTATGAATGTATCATAAATAATGAATTAATTATTTCCATTTTTCTTAATTCCTACAACTCAATTCCTGATTTCTCCTTGGTTCATTCCATAATGGCAATTACATTTCTGGCTTCATTTTCGGTTTAGGGATTTAGGTAAATTGATTCACGTATGCATGTTACTTTTCTTTGTTGTCATTTAGTCCATTTTTCTGTGCTGTAGTTTTGCAAATGATATCTCTGAAGAAATTATTAAATTGTTTGCCATGTTTTGGGGATCGCTGATTTATTTCCCGTCAGTTGTGAATGAGAAACATTTATTTTTTCTGGACTCTGATATTTTACTGGCATTTTCATTATTTACTACAGACCATAATGCTTTTGTTTGATTGGTAGACTTTGAAACAATATGTTTTACACTGGCATTGTTTGTTTTCTTGAGCAGCATCCTGTACTTTGACTTCTCTTTATATCTTAAGGGTATCGGACTAGCATCCACCTTACTAGCCTTAGTTCAATAATTACGCCAATTTCTAGCAGTCAGAACCTCATTTGTTATGCAGTTATGTCCTTTGTTTGATGATATATTTTTTTGGCTAGCCTTTTCAATGGGAAACAAATATCCCAGTGGTACTTAATAATTGACTGAAATACTTTGAACTTGGTTGTAACAAGATTTGCATTGAGCACTGCTGCGCAGTCAACACTCATCAACACCCAATTAAATAATTTCATATGTATCTGTGAGTATGCATGTGTGGAGACTGTAGCCATGTTTCTCTCACTTCCATCTGTTCAAGTGTGTGGGTTAAATTCAATAATTTGAGTGTGATGGTCTGAGATAGTAGTTTCTAAAACTACTTTGTATTTGAAGTTGTGTTCGGCTATATTTGTAGCCAAGTTGTCGATAATGGTTTTTGGGTGAGGTTGGGGCATAAATAGTTAGCTGAACACTACATAGCAGGGAAGTATTTCTTTTAGCTTCTGGCCATAGAAGTTATCTTTTGAGACATCTGCGTTGAGGTCCCCAGCAATGATAATTGTTTTTATTCTTCTTGATGACTTTGTCAAGTATTTTATCCATTTTTTGGAGGAAGTCATCGACCAGTACACTCGGAGATCTGTACAGACCAATAAAAAAAGTTTCATTTTTCTTAAGGCCATTTCACAAGTGCATTTCAAATCCCTTTTCTTCAGCAATTCTTTTTTTATGTTTGCATAGGGTTTGGTGACTGATTCAGAACAAGTTTTGGTGAAAAATGCATCACCACCACCTTTTTTCTCCCCTACAGAAGTGATCGCCAAGAAAATAATCACTCGGCTTTAGACTATTTATTTCATTATCTTTTTGGCCATGCTCCAATGTACAAATAAAATCCAGCCTCTCTTCCTTCAATAGGATCTCAGTTTCCAGCTTTTTATTTGCTATGTGTTTAATGTTTTGATGTAGAAGGTTCACGGAGCCAATATAACTGACTGCCACTTTAGGGAGAAATAGTTCGAGTTTTTTCCCATTTTCCTTCCTCAAAAGTTTTTTAACCATTTGCACTGAAATGATGAGTCTCGCTCCTAATGAACTTCCAATGCCAAATCGCACAATGACGAGTGTAGCTCGTCATCAGATTTTTGTAATTTTAGCACTATTTAGGGGAACAAAATAAATATTTTGAGAGTTTAACAATGTTAATGCATCCATAATGTGCATTAAGAACTCTTATTTCATGAAATATGATTCATTGGAAGTTATAAAATGGTATTATACGAGTAGCATTAGCTGTGTTCTCGATCTTCTTACGGGAAGAGGGTTCGTTCGTCAACTTTTTAAATTCCACTTTGAGCAGTATATTTGAAATCACACTTTCTCAGGAATTAAATCCCCGATCGCCATGGAATAAATTGAGTTCTCTTCCATACATATTACAAAATTGAAGACTATATGTTATTTTAACACAGAAAAATTTAAAAATAATATTTCATCAGCATACTATTGGTATACCTGACCAGGTATACATGCCACCAAGCAACCACAAGGAGGGAGAAGTCGATAGGTTGTATGATGAGTTAGAGGATATAATCGCGTGTGTTCCTGCAAGGAAACATTTGATAGCAATGGGGGATTGGAATGTGATGGTAAGCGAAGGAAGAGATTTTGATGTGGTGGGGGACTATGGGTTAGGCACGAGGAATGAACGCGGGGAGAAAGCAATTGAATTCTGCAGGAGACGGGGGTTAGTCATCACCAACATATGGTTTAGACACCACAAAAGGCGTAGGTATGAATGGAAAATGCCAGGTGACTCAGAAAGGTATCAGTTAGATTATATTATGGTTAGGTACAGGTTTAGGAACAGTGTGATAAATTCGCACAGTTTCCCAGGAGCGGATGGGGACTCTGACCACAATTTAGTTGTTATGAAATGTAATGTCCATTTCAAGAAGATAAGGCAGGGGTGGCGTGTTAGGAAATGGAATGTAGAAGTATTAAATGGATTAACGAGGAAGGAGTATCAGCAGGCTGTAGAGAAAATGATGGATGACGGTAAAGAGCTGAGTACTATCGAAGAAAAATGTGAATGTATCAAGCAAGGGATATCGGAAGCCGCGAAAGATACTACAGGAACCGTTAACGGGAAATGGTTAAGGAAACCATGGGTAACGGATGAGATGATTGCAAAGATGGATGAGAGAAGAAGATGGAAGAATGTAAACACAGAGTTAGGCAAAATGAAGTACAAAGAATTAAGTAATAAATTGAGACCAGCCACAAATGAAGCAACAGAAGCATGGTAGAAAACGCAATGCGAGGATATGGAAAGTTTACCAAGGAAGGGGGAAACTGGTGCGCTATACAGCAAGGTTAAGTTATCATCAGGAAATAAGAAGGGAAGATCTGTGCTAACAGTTAAATGGGCTAAGATAATAGTTGAACCAGGAAAAATCCAAGAGAGATGGAAGGAATATATAGAAACACTGTATGGTAAAGAATTTAGGCCGACAAGGATAGACATAGAAAAGGAACATGGCATAGAAGAAGATAACTTCAGTTCAGGCATACTCGACGATGAAATAGAATGGGCATTAAAGGAGATGAAAGCAAATAAGGCTGTGGGGGTGGACAACATCCCTGTAGAATTGTTGAAATGTTTAGGAAAATGTGGGATGAAGACTATATGGACTGATTCTTAGTATCTATGAGGAAGGAATGTGGCCAGAAGATTTTCTGAGATCGGTGTTAGTTCGTATTCCAAAAAAGGCAAAGACTACATCATTCAAGGATTACAGAACAATAATTTTGATATCCCACGCAACTAAAGTTATTCTCAGGATCATCAACAAAAGGATAGAGAGTAAGGCAAATGATTACTTAGGGGATGATCAGTGTTGGTTTAGGAAAGGAAGAGGTACGTGTGATGCCATTGCAGTAATGAGATCACTAATCAAGAGGAATATAGAATGCAATCAGAACGTTTTTGCCTGTTTTGTAGATTTCGAAAAAGCGTTTGGTAGAGTGAATTGGGAAAAATTAATGCGTGTATTGCAAAAAATAGGAATGGATTGAAGGGACAGGAGACTGATCCGCAACCTGTACATGACTCAGACTGCTCAGGTGCGGGGGGGGGGACGGAGAGTCTGGATGGGCAGTGTTAGGAAGAGGGGTAAGGCAGGGTTGCCCATTGTCACCAGTGCTGTTCAATGTATATGTGGAGAAAATGATTAAAGAGGCATGGGATGAACAGGAGATAGGAATGAAAGTTGGAGGGGAAATCGTAAAACCGGTTAGGTTTGCTGATGACCAAGCATTAGTTGCTCAGTCAGCCAAGGGGTTGCAAGAGTTGTTGAGTGAATTGGAGGTTCAGTGCGATAAATATGGGATGAGAATCAATATTAATAAAACAAAGGTTTTGCAATTTTCCAGAAAGAAAAAGTCTATGCTAAATATTAAAATAGGCGGGGGGAAAATAGAGCAAGTAGAGCAGTTTACATATCTCGGAAGTGTTGTGGACCAATACAGTCAAAGTGGCAGGGACGTAAGGAGAAGAATTGCGCTAGGCAAGAAGGCTTTCTCAAGGAGGAGGGAGTTGATGACGGGGACGTTGAGTAGGGATGTTAAGACAAGACTCGTAAAAACTCTGATATGGAGCGTAGCTATGTACAGCGCGGAAATGTGGTCACTGAAGCAAGAGAATAGACGTAGATTGGAGGCTTTTGAAATGTGGGTGTGGAGATTGAATGGAGAAGGTGAAATGGACCGAAAGGAAAACAAATGAGGAAGTACTGGAGATGGTGGATGGGGAGAGAGGTTTGTTTAGAGAAATCCTATGGAGGCAGGAAAATTAGATGACAGGCGTATTGAGCGGTAGTGGAATGTTGATGAAGGTAATAGAGGGGAGAATATTGGGCAAGCGAGGATAGGGCAGGAACAGGATAGGGATGTTGGACGGGATGAAGGGAGGAAAGAAGTACACAGAGATGAAGAGGGACCTGATGTAGATTAGGTTGCTGGATTCGGTTTTGTTTGTTTGGAGTTACAAAATGTTTATTTGACAGTTGTCCATCCAAAAACCTACCCTAACCGGTAGATTACCTAAAAAAATGCTATTGGTAACATTATTTGTGAAACGCTCTTACAATTTGGAATCTTTGACAAACAGTTAGTTTAGCCATCCTTCTGTAATATTATTCTCTTTCGTTTTCGTATGGAGTGTTCACCTAAAAGTATCAAGTTTCCTACCCACTCCCTTTTATGTCTACGAGTGTTATATGCTGACTTTGCCTTCTCGAAAAGGGTGTTCCTATTACACAATGAGTCATCTCAGCTTTTCTCGTGGTGGCTATGCAGTTCCTTTACGATATGCTTAGTTTGAATCCTATCATTCATGTGATCGGACGGAGTATGTTACGGGTGTTCTTTTTGGTATTTGTCCACGTCAGTTATATATACTGTGGTGAATACAATGAATAAAAGAATTGTAAACTGTGTGCGTGAAAGTGACGATGAGAGTATTGAACTGAATGACAATGGACGATTGGACGATGAAGAATTAGATGACGAGAAACCAACTGAAGCAGAGAATGAACTCTGCATTTTAAACAGAGAGTGATGATAGCAAAGTCATGCTAAAAGTTCTAAAGTGCACCTTGCGTGTATCAAGCATTGGAGATGAAGCATCTACTAGTGCCAGTGCATCCAGGGAAGAATGGGTATGGGATGAAAAGGATAGAGATCCAGATGTAAAACATTTCACTGAAATTTCTGGCGTAAGTGCGTCGTTTCTGCGTCAAGTATGCAAAAATGCGAAGCCGCTACGTAATTTTGAAGAGGTACTCAGTGCTGACTTTTGGGAAATGTTGTCAAAGGAAAGAACAGGTAGGCAGAGCAAGTGATGGAGAGTGAACAGTATAATGGAAAGGAGACAGATGAAAAATGGTTTGACGTGAATCCCGATTAAATGAAAGACTTAAGCGCATTGTGTATCATCATGAGAGAAGTGAGAAAGCCATAGGTCCAGATGAATGCACTAGAATCGATGAATGGGAGGTGTGGACAAACAGGACCAGCAGCTGAAATGCTTCTGATTGATGAGAGAGTTCATGAAAGGATATAAAAAAAGTTCTTTTATACGTTTGATATTGTTGATTTGATATACTGTTCAATTCATACACATTATACTCGAAAGTAAGCAAAAAAGAAAAAAAATTAACTAGTTTTTGTTTGGATGACGCAGAGGCATTATTTGCAAAGGTCACTCTGCCATATTGCAATCTGCGTGGAAGACCTTAACGTGGTGACATGCCTTTCCGACAGCAAGCTATAAACTGGGCTCATTTTCCTGAACATATCCCATCAACAGCAAAGAAACAATATCCAACTAAAGGATGTCATGTATGCTCCAAGAATAATGTCAGAAGTGGGACAACTTGGCAGTGTAAACTCTGCCAGGTACCCTTGCATTTGCGAGAGTGTTTTGAGAAGTATCACACTTTCTCTGATTATTAATAAAATATATGTACATGATATTATGCATTCCAATCTATTCTATAATAATGTTGTCTTACTTTGAACATGGATATTTCCCAATTTTCACCTTTATGTATAGATTTTTCCATGACATAAATGTAATTTTCTTCTTTCTTAATATTTAATATAATTATTATTAAAGTTTTAGTTAAAAGAGAAATGTCTTGATAAAAAATGATGTATTAAACTAGATGCTATACAATATGACATAAGAATCACTTTTTATTTCACTGTTCTACGTTGATTACGAGCTACAAAATATCATTTCACTACCTACCATTCCATTTAAAAAGAACCACAGAAAAAATAACTGTAGAATAGGAGCATGGTGTTCAGAAAATAAATTGAAGTGGAAGGGGTTAATTAGATACCACCACTTAAATGGCTTCCCTTTCCTCCCACCAGCACAGTGCAGTGGGTCTTTTTAATTTGTACGCCTTTCCATTAATTTGTGTTGTGAGAGGATCCAGGGGATGAGGAAGAAGTGGCAGGCATGGTGTGGGAAGAGAGAAGAATTTTGGGGAAAACAATTGAGCAGGGCATGAGGCTATTGAAGATGATAGGTGGAGGTGAAAATTATGAGGGAAAGGATAACCATTTGCATTGCAGTGAAGAGTGCTTTTTCATTGTTTGGTGTTGTGTGATTTCAGTGCTTGCTCCTCAGAGAACACGGCACTGTGGGGTAGTTCTTCCGTGTTCATCAGAAATCTGTTCGACTGAAAATTTTATGGTTTAAAAGTAGTGGAGGCATATATTACTGTGGAGATTTTTTATGCAAATTTAATTTGTTGCCTGGAATGTAGAGTAAGAGGATTGAATAGTAGTTACTTTTGCTGGAATAATAGAGTATGTATTTAGTGGAATGTGTGCAGCAGTTATTTGACATGTGAAAGCAGAACCTTCAATTAATTCAAGTGTGGTAATTAGTGTTTTGGAATCATTCCCTATTGCCATAGTGAACACTGTTTATTGTTATATTTTTCCATGCATCTCATTGATCACATATTTGAATGATACTTCAAAAGAGTTTCACATTTTATTCTGAAAATATATTTGCTGTATATAATAATGGTTATGTGATTAATAATTAATGTTGCCTATTCCTGATTTAATAAACAGTAGTGTTATTGCATTTCTTTGTCTACGTTAATGATTTTATGATGAAATTAACCAAAGGATTTCTAGAAGATAATGGCTCTAATTCCTTCTGCAATTTTTAATCAAAATTCTTCATTGCTAGACATGTATTTGCAACTGTTATCACACGGTCTGTAATATGGGAAGTTAAATTTTGTTGTTACGTTGTCAAATGGAGGATGACAAACCTATTAATTACACTGACTGTGAAAATGATTTGCCTTGGTCTGCACTTGAACCCAGATCCAGTCATTCTCTTACCATGTAATGGCATATAATTACTGTACGATGTGCAATCCCTGCATTCGCAGTGAATTGTTGATGACTCTGTTTTTGGTACTTTATTGACATCTCCCGTAGTTCTTTTAGTCAATTGCATTATTTCATTTAAGTTTCCCAGTTTTTCCATTTTTTTGTTGGAAAATTGGTGAATTCTCTTGATGTGAATAAAATAATTAAATAATGTTCAGAGATCATTAGCACGTCATTGGATGGAAGGGAAACTTCTATAAATGACACATTAGTATTTAAGGAACAAACTTATTGAAGTGCAATGCCAATGAATGATGTGTTACTTTCACCCCCCAGGCTTTGCAGCTCGGGTGCTAGAAGAAGGGCCGAATCCTCGACAGGGCAAGAAGACTGACCAAGCTCATCCCCCAATCCACCCCACAAAGTACACAGCTTCATTGTCAGGTGAGAAATCACTGATCGTAAATTAGGTCGTACATTCTCTTAATGGAATTTCCCCACTTTGCATGGTGTGCATTGATGTATGTGTTCACATCAATGTTAGAGTGACCAGTAATCCTTGAAAAGGAAGGAAGAACTGGAAACAACTAGATACAGTGCTTGAGAAAATCTGGAATTGAGAGGAGAAACCTTGAATTTTGGAAAGTCAGAAGGATTTGCCCATGAAAATTCCGCAATGTTTGTCAGATTACACCAGGGATATGAATTAGTAAAGATGGTTGTGCAAAACTTGAAAAATGTTATTATCTTACTCTAGGCAACCTGGAATCAGAAAAGATCTAATTGTTGGTCACTTTAATTGTTCTTTAAGGGAATGATAAAACATGTAACAATGGCCCTTGATATAACCCCCAAGCATCCCAAGAACCATAACCTTAAGATGGAACAAGGTATATTCCATCACTGTAATCAGAGTCAATGGGATTTCCATCTGATGAATCCGCCACTACCTCTGATGGCAAAGATGGGGCCCTCTTTTACAAATCCTAGCATTTTTTGTTCAATTCAAAGGATGATAAGGTTGTAAAATATCCGAAGGTAATGAATATAAAAGGTAGCTTAATGTCATTTAATTGATTGTGAATACTTATTACTTTATTTGCAGGGAATGAGCGAAAACTGTACGAGCTGATTGTGAGGCACTTTTTGGCTTGCTGCTCAAAAGAGGCTGAGGGAATGGAGACTGTGGTAGAAATTGACATAGCCAATGAAAAGGTATGCTGTGCACGTATTCCGCAACTGTTTCTTACTTATTCCTAAGGAAGCCATTTCTAAATTCCTGGTGAAACATTTCCTGGATATATGTTTAACTTTTGGAGTGAAATTCACTCTCTCCCGTTTTACCATCTCTCCGATGTAAACATCTTTTTACCAAGTAATGAATGTCTGGAATATTTAGAAGTGGAATAACGTTTAGAGCTATGTGTATATGTTTCTTGCTGCCCCTCTTTTTGAATTGTTGAGTTGATCAATTGTAGTATGTTGAGTAGAATTGTTGAGTAGACAGACATCCATTATGGGAAAATAAGAACTAAGGCATTGAAATGGGCCTAATGAAACGGGCACCAGTTTATGTAAAAAACCACCCAAATGTGTAAAGGATACATCTATAGATACGTACATACCCTGCGATGCACCAAAAAGGTGTGTGGTGGGGGTGTAGCACCAGTAGGAAAGGGTGAGGGGGTTGGGGTTTTTTCATATAGATGGGGGAAGGTTGGGCAGAACCTTTAACAAAGAAATTATATATATATAAACACCCCAGCCCTAGGTGGAATAAATCCCACCCTGGTGGGAATCGAACCCACGACCCTTGGATTGGCAGACGAGGATGTTACATCAGCGCCGCCAGGGCTGGCTTGCATGTCCCCAGCGTCCACGTGCAGTCCCTAACCTGTAAATTAATACTTCTAATTGTGTTGAACTGACTCCTTGGAGATTTCAACTACAAGCATTCTGGTCTCTTTTATCGTTCTGGGAACAAATGACATTTTAAAACACTCAGTCTTGTAGTCAATCTCTCTAATCTTATATTAGTGACTCCCTCCAACCATAATAAGTTGGGATTTATATTTTATTCTTGATATCATTGGAAAAGGGCCCATCTTTAAATATTTTTAATAAGTTTAATCTATATTGTTAAGGCCACTATGTAAGAGAATCCCAACCTAAATTTTCAAGCAAAGTAGTAACCCTGCTGCATTGGTCATAACAATGTTTTACCAATCTAGCCCCCTTCCGCTGAACTCGATCTAATTCCGAAATCAAATTTATATTTTGAGGATTTCATATACAGGCAGCATACTCTAGGTGGCTCACGAAGGCAAGAGCACATCATTCCTTCACTTTTTCGTCACATTTACCTAGAACTCTTTTGACAAATCCCAATTTTGTATTAGCACGACCGCATATTTCTCGTATGTGTTTTCCCCAGGACAGATCTTGAGCAATTGGTACACCCAAGTATTTGAAGGAATCTACCCTCACGAATTTGGTTTGTTTCCCTTTGTAAATACAAGGGAGAGAATTACTCTTATCCCAAAAATGTATTGCTATGTATTTTTTCAAATTTAATTCCATTTCCCATGTGTCACAACAATTCTGAACTGAATCTAGGTCGTTGACTAACAGGACTCGGTCTTTGTGACTAAGAATGTCCCCATAAATTTCTGCGTCCTCAGCAAAAAGATGGAGCTTGCTAATAACTAATGTACTTAGGTCATTTATGTAGAAAAGTAATAGGAGGGGGGCCTATGACACTTCCTTGTGGTACACCAGATGTGACCTTGACAGTATCGGATGACACATCATCCAGGATGACTGTTTGAAATTGATTTCTTAAGAAATATAAAATCCAGCATATAATTCTCTACTGTATGCCATCCCAACTTCACAAGTAATTTGCCATGAGGGACTTATTTGTAAGCTTTCTTATAATCTAGGAATATCACATCATCTGGAATATTACTTTCAACGGAGTTCGATATACTACGTTGATCAAAAAGTTCCCGGAATAACCACCGTGTGGCGCTCCCATCGTTCCGATTTGAGTTCTGTTTTTTTTGTTTAATTGGTACATCTGTTGTTGATATTCCCTTTAAATCTTAGTGTCATAACTTGACATTTGCAAAAGTTACATAGCCAAGAGTACATCTATCTCTGTGTGTGTTGGCGATTTTTTACAATTGCAGAAATGGATTTAAATTTGCACCAACGAACTTGTATTAAATTTTGCGTAAAAAACGGAATTAGTGGCGCACGGATGTTGGAAATGTTGGAAAAGTGTAGATGATGAATGCAGTGGCAGACCATCGACATCGAAAGTCGGTGAAAAAATTGATAAAGTAAAAGAAATGTTGGTCAATAACCGCAAATTAACCATCAGAGAAATAGCGGAGGACTTGAACATTGCCTATGGATCCGCCCAAGACATTGTGGTTAATGATTTGGGTTTCCGTCGTGTAGCAGCCAAGTTGGTGCCAAAAGACCTCAATTTCATGCAAAAAAGAGACCGTGTTGACGTCGCAAAAGACATGATTTGCGAGGCTGAATCCGATCCCACATTCATCAAAAGGATCATTACTGGAGACGAGACGTGGGTTTATGAGTACGACACGCAATCCAGAGATCAGGCAAGTGAATGGCGTTCACCAAATGAGCCAAGACCAAAAAAACCACGTCGTTTTCAGTCAAAAAAGAAGGCAATGCTGACGGTTTTCATGGATTACAACGGTGTAGTGCATCATGAATTTTTGCCAGAAGGCCAGACAGTAAACAAAGAGTATTATTTGGGCGTTATGAGACGTTTGCGTGAAGCAATTCGCCGAAAGAGACCAGAAATGTGGGCAGAAAACTCGTGGATTTTGCGCCATGGTAACGCACCGTCGCACAGTGCTATCATTATTCGTAATTTTTTGACGAAAAATGCAACAAATACCATCCAACAGCCACCGAATTCACCTGATTTGGCTCCCTGTGACTTCTTTCTGTTCAATCGAGTTAAAAAACCATTACGGGGAACGCATTTTAGCAGCCGAGAGGAAGTAATGGAAAAATCGCAGGAAGCACTGATGGACATACCGAAAACCGAATATAAAAAATGTTTCGAGGATTGGATCAAGCGCTGGCATAAGTGTGTTGCAGTCGATGGGGATTACTTTGAAGGGGACAATATAGATTTAGATGGATAAACTTGTATTTTTAATTTTCTGAATAAATTCCGGGAACTTTTTGATCAAGGTAGTAACATGAACAAAGAGTGAAAATTGAGTATCATGAAGCCCTTTTTGTTATGCAATGAGTTTATGATGGACTTTTTACCTGCACTTTCCTGATGTGGGACCAGAACATCTTTGGATTATGGTTTAAACGTTGGCCTATTTTCTTCCTTTAGAATCTCGGTAGTGTCTTCCGGAAGGCCTTCTCAGCAGTGGACCTAGATACTTTGTAATTCTGTATGATTTCTTTGATTTTATCAGGGGAGGAATCTTTTACAGCATTTTTCATTCTGGCATGGCACACCCCTTGCCGCCTCAGAAATTTCAGTACTTAAGAGTTGTACCAACGGGGTTCCTTATTCTCTTTTATATATTTACTAGGTATAAATCTCTGTATTGCTGAACGTGTTAACACAAGAAAATTATTCCAAGTATCCTCGACAGTAGTAGTTTTGCTTAATTCGTCAAATCTTAGAAAGGAACGTTTTAACTCACATTTTAAGCCATCACAGTCAGCTTTATTGAATAAATAAACCTCTTAGGTTTGTTAGCATTTTCTACTCTTAAAGAAGATTTAGCATTTACAGCCCTGTGATCATTGATTCCGTCAAAAACTTCAATATTTAAGACCTTTTCGGGTATATTTGTAACTAATAGTTAAAGAATGGTCTTTCCCCTTGTTGGTGAAGTGACTAGTTGATGTATGGAATTCGAGGTGAACGTAAATAAGAGGGACTCGCATAAATCCTTGTCTTGACCTCCATTTATATAACTGTACGAATCCCAAACTATTGTGTGAACATTGTGGGATACCAAGGGAACTGCTGCTTGCAGAGCTGACGTTCACGGCCATAACACGAGAGCAAAGTCGAATATGGATTTACCACACTGTAGGTTAGACAAGACCTACAAAGTTGAAGGTCTGCCAATTAAGTTGTTCAATATGATCCCAAATTCTTTGAAGTCAGCCCACAGTGTGGTGTTCCGAAGAGTGCTGCGTGTTTGGCTTACCTCCAATCCTCTGTACCCAATAGAGGAGTATTATGAGCTTGATTTTACTAGCCTAAAATTGTAAGGTTTAGTGTCAATGTGGTGTGGCTAGTGTCAGTTAAGGTGTAGTGTTTAGTGTCATATCTATGTATATGTTTTTTATGTGATTGTATATTGTGCTCTATAGTGTGTTATTATGTTTCTGCAAAAATGATGACATCCACCATATGTAAATATGATTAAGATGAATAAAGTTTATTATTATTATTAAGGCATAGGTTGAAAGGATATCTACGTTGTAATATGTTCTACTCAGTTGATGAATATCTCAACAATATTCCAGACCAGTAGGTTCATACTCGTAGTATATAGCAATGGTCATGGTCTGATTCATGTTTGTGATAAATGGTTCTGAATTGATATTTTAGGCAGATGTTGCAGCCAATGCTCATGGGTTTGTGCCGAATATTATGTTATTGTGAGCACCATTTCTTTTTTTTTTAATGATAGTGGAACCTGTGTCTTTGCTCCTGTTTGACGTGCCTCTTATATCATGTACATGCAACACCCACCTGGCAGTTTGTATTGTCATCTCTGGGCAAATAAAAAGTAATAATAATTTCATAACATGAACCTTTTCCTGGCATAATAATAATAATTTATTTCCCAATTGACAAATACATAATATGGTACAGAATATCATACAATTATGTAATGGTATAGGGTAAGTCAAGAAGTACAGTAGCTGGATTACTCGCCAGAAAGAAGATTACACCAATATAATTAAGAATTTACACAATATAAAATTCGGAATTACCCAGAATTTAAGTGGTCATTCACACTGTAAAAACATTTTTCATTCAATTACGTAAATAATTTATTTTTAAAAATAGAGAGTGATTTCACATTTTTTAAACTAATGGGAAGCCTGTTGAATATTTTGATGCAAAGAGAACGAGGTCACTTGGTCATCATTGTCATGCTAGCAGACACTACACTCAGATGATTTCTAGTCCTTGTCTCATAGGTGTGAGTACCATTATTAGATGGGAATAGACCCATGTTCTTTTGTACAAAAATTGCTGTATTATAAATAAAAACACTAAGGACTGTTAAGATGCCAAGGGTTTGAAAGAGAGGTCTGCAGTGGGCTCTATGAGGTTTATTGCACATGGACCTGAGCAATTTCTTTTGAACGACAAATATTTTATTTAAGTTAGTTGATGACCCGCTTCCCCAGATTATGATACATGTGAATAAAAAAGACCATAGTACAGTGTTTTTAAAACATCCATACTAACAGTATGCTTCAGTATAGAGAGAAGATAGTACATAGAATTTAATTTTTTACTTAGATTAGTGATGTGCAGGTCCCATTTAAGGTATAACTTTTAACAGTATGGCACGTTTTGGCAGTGAATATCATGGCCTGAGTTTTTGTTTCATTGAGAATAAAGCTATTCCCATGGCACCACATGCTCATGTCTTGAATAATGGCTTTACCTAGAGTCATCAGATCATCAAAGGAATTGTGGTACAGCACAATGCTCACATCATCGGCAAATAAGACACAGTTATCGTGAGGATTTACACATAATTCTTGTTTCTGCGAAAAGCATAAGCCTGTTATTGCCTGCATGATAAGGTGTTATCTTGGATACTTTGAGGGCATCAGGATACATACCTTCTCTTAGACTCTGGTTTACAAGGAAGAGTAAGGGACTTAAAATTTCATCTCTACAGTTAAGAATTGTTTTTCCTGATATACCATGTGTATCAGTTGAGGCTTGCGAGCAATTGACGCTCCACTAAATTAGATCTAGAGTTGTGTTTGATAATGTGCCATTTCTTTTTTGTGTAATTGGTTGCATTTAAGATTAGGTAATCATTATATTCTTTCTTTGATTTCGTTGTCATATTACGGTACATCTTTTTCAAGTTACAATATTCATGGTGCAGTGTGTTATCTGCAGAGGATGCAAAGAATTGTGATTTTATCGTTAATTCCCTGGACAAATGCCTAATTTCAGGAGTGATCCAGTTTCTTTGAATAGGTTTATGGTGCTTAAATGGTGCAATGGGAAAGGCTGATTCAAAGTGAAACAAAAACATTCTGTAGAACAGGTCAAGGTTACTTTTCAGGGAGTTATTCTCGTTCAACATCTTCCAATTCTCTTGACGCAAGAGAAGTTGAAAGTGACTGACGTTAGAGTCACTAAAGACCCTCTTACATATGGTAGGGGTAACTGCAGATTTGCTAATTTCATACACATTGAAAACTGACATAATTGCTCTGTGATCAGACAGAGCTGGGTTGAAAACAACGGTTTTAACTTGGGATTCTGGATAGTCTGTGAAGATATTATGCAACAGGGTATTGCAACTAGCGGTAACTCTTGTAGGATTATTCACCAAGGGTTTTAAGTTATAGGAGCCCAGTCGAGACAGCAGTTCTCGTTGATTATTACCGTCAGTAAGGAGGTTACAATTGAAGTCTCCTGTGAGAATTATTGTAGGCCTTTTAGAATAAGTTGTCGTGTTATAGAGCAAATTGTCCAATTTATGGACAAATTCCCTAAACGATCGTATTGGTGATCGATACAATGCAAATATAATAAGAATTTGCTCATTGACAGTGAGTTTTACCACTGAACATTCAAATACCTATTCAGTATTCAAGGACGGCAGATTTATCTTCAGTTTTTCATGCACAATATTGTTTTTTACATATATCACCACTCCACCGTGGCGTTTCACTTTTCGACAATAATAGTCAGGTCACATGGCCACTTATCAATGTACAGCACTTCATCTCGAGTGTGAAAAGGCACTCCAATTTTAAAGCTTGCATTTACACCCTTTGACTCAAGCTTACTCACCGTTATCAGGATATGAGGAAAGTTCTTTCTCAGGAAGCAGTCTACAGTATTTTCCGTAGTCCCACCGGCCAGTTTGCCAAGATGTAACCACGCTCTTTTTACACCAACAAGATCTGTTGAGGACGTATTTTTACCCACTACCAGTTCGGGATAGCGCTTGTCGGGTTTTGTTGAGGAGCTCAACCTTGTGGGCACAATGTGCAGCCATCATTTTGTTGGAATGGATACTGTTGCCTTCCATTTCACTATCCACTATCGATAACTTGACTAATTTTTTTTGCCGTCTTTTGTTACGGGTACCCAGTCATTAGTTTTCTTGCCGTCAATCACGTCACAGCTGTCAGGACTCGTAACTAGGTCTAAACATTCGCCAGCGGAAGATGCGTCTTTCGAGACAATGCTGGATTCTGCACACTTTTCACTCTTGGGTTTGCAAGATGAATCATAATCATGTATCATGTGCAATTGACCACTCTTTGTATTGCATGCTGATCGCGTGGTGAGAATAAAATAGTAATGATCTATAAAACCAATCTTCATAGGTTTGTATATTGGCTAGATTAAATGTTCTTAGTCATGAAGTCTCTTATTCAGGCTCACAGTCAATAAAGAAGGCCCCAACAAGGGGTTGCAGTTCTTTGCCTGCCACCGACCGCGGGGGGAGCAGTGCAACTTCTTCAAGTGGAGTGATGAGAGGGAGGGAGAGTCAAGGGGTGCAGGCTTGCCACAATCGATGCAGGCAGGCCACAGGAGGGATGGGAGCGTCTGGCGGTACTCCAATCAAGGTATGTATCCCACTGGTGAGTTGCATTTGGGAGACCTGGGGATTTATAAAAATAACATTTGTTTTGACATCTCCCTGGCAACTATGACGTTAAATCTAAAGGTATTGCATGATGAAGTGGTGTCTTATCTCTGAAAACTACTAACCACTGCTAGCTTTCACAAATATGATATGCTCCAATATCTTTTCTTTCCACACTTTAACTTTCTAGCATTTGTAAGTCTCCAACTTTAATCCTCCAACATTTGAAATACAAAGTCTGTTCTACATCTACATAAAAAATACGGTTTGAGCCACCAAAAAAGGTGTGTAGTACCAGGAGGAAATGGTAAGGGATGAGGGGGTTGCGGTTTTTCAAATAGGTTGGTGAATTTCAAAGAAACTGCGGGAGATGCCGCAACAGTAACTTTAACGAAGTCATCCGCTACGTGTGCATTACAATGCAACAATTTCAGAGAGTAAAAATCATTCGCCTTGACCGGGATTGGATCCCGGATCCCTCGATATCCGGCCGAGAGCTTTAGCCAGTTAAGCTACCGAGGCGTCCTCTTACCCTAGGTTGGTGAAGGTTGAGCGGAACCTGTAAGAAGAAAAATGTATATATATTCACGTGCAGTCCCTTACCTGTACGTTAATACTTATTGTGTTGAACTGACTCCTGGGGGATTCTGACTAAAAGCATTCTGGTCTCTTATCGTTCTTGGAAAAAATGACATTTTAAACCTGTCAGTCTTGCAATCTATCTCTCTAATCCTATACCGTAATCCGTTGGGGCTCGTATTATATTCTTGATGTCATCGGAAAAGGCCTGTCTTTAGATGTTTTTAATAAGTTTCATCAATATTGTAAACGTCCCTGTGTAAGAGAATCCCAACCTGAATTGTCTAGCGAAGTAGATATGCTGCTGCGTTGGTCAATGTTTGACAAATCTGGTGCTCCTCTGCTGAATTCCATCTAATTCTGAAATCAAATTTATAGTTTGAGGATCCCATATGCTGGCATCATACTCTAGGTGAGGCGTGAACAAGGCAGGGAAACATCGTTCCTTCACTTTTTCATCGCACTTACCTAGCACTCTTTTGCTAATCCCAATTTTGTATTAGCGCGACCTCATATTCCTCGTGTGTGTGTGTTCCCCAGGACAAATCGTGAGTAATTGTTACACCCAAATATTTAAAGGAATCCACCCTTAAAATTTGGTTTGTTTCGCTTTGTGACTATAAGGGAGAGAATTACTCTTTTCTCAAAAATGTAATCCCATGCATGAATTAGTACGCTATGTTCAGGAAAGACAGCCAATAGTATTTTCATTTGCATAATATGCAATGTGTATCTGGTACGAGCTTCTTTGATGTGACTCAAGTAATCTATGTACAGCTAAATAAATACCACGATCTATATGTATGGCAGGGGATGCAAGTACCAAGTGGGATGGACAAGGAATGATATTGGAGAGGAAGGGAAAAGGCAAAGAATATTCACTTAAAAATCTCAAATGATGGTTAAATTTATATAAATGCTAAAGGGAGGCTGAATTCAAAACAAGTGTCAATTTTTCCCAGTGAAATAGTTCCTTGTTATAGGAAAAAGAAGGGAATAACAGTGAAGCAAAACCGTTTATACGACAGTCGTCCACCGTACCAAAACAGGTCATTCAGAACTGGGAAGCAAGAAGAGGAAATTCTAATAATTTATGGACATGCCACTTATGATCTCGAGCCGTAAAATCAAACGTAGAAAATGTGCCACACTGCTGTTGGCATTGGATGTCGTGGGGCATCCCCTCATGGAGAGAGGTTAGGGTTGGAAAGCGGAGCTTGAAAACAACAAGAAAGGGCAGGCAGTATTGCAATGGCACTATATTCATTAAATGGTAATGTCCCACGTGAGAATTTGCCATTTAATGAATTTGGGAAGGAATTAGCCATGGAAACACATGAGGTTAGTGAAAGTGCACGGATTGGAGTAAATCTAATGCTGTGAGTGGTAAGTGGGATCTTTGCTGTCTAACCCTGTAGTTGCTATCCCTTTGTTAGTCGGTGGGAAGAAAGAGTTCTTGAGTCAGCTAGTTCGGGCATCTATTTCTTGAATTTTGTATTGATGATCCAAGCGACCAATGTATGTTGGAATGCAAATAATTGATGAGACCTCAGTGCTGAAGCAAGTGGCTCTGAAGGTATCTAAAAAGTTCAACCTAGCATTGAGTCATCTTTGTTCTAATGATTCCCAATCCAATGCCGGAGGTAGTTTCTGTGGTTCTTTTTGTTCTCTTGAGATCTGTGGCAACCATTACAAATGAAGCCGTGTCCATACTCTTTAAGTTAGGTGCCTTGATCACTCAAATTTAGGGAGGATGCCATTTTGAAAGGTGTTCAAACTCATTAGGCAGGAAGAGGGTGCTGATTTAGGCATACAGCAGTGTGTCCTAAATATGCCATATGATAGTCAATAATTCCAAGTGCATGAAGCTTGGCAACCAGCAGAGGAATAATCGCTATGGCGGGAATGTATTATATATGTATGTGACATAAATATTGGTTTTTTCTTTTAGAGGGTACATTTATTATTACACAGGGAGCGCTGAAAAAAGAGTGCTTAATTTGAGGTAGGTGAAGGTGGAGCTTTACTCAGTCAATAGAAATGCAAGGATGTAGTTTTAATTCTGGTTTTCTGAATTTAAAGATTTTGTATTTTTCTACAGACTTTAAAAAAGATAAAACTCATTTCACCAACATGTGACATCATCAGGAGCAAATATTATGTATGAGAATATTTACACTTTTAGGACAGGAGAGGTAGGGATTGGATGGTAAGGAAAGTGTGGGATGTTGAAGGTATGGGGATTGGGGTTATTTGTGTAGGGGAAGGGGAGGAGGCAGTGGTGACCTGGCTATGATGTGGCATAGGTGTAGGAAGGGTGGGGTTGAACATATGCATTGAATGGGTGATGGCTTCGTTTTTCCATCATGGTAGGTTTCTTAGAATGGAAAGGGGAGAAAGGTGCCTTCTTATCCCAATTTGTTTGAGAGGATCCATTTTTAAGCCTTTAGGGAGTATGTGCAGTATTCTGAGGAAAAAACTGCTATAGTTTTTGAATTCTGCAAAGTGTTTTGCAAAGAAGGAATTGGAGTTCCTTTTTTTGTGATGCCTAGTATGTTCTTTGGATTGTGCCTTGAAATATCTCAGTTTGTTAAGAGATATTGCAACTGTTACATTTCAGTTTATAACTGCCGGATTTGAGAATTGTTTCATGATTGTCGTTACCATTAGTCATGAGTTTGGAGAAAGTAAGGGAGGCTAAAATTTGGCTACTGACGATGATGTCAGGATCATTAATGTCCAATTATTCCAATATACGTGGAATCTCGTATTTTCACGATAACATTTTCAGTTTTCCCACTCTTTGTATCGCTAAGCAGGCAGTTACTCATATAAATATGTCTTAATGAAAAAGCGTTTTTGGCACCTTTGTATATATACACCTAAAGGAGACGGGGGAGAGCAGTTATGTGAATGGTTTTATCAGAGAATTTGCATATAGTGAGCACTAGTGATGGAGATGTGAATTACTTGAACTCGTAATCTCAGTGTGGCCGGAAAAGGTTCTTGCTATGAAATGAGTGCATAGTCCGACAAGGAGTTAGCTATGTAATGTATGCGGTTTGCGATATCCCATGCTTGATACATTCCCATTTTTCTTCGATAGTACTCACCTCTTTACCGTCATCCATCATTTTCTCTACAGCCTGCTA
This sequence comes from Hetaerina titia, assembly GCA_037158775.1. NCBI lineage: Eukaryota > Metazoa > Arthropoda > Insecta > Odonata > Calopterygidae > Hetaerina > Hetaerina titia. The sequence goes on along the minus strand of CM073778.1, from coordinate 5,726,966 downwards.
ATATTCTTTCCTCGTTAATCTATTAAATGCTTCTACATTCCATATCCTAACCAGCCGCCCTTGCCTTATCTTTTTTAATTGGACGTTAAATTTCATGACAACTAATTTGGGATCAAAGTCCGCATCCGCTCCTGGGAAACTCTGCGAATTTATCTCACTGTTGCTAAACCTGTGCCTAACCATAATGTAATCTAACTGATACCTTTCTGAGTCACCTGGCATTTTCCATGTATACCACGCCTTTTGTGGTGTCTGAACCATGTGTTGGTGATAAATAATCCCTGTTATTACCCCCACGAGCACAGCGTTAGGGGTCATCGGAACGCAGAAGCCCCTTCCACCACGACAAGGTCGTAGTCCATGGGTGGGTTAAAAGTATTGAAACATGATTTTTTGCAACAAAATCACATTGAATCGAATATATAATTTTATTTTCTTCAAAACATTTTGAATTTGGGCAACTGTTTGCACTAGTCAAATGATGAGGCAGCTCAGATTCCAAAGTCTTAGTTTTTCTCAGTGCCTCCTCAGCAACTCGGGAACAAAAATTTTATCCTGCTTAACAATGGAAAGCTGAGGTAAAAAAATCAGTTTCAATTGGGGAAAAAATAAACATTTTGAAAGAGTTGATTATCATGATAGAATCTATATTGATCTATTGCCATGATAGTAGATCATTTGCTTTAGTTATTTTGTTATCCTTATCTTACATAATTATTTTACTGTATATCCACTTTAGTATAATACCGTTTGACTATCTTAAATTATTATATTATATATTTCCCTTACTTTCCGTTACTTACCAGTAACTTCTTCGCATTTTGTTGTGATAGTGACACCGTTGTTTTTAGTTGCCGTGTTACCTTATCCTTGCATATTATTTTTAGCATGTATTTCTTGTGTTAGATACTCGGTTCAACTAACTGAATCAAATCCCTCTTGCAGTAGTGAATTTCCATTAAATTTAAGATAAATTATAAGCTTAGTGTATAGATTTGCATGTGAATTTAGCTTCCTTTCTGTTTTCTGGTGTGTTTCCCTTGTGTATGAGTGTTGCATTAATTTTCCTTGCTATTTCCTTAGTATATTCCTAGAGGTACATGCTATAAACCCCCTTACTCTCCCTAAATTTCTTAGTTTCCCCTCTCCATTGTACATTCCCCTCGGAGTCACCTTCAAGGTCACCCTCCCCGCGTAAACAGCTTTTCCCTTGTGTGACCTACGAACAACTTAACCCCCCGCTGTGAGGGTTCTAGACCCTCACTTGACCACTACTTTGCAATCATCCAACACTCATGCACACGTTGAACTTACCTACATACATGAGCTACTTGAAAATCGAGCTTGTGAACGCATTTTCCACACCATGCGAGTTATAGCAGTGTAAAGCCTAGGCATTAAAACTTTTAAATAGTAATATAGAATAGGATGGATACACGAAGGTCTTCCGTCCACGACTCGAAAGTAGCGGCGGAGAGCGGGCTCTTAAGGGCCCACGTCGCCCAGCTTGAGAGGATAGTGGCGGAGAAGCTGACGGGGTATGTGGCCGTCTCGGGCACGGGGCCTCACCGTGTTGCTTCCCAGACCGCAAGCAGCACCAGTTTGGTGCCCCGGATGTGTCCGGGTGCAAATGCTAATGAGTTGGTCGTGGAGGCGACGGTGGCTGGCCCTTCTCACCCAATGGTGACCCCTTCCCCTCGGACGGAGGAGTGGAAGATGTCGACCAAGAGGGGCGGAGCAGCAGCGAGGTCGATTTCGGGAGAGGGGGCGGTGGAGGCCGTCCCCATCCCTGTCAGCAACAGTTTCGCGGCGCTGTCTGAGGACGGCGTCAAGACACCTGTTTTGCGCGGCCAAGAGTGCACCCCGAGCCTCGAAGTCCTCCATACCTAGGTGTAATTGCCCTGGGAGGGGGGAAATTTTATTACTAGGGAGTTCCAATGTCCGGCAGTTGGTGGCCCCATTGCGGGGAAGGTCGGAGAGGGACATGATGAACCAGGAGGTTACCTCCTTCTGTATGCCGGGGGGGTTACTTCCTAACACCACGGTTTCAGTGAGGGCAGCGGTCCGGGGCACAAATTGCTCCATGCTGCGGTTGGTAGCCCATGTCGGCACCAACGATGCCTCCAGGTACAGGTCCGAAAGGATTTTGAGTGCCTTTGGGGAACTAAAATCCGAAGTGGATCGTGTGCGGGAGGCATCTGGTGTGGACTTACGGTTGTCCATATGTAGCATTGTCCCGCGGACTGACTGCGGTGCTTACGTGTAGAGTCGTATTGAGTCTCTGAACAGAAGGCTGTGGAAATTCTGTCGGGACATAGGGGCCGAGTTTGTGGACTTGTGACCGGTGCTTGGGTCATGTCGCGCTCCCTTGAACTGTTCCGGGGTTGACTACACCCCTGAGGCGTCGGTTCGGGTGGCTCATAGGATCTTCGAGCACTGTAGGTAATTTTTAGGCAAATGCGTAGGTTAGGTAGTGGAGTAGATTGCCCTAATAACGATATAATAAGGTGTCGGTCAATTAGTGGGTGCAGCAATACTAGGTTGCCAGAAGAGATTTTTCCAAGTACTTCACTGCTAATGAGACAAAAGATAAAATTACTAATCAGAATATATGCCGATCGCATACTAAGACATCAAAGAGATTAAATAACATCCCCAGAAAGCAGACCGCAAAGAAGGTTTTAGATGAGGATATAATTTCCGTAGTTGTATTTAACTGCCGAAGTTTAAAAAATAAAATACCGGAATTTCACCATCTCATTCATGGCACAGAGTCGGATATCATTATAGGAACTGAAAGTTGGTTAACAGATGGCATCGCAGATAGCGAAATATTTCACAAGTCCTTCATAGTTTATAGAAACGACAGAAAAAATAGAGCCGGAGGGGGAGTGTTTATTGCGGTTAAGAACTCTTAACGTCAGTAGAGCCGAGTTATTTCCTTATGGCTGTATAGAAAGTGTATGTCGCTCCGTGAAAACACCCAGATCGAAAAGAATATATATCTGTGCGTATTATAGACCACCCCACATTAGCATTAACTCAATACCAGACCTAGAAAAACATATACAAAGCTTTACATCCCACAACAGTGAGCATAGGCTAATTATCGGAGGTGATTTTAATCTTCCCACAATAGATTGGGATTCGTACAGTTTTATAAATGCAGGTCAAGATAAGGATCTTTGCGAGTCCCTCTTATTTGGGTTCACCTCGAATTCCCTACATCAATTAGTCACGTCACCAACAAGGGGAAAGACCATTCTTGCTCCATTACCAACAAATATACCCGAAAAGGTATTAAATATTGAAGTTTTTGACAGAATCATTGATTACAGGACTGTAAACGCTAAATTTTCTGTAAGCGTAGAAAATGTTAACAAACCTAAGAGAAAGGTTTACTTATTCAATAAAGCTGACTGTGATGGCTTAAAATGTGAGTTAAAACGTGCCTTTCTAAGATTTGATGAATTAAGCAAAACTATTACTGTCAAGGATACTTGGAATAATTTTCTTGTGTTAACACGTTCAGCAATACAGAGATTTATGCCTAGTAAATATATAAAAGAGAATAAGGAACCTTGATGGTACAATTCAGAAGTATGGAAATCTCTTAGGCAGCAAAGGGTGTGCCACGCCAGAATGGAAAACGCAGTTAATGATTCCTCCCCTGATAAACTAGACAAAACCATACAGAACTTCAAAGCATCTAGGTCCACTGCCAAGAAGGCCTTCCGGAAGGCGCTAGCGGAATTCAATAGGGAAAAATTAGGTGAACATTTGAACGATAACCCAAAGATGATTTGTTCTTACGTCAGGGAAGTGCAGGGAAAGAAGTCCACTGTAAACTCATTGAATATCGAAAAGGGGGATAAAGTAACGCGTAGTTTAGATAAAGCCAACATATTAAACTCGTTCTTCCAGAGCGTTTTCAACATAGCCTCACAAAATATGCCCGAGATCCTTCCGAAAACATTTCAGCAATCAATACTACCTTGATCAAAAAGTTCCAGGAATTTATTCAGAAAATTAAAAATACAAGTTTATCCATCTAAATCTATATTGTCCCCTTCAAAGTAATCCCCATCGACTGCAACACACTTATGCCAGCGCTTGATCCAATCCTGGAAACATTTTTTATATTCGGTTTTCGGTATGTCCATCAGTGCTTCCTGCGATTTTTCCATTACTTCCTCTCGGCTGCTAAAACGCGTTCCCCGTAATGGTTTTTTAACTCGATTGAACAGAAAGAAGTCACAGGGAGCCAAATCAGGTGAATTCGGTGGCTGTTGGATAGTATTTGTTGCATTTTTCGTCAAAAAATTACGAATAATGATAGCACTGTGCGACGGTGCGTTACCATGGTGCAAAATCCACGAGTTTTCTGCCCACATTTCTGGTCTCTTTCGGCGAATTGCTTCACGCAAACGTCTCATAACGCCCAAATAATACTCTTTGTTTACTGTCTGGCCTTCTGGCAAAAATTCATGATGCACTACACCGTTGTAATCCATGAAAACCGTCAGCATTGCCTTCTTTTTTTGACTGAAAACGACGTGGTTTTTTTGGTCTCGGCTCATTTGGTGAACGCCATTCACTTGCCTGATGTCTGGATTGCGTGTCGTACTCATAAACCCACGTCTCGTCTCCAGTAATGATCCTTTTGATGAATGTGGGATCGGATTCAGCCTCGCAAATCATGTCTTTTGCGACGTCAACACGGTCTCTTTTTTGCATGAAATTGAGGTCTTTTGGCACCAACTTTGCTGCTACACGACGGAAACCCAAATCATTAACCACAATGTCTTGGGCGGATCCATAGGCAATGTTCAAGTCCTCCGCTATTTCTCTGATGGTTAATTTGCGGTTATTGACCAACATTTCTTTTACTTTATCAATTTTTTCACCGACTTTCGATGTCGATGGTCTGCCACTGCGTTCATCATCTTCGATTGACTCAAGACCACTTCTGAACCGCTCGTGCCACTGGTAAACGACCGTTTTTTTAGAGAATCGTTGCCGGAACACTTTTCCAACATTTCCAACGTCCGTGCGCCACTAAATCCGTTTTTTACGCAAAATTTAATAAAAGTTCGTTGTTGCAAATTTAAATCCATTTTTGCAATTGTAAAAAATCGCCAACACACACAGAGGTAGATGTACTCATGGCTACGTAACTTTTGCAAATGTCAAGTTATGACACTAAGATTTAAAGGGAATATCAACAACAGATGTACCAATTTAACAAAAAAAACAGAACTCAAATCGGAACGATGGGAGCGCCACACGGTGGTTATTCCGGGAACTTTTTGATCAAGGTAGTATTTCCACCCACGGAATAGAATTACTCCTTAACAACATAGACCCCAACAAATCTCCGGGACCTGATAAGATACCAGCGTGTGTGTGTGTGTAAAGAACTGTCGGCTGAAATTACCCCTTATCTTGCTATATTTAAGAAATCATGATCAGAAGAAAGCGTGCCAAATGGCTGGAAGGTAGCTTCAGTAACACCCATATTTAAAAACGGAGACAGGGAGGACCCCAGTAATTTTAGGCCAATATCGCTGACTTCCATTTCCTGTAAGATTCTTGAACACATCATTGTTAGTTCCATGATGAGGCATCTCGATAGCCAAGATTTATTAATTAATAACCAACACGGCTTCCATAAGGGTAGATCCTGCGAAACTCAACTCGCACTTTTTGTACATGATATATTGAGCTCCGGTGAAAGCAATATTCTAGTTGATGCGATATTCCTAAATTTTAAAACAGCTTTCGATAATGTCCCTCATTGCAAATTACTCGCGAAATTGGAAACTTATGGAATGCACGAGAGTATTATTGACTGGATTAAACAATTCTTAAGTGATCGTGTCCAAACAGTCGTCCTGGACGGTGTATCATCCGATACTGTCAAGGTCACGGTGGGTGTACCACAAGGAAGTGTCATAGGTCCCCTCCTTTTCCTTATTTACATAAATGGCCTCAGTACCATAGTTTATAGAAAGCTCCGTCTTTTCGCCGATGATGCAATTCAAAATTGGTGCGTTACATGGCAATTGGAATTAAATTTTAAAAAATGTGTAGTAATACATTTTTGGGTAAAGAGTAATTCCCTCCCTTATAGTTACAAAGTGAAACAAACCAAGATTGCGATGGTAGATTCCTTTAAATACTTGGGTGTAACAATTACGATCTGTCCTGGGGAAAACACACATGAGAAATATTTGGTCATGCTTATAAAAAATTGTGAAAAGAGTGCTAGGTAAATGCGACGAAGGGGCGAAAGAACGATGTTTCCTTGCCTTGGTCAGGCCCCACCTAGAGTATGCTGCCATTATATGGGATCCCCATAATATAAATTTCATTTTGGAATTGAATCGAGTTCAGCGGAGGGGGGGCTAGATTTGACAAACATTGTTATGACCAACTCAGCAGCGTATCCACTTTGCTAGACAATTTATGTTGGGGTTCTCTTATGCAGCGGCGTTTCCAATATAGATTAAACTGATTAAAAACATTTAAAGATGGGCCCTTTTCCGATGACATCAAGGATATAATACAAACCCCAACGTATTACGGTCGTAGGGATCACGAATGTAAGACTAGAGAGATAGACTGCAAGACTGACAAGTTTAAAATGTCATTTTTTCCAAGAATGATAGGGGACCAGAATGCTTGTAGCCGAAATTCCCCAGGACTTAGTTCATTACAATAGGTATTAAAGTACAGGTTAGGGACTGCGTGAGGATATGTATACATGTGTGTATATGTATGATGTATATATATTATGTATATTTATATATGTATGTAAAAATATTTTTTTTTCTTACAGGTTCCCCCACCTTTCCTCACCTAACCCCGAACCCCCTCAACCCTTATCCTTCCCTCATGGTGCTACACCCCCTGCCACACACCTTTTTGGTGGCTCGCAGAGTATTTATGTAGATGTAGATGAAACTAAGATTCCAGGCCTCTACACCGAATACAGTTGTGGAAAATCACAATATGAGTCTGAAGCACACAAACTGGTGATGACATTTCTCTAAAAAGTGGGAATATGTCAAGAATTCCAAGTATGATGAATTATTGAAAGAGTGATTTTCAATTGATAGATTGCTAAAGATCCCCATGGATGGGGCAATCACCAAAGTGGTAGAAACGGAAGAACAGTTGTTAGGTAAAGAAAGAATCACAGTGAGGAATTTATAACAGGACTTGAAGTAAGAATTTTAAGAAGAGAGGTGATACTTAACTTTGATATGGAGCATGGTTATTTACTACAGAAATTAGGTCGTTGGAGGAAGATGTTGGGCAAGATTAAGAGGCTTTTGACATGAGCATGGAAATGGTGAAATGATCAGAATGAAAAAAAACATGGTAAACAAAATATTGGGTATGGTGGAATAGGTGGAGAGAGTGATGTTGGGAGAAGTCCAAGATAGTCTGAAGAGGTAAATGCAGAATAATTGTGTTGAAAACTGTGATAGAGGCTAGAATGCTCGGCAAATAAGATAGGGCCAGGAAAATGATTTTGGCATATTTGATGGAATGAAGGGAGAGGGATTGTATTCAGAATCGAAGAAGGGTTTAATATACTGTAGGGTGTCATTCTGTCTTGTGTGGTGAGATTAAGTAATGTAGTGGTGTTCAGCTGTGTCCATCCAAAACATACCTAATTGGTAGACAACCAAATAATAATAATGGTTGAAAAATGATGGTGGTTACCTCTTCATACCTAGCGATAGATATAGTGAAGGCTTGGATCAGAAGCAAAGGTGTTCATCTGTTTATGTGACTGATGTTTTCTAATGACTAAATTTGAAAATGATTGCAATACATGATTGGATGATCAAATTACCTGTTGTTAGGTTTTGATGAACTCCTGTCTTTTATCAGTCTTGGCAGCAAATAGTCTTATACGAGGCTGGTTCATAAAGTAAGGCCCGTTTGGTCACAGGAAAAAATATACTCATATGAAACAAATTTTATTGACACATTTAGTAAGCTACAAGCCTACTTCACTTGTCTACATAATTGCCGTTCACTTCTAAGCATTTTTCGTACCGCTGCACCAGCTTCTTTAACGCCTCTGCATAGAAACCCGCCGCCTCAGGGTTGAATCAATCGACAACGCCATTCTTTAGTTCCTCTTCGGTTTCGAAACGTTGTCCACCGAACCACTGCTTCAAGTGCAAGAAGAGGAAGTAGTCGCTGGGTGTAAGATCAGGACTGCACGGTGGGTGGTTTAGAGTTCCCAACGACCCAAAAACTCTCGTCTACTGGACATTCTTTGCTGTTTGTGGTGGTCGGTGAGCATTTTCGGTACCCACCTTGCACGCATTGTGTGGTATCCGAGGTTTTCTGTAACAATATTGTAGAAGTAGTGCGTCCAAGTTGAGGAAATTGTTCAGCCAGGCCATAAATTGTCAATTGACGATCACATCGCAGTTTTTGTTCCACTTGCACAACAATTTCATCGGTCAGATTACTGGGCCTACCACTTCGCTCTTCGTCATGGACTTTTGTTCTTCCATTTTTAAAATCACAGCACCATTGTCTAACCTTTCCTTCACTCATAACTGTAGGTTTATAAACTAGGCATAATTCCCGATGAATTTCAGTAGCGGACAATCCTTTTGCATACAAGAATCGTACGACAGAACGCACTTCACAGCTGGCAGGACCAATGATTGTCGCGGACATTGTTGTTTGCATGCACGGACAATCAAATGACTTCTGAAGCAAAACAACTGCTGCTATAGCTTCTCAATGAATCAGTTAATGGTGCTGCAAGAGCAAAACTGTGTTCTGAAGCACCAATATTTAAATATAAGCAAACGGTACTTATTTTAAGAATGCGCCTGGTAGATATATGTATAGATAGTAAAAAGATATCTTAGCATTTGAGCAATGATTTATTTAGGTTAGCTTCCAACTACAATAGTTAATCTTAATGCTCACAATCTTATTTGAATGAGTGGATTCAGTGAAAAATTTCAAAGAAAAATATACCGGCCCAAAAATAAGGTTTTCATGGGAGCCTGATGTGAATAATTTATGGCTCCTTCGGATGGGTTTTGATAGAGTGCAATTAGATTTCTTTGCTCTTAGTAGTCACATTGTAACTAGTCCCCACATTTCCATATTCCTTAAATGAAAATAGTTTACCACTGGTCTGCTAAAAATTGTATTTTCTGCAATGTAGTTTTATTAACAAAGTTGATTTTGCCTCCAAATCTCTTCCAAAAGATGTTAGCCATGTAATAATCAGACTTATTCATATCTATTGCATGGCTCATGTATGATTCTCTTTCAGGGGAACGGAAAGCCAATCCAGGACATCACAAGGGTGGCCAAGTTGGTCCCAAGCAGAAGAGCAGACGTGTGGTCTTTGCCAGAAGAAAGGTGAGTGGGGCAGGAGACATTCATGTGACTCTTCAGGGGATGCTTGTGAATGTGGCACACTAGTCTTCTAAAGAGTTAAAGATAAAACATTAAGGTACACATTGCCAGAAGTGATTGATACCTGCTTGAAGTGTCCATGGTGTTTTATCATAAATCTTTGGGTACAAGGTGTGTTCAAGGAAATACCATAAAGTTGGAATGGTAACAATAGGTAAATCTCATTTATGTTTGTCCCATTCAAAGTGTTCTCAATGGTTGAACAAACACATTTCCAGCTTTTGAACAACCTCCAGAACACTTTATTTGGAATGTCATTTTATCCCATGGAACAGTTTCCTTAGATGTCATTGTTTGAGTCAAGTCAGTGTCTTTTCAAAGTTGATTTCAATTTTATGGTTGAGGAAATCGTATGCCAAAGTATAAGGTGGATGAGAGAACACTTTTGTCTTATTTTTGGCCAAAAATTTACTCACAAGCAAAGAGGTGTGAGCTGGTTCATTGTTGCTGTGCAGCATGTAACTTTTGTTTCTGCGAAAAGCATATGCTTTCATTGTTAATTGATAAGAGTCATTCAATAGGTCATGCACTGAGTTAACATGAGCATCATCTGTTGAAGTATAAGGTCGCCAACTTTCCTGGAGTATCTTTCAATTTAATTTTTTTCGAATTTCAGGTGAATTCCTTCAATTTGAAGAGCTGAATTTCTCCATTTTATATCCACTTAACCAGACATAACTGACTGGTTTGCTCATTCATCTTCAAAGGCTCGTTGAAGTAGTTGGAACATCTCTGTGGAACTTTTCCCAAACTGTAAACTCTGAGAACTTTTCAGACCACTTTCTTACATCGGCCAGATTCAATTGCGATAGAAGCACATCACTTTGACATTTAATGCACATGCAGGGCACCATTTGAGTTTCAATATTCATCTTGAAGCGTAATTTGCTCTGGCATGTACATTATCGCTAATTGGGTAGAAATAACATTTTCAGGCAATAATAAGTTATTTATGCCAGAGCCAAATCCTCATTCAATGGATTGCATCACCAGTTTGAAATGTGTTGTATATGGATGTTTCTGGCAAGCAACACATAATATATTTGAGGAATAAGAGTAATGATAACTGTCAATGTGAATATGCATAATAATTCTTGCATACGTATACTAAAGGAATTATTCAGCCCAAACTCCTTTATGGAGGCGAAATTTTCACAATTAACTAAAGTATTACAACCAGCCTAGAATCTTTCCAGTATACAACCATTTGTTTCCTCAGAAATTCTAGGCTAACCCATATGCAGCATGTGTGCTTGGCCCATAAACTCCAGACCATCAGTTTATTTCTAAATAAAATTGTCAAAAAATTCAGTAGACACCTCTCAAAAGCCAATAACCTCCTTTTGAGGATCATCTGGGACTATGATATCTCTCAAAAAACCACAGTAACACTGCCTAAACAAATAACTCGCCTATGAGTCTATCCTTTCTCTCTTTATGGTTTCTTCCAACTCTAGCTAAGGTTATTTCTGTCTGTGACAATCTGATTGTCTCCATGTGCTGTAAATAATGTATACAACCCCATTTATCACTACAAGAGTGTACATATTTCTTTTTGTGCTATAATTTTAAGTGTTTAAAATAATTTGTATAAAAATAATAAAAAAGTAATAATGATATATGTAATTCAGAAATATATAAAAAATGATAAATAAAAAAGGAAAAAAAACAATTGAAAAATATGCAATAAAAAATAAATAATATTTATGAAAATGTAATATAAAAAAAGTAGATATTTCTTCACTGTATCTTCATGTCATTTTTAAATCACGCTATCTGTGATCAATCTGTTATGTACATTAGGTTTAGTATAGTCTGTAAGCTTCTCTTTCCATGCAAACAACACTACCAACATAACATAATTCAATTTTAGACTTTTCCTATAATTTTGTGAGCAATGCTGGTAGCAGAGGGTCTTTCTCACAGTGAAGGATTGTACCAGTTGGCACACAGTTGTGCCGCATCAGACAACACGATTGGCTGGAAACTGAATGGACACAAAAAGAAAGGAGACAAGAGGTGAGAAGCATCCAAGAAAAACAACTGTGTCAACCCCTGGGATTTTTCCCCACCTGGAGTTCTCTGTGTCTACCAGATGCTGACCAGACTAGGCTACTTGGCTTCACTCTCCCGTTCGACCTCCCCTGCTCGGACTACTCTACTTCTCCTGAATATTGACGTGGACCTCCTGGACATCCCTACTCTCCCAGCACTGACCACTGAGCATCACAAGGACATGCTGGTCTTCTGAAGACCCTTTTCAGGACCACACTTTCTTGGCTGCTACCTGTGCTCCTATCTGATGTGGTATAAGCCCCAAGCAGTCAAGACACCTGGTGGGAGGGAGACTAACTAGATCTCTCTTCTGACCGTTGGGTAGTGCTTTGCTGATCTCACACACTTGGTCATCTTGTCCGGGAAGACCAGACAGGGCTTGCACCTCTACTGGCTGTCTACTTGATCCAGAGGATCCACGTTTTAGGGCTTCCACCAGCGACACTTCACTTAGTGGCATAACTGCTGAAGTAATCCTTCCAAAATCCCAAAAACCTAAACACTTTGCCACCTCATAAAGGCCTATAAGTCTCCTGTGCACTCTAGGTTAACTTTTTGAATCCAACATCCATGACTGTCTAGCCTCCATTTTGTGAACCCACTCCCTTGTCTTCCCTGAGCTAACAGGTAGGGCACAAACCCCTAAGAAGTGCAAATATGTCATCTTTTCTCATCACCCAAAGGCTCACAAAGGTCTACTGCTCCATTATGGCACTATTGTCATTAGTAAATCAAGCAAAGCCTAATTGTTAGGAGTTACTTTCAACAAAAAACTTAATTGTGCTGCTCACATTAATTCCACTACTTCAACTGCCAAAGCTGCCGTATACTCTTCATGTCCACTAATAAAACCCAAATCTCCATTGTCCATCGCCACCAAGTTACTACTATATAGAAGAATGATCTGGTCCATTCTCTCCCAGCTTGGTTAACACTTAAACGCACAACCAGAAAATTCAAACAATGGAAAACAAAATTGAATGGAAATTGATAGGAGCACCTTTGTTCATAAGAAACATCAATATTCAGAAGGACCTAAAACTAACACCAATACATAAGATCCTCTCAGGCTTGATGCATTAATTTTCAGACTTTGCAACAATATTCCCCAAATAGAAAACCTCTGGGACCACGACTTTAGTTAACAAACAAAAAGTGAAAAATCGCCCTTAACCCTAGACATTACCATTATCTAAACTACCCGCACTACACTTATCAAGTAGTATGCCAATAAATCAAACATAAAAGTAACATAAAATATGCATTTACCTAAATCCAAAAATGAATCCAGTCACAGATACCTGACTAGGTTAGGAACGATCTCGTCCACTTCTCCAAGATAGATTGCAGTCGGTCGGCTGGGCATTGAGGGAGAGTGAAGACAGGCTGTCAGTGACAGTATTCTTGAATTGGGCCGAGGGTTACTTGTTACCCGTCTCCCCTCTTTCCAAATGGTAAGTTGTCAAGTGTCCACTCAGAAAGCACCAGGTGACTGGGAGAACCCTGGTGAGCTGGATATCTGAACTGGTGAGTGGGATTTTGTTAGAGCTGCATTTAAACTTGGTCTCCCACGTGCGATAGGCCCTGAGTGAGTGCCCGGTGGGGGAGGCTAACTGAGACCCTCCTTCTCACCACTGGGTGGTGTCATTTCATGTCCCCAAAAGGTCGTACTCCCCTGCCAACTGGAAAGAGGGCTTGCACCTCCTGGCACTTCCAGGGCCACAGGGGAGTTCCACTTATTAGGGTTATAGTGGGTAGGATAGGGAGATCCTTGACCCGGACCAGCTGTGCCCTGTCCGCTTGCCGGCCAGGATCGGTTGGGGGGTAGGTGGGTCTCATAGTTTCAATAATCGCGTTCCCTTCCCCCTTTTTATTTTTTAAGTGGGAGACTGATTGGACAAGATTATTAGGTCCCCTCTGAAAGCCAGCAAATCTGGGCATAATGAAAATGCAGGAAAGCGCTTACTTACACCGCAAATAACATCATTTCTTTTTCCTCCCGAAAACTAACAGACGGGGCAGCCAATAGAGAGACACCATCGGCTCGGAAACAACTGCAATGGAAGGGGAAGCTCAAATTGAACACCCTCCAATATCGGAAGGCTTAACTAGTAATGCAGACGACTTCATTCTGATGAAAAAAGACGTAGGACAGATCTTAGCAGAAATCAACTCAAGCTGCTCTTCAAAACTAGATCAGAAAAAGAAAAAAAGAGCGAGTGTCTAGGCGCAAGCGCGTCGTCTGTCGCTAAAGCACCCCCACACTAGTGACAGTGGTTACCATGGAACGAAAGAGGAGGAAACGAAAGGGAGTCTCCATACGTCAGACGGACGGAGCTGCGTCTCATTTATGGCAGCAATGGCCGCATTCTTATCCTGGAGGAACGCCCGAAGTTCTTCGCGGCGGCGAAAAATACCGTTGGCGTTCCATTGGACGAGCACAAGAGGGTCTTTACCCATGATTGGGTGAAGAAACCGGTCTTGCGCTCGCCAGTTCCTCCAGGAGTGAGAGGAGCAGGAGCCCTTCCGCCGTGGTGATGTACCGCTTCAATGTTTGTGAAATCGTGGCGACTGTCACCCAAAGCTCCCGGTCGTCTTCCACACTAGGGTTGGAGACAGGAGCGACAGCCGCAGGAACGGTCACTTGGTCACGGGGACCATCTGTCTTGGTCCTGGAAAGGACCGGGCTTGCCAGTTCCGGTTGCGCGTCGGTCTTCGATGATATGGCCGGTGTCACCCCAACTGTAGTGTTTTCCTCAGTCTTCTCCGCTTGAGCTAAGGAGGTCTTTTTCTTTTTGGAGGAGCTGGAGGGCTCTGGATTGTCGGCGCCAGTTGGCGTCGGCCTTCCTTCGTCCACTGGTGTCCTCGAGCATTGCTTCTCCATTGTCCCTGGTGGGACTTCCTCTTTGCCTTTCGAAGCCGAGGGTGACAAGTCCTCAGTTTTCTCCGTGCACGTTGAGGGAGAAGTCTCCTCCTTGCTTGTTCCGCAGCTACTTCGCAACGCTGTCGAGACAGGAACGAAAGCAGCTCAGGAGTCTTCTTCGCCACGGCGGCTCCCACATTCCAAGGCGCAATGACGAGATGCCGGCGTCTTGGAAGGAGATTATCCATGGCGAGCGGCGAGAAGTGCAGGCAACTGCTGGAGCATCGCCGAAAGGACCTGGAGGTGCGACTGCAGGGCAGCCGTAACGGAAGCAAGCGTCCCAAGGACGCTCAAAAGATCGTTTCCGGCTGCGGCGTCGAGCGAGTCGGCGGCGACGAAGTGATGTGGGTCCCCGGAAGGGTCGACGGCATCGGAGTCGATAAGCGCTCCAGGCGACGGCGCTCCCGCAAAAGGGACGCAGCACTCTCCGAGATGGACGGAGCTGGATCCGGTAGCACGGGGAAGTTGAGGCTGAGGCGCGGACGAGGTGCAGGGCGCTGGGGCGCCGGGCCGCAGGATACGTCACCGCCAAACCAGGCATTCCTTGTTCCCAAGGAAGCGGGTTTAGGAGCGGCAACGGAGGACTTCGCCGGAGACGGCTGACGGTTATCGGCAGCAGGAGGAGCAGCGGCGCCCGCGACGTCCCCGACGCTTCCGCTACTTCTTCTCCTCGCGACGCTCCTCAGCACGCCACTTTGCGCACAAGGCCGAGAAAGCAGCGTGCTCTCCGTCGCAGCTGGGGCACTTCTCCTTTCCGTCGCGTGGGCATTCCTGGAGGGAATGACCACCGGAGCACAGAGGACACCTAGGAGAAGCAGAGCAGAAATAGCTTCCGTGCCCGAAGCGGGAGCAGCGATGACAGCTGTGGATCGCGGTACACATAGAGGCGCACCGTCACCACGCTGTTCCCGACGCTCCTAAGTGCCATAAGGGACGAGATCGTCCACTGGGCGGAAGGAGCGATCGCCACGACGAAGACTCCGGTGGCTTTCCCCTTGGAGGACAGTTGGCGGCCGCGCCGAGCGTCAATCCCGAGGGCGCGAAAGTCCTTCCCGGCCCAGCTTCCCGGACAGCCTGGACCGGCGCAGCGTCGGCATCAATGACCGGGTCGGAGGAGTCGGTCTCGGGAGCGAGAGCAGCGAAAGAATTCGCCGTCGGGATGGTGACGAAAATGTCCGCGGACGTGCGTGCACGCTTCATCGAAGCGTCGCTGAGCAGAGTGAACGGGCGACGGACGCTGGGGCGAGGAGCGGAGGGTGGTGACTCCTTTTAGATTGGTCCGAGGACTTTGATAGTCCGATTGGGACACTGAAATCTGTCTTGGTCCACCGGGGAGCCGGGACGGGTTGCACCAGATGACGGGGCGGCCACCATGGCGAAGTGGGGTAGGGAAGAAGCTGGCGGCTGGTCCACTGCAGGTGCAGGAGCGGCACAGCAAGACGAAGTGTAGTCGTTTATTAATCAGGTGTCAATTAATTAGATGAGGATCCGCAGATCAGGTTGCAAAAGGCCGGATAAGATGGACGGAAGAAGGGGAGGTGGAGCGCTAGGGCGAAATCAATTATGGAACACGTGTTAGGGGACTTGGTAACATGGGTGGGTTCTGAGGGGCGAGGATAGATATGGGTTTGCCCTCGACGAAGGCGAGGATGATGTGACCATTACCGTACGAGCGGGAACAATTCCAAGCCACGTGGTGACTATTCCAATCGCCGATGAACAATCCGACCTTTCTTCGAGACGTCAGCAAAAAAAGATCGTTCCTATTTAATGCGTGTGAACGCCTAACTCGGTTGTAAATTGAAAAGATGTATAAGTTTCCTTGCGTTGTATGGATGGTGATGCCGAGAGCCTCTTATGTTTCTCAGAATCGGAACGTTCAGGAGAGAATGCGAGGGATTACGCTTAACCAGAACAGCTACTCCCTGTGCATTTCTGTCCAGTCTGTGCGTAATGTAGTGGTCGGAGAAAAAAGAAATGTGGGGTTTAAGGAAGGTTTAGTTCTGTAAGAGAATGATGTCTATGTGGTGTGTTGTGTAATGTAAGTGTTCTTGTTTTTTGTGTTGAATGCCTTGACAATTCCATGAAAGAATTTTGATGTCGGAGCCGTGTAACCGAATTGTGGAATTAACTGTACATGCTCAGTATAAACTCTTTCTTCTCCTGACTCGAACTCGCTTTACGAATTACTCGCATAATGCCGCGAAACCACGAGAGTAGCTCGGGACCGTCGGGAGGGAGGAGGAAGGGTAGCAGAGGAGTCGTTAGGGAGCGGGGCAGGGGAGGAAGGCATGGTCGGCTAAGAGGGAGCACGTGGCTGGGAAACGGGTTCGGAGGGGAGAGAGGGGAAGGCTGGTGCCTAGTCCGCAGCTGATGCGAAGGAGGGGCGGGGGCGCGCCGGCTAGGGAAGTACGAGGGGAAGGCCCGCGCTGTTCAAACTGACGCCGTTTCGCTTCTTTATGTATTTCACATCCGCGATAGGTCGCGGGATGCGATTTGAGACACAAAAAGCATGTTGCGGGAGTTTCCTTTGATATTTCGCATGAGGAGCTAAGATGTGCTCCTCCACAGCGGACACAGTTCGGGTTTAAGAAGTAGTGATTCTTTGTGTGGCCTATTCTTTGACATCGGTGACATTGAACCGGGTCACCGGATTTGCGAAACGGCGTAACGGAAACACGCAGGCCGGATATAAATTCAATGCCCTGAATTGCCGCCGAATCGACGGAGCTGTCGCAAGAAACGGGGCACGTGTTCGTCGGATAGCTCGGCACCGACGTGATATTGTTCTGTCTCTCCAAGTGGGATGGACGAGTTGAGAAGATACGACGCACAGAGATGACTTTTTGGCCGAGTGCCTGCAGGTCGGCGAGGATGGTGGCATCATCGACTGCCGGAAATATACATCTGAGGGCGAATTCCTTCCGACGCTCGTCGGGAAGTTGGTAAGTCACAAAAGGAACCGCGAGTTCATTTTGTG
Organism: Hetaerina titia; assembly: GCA_037158775.1. Taxonomy (NCBI): domain Eukaryota; kingdom Metazoa; phylum Arthropoda; class Insecta; order Odonata; family Calopterygidae; genus Hetaerina; species Hetaerina titia. Next base: position 5,709,537 of record CM073778.1, on the reverse strand, counting down.
ACTTACAGCAGCATGCGAGCGTGCAATTCCGCCCATTTTGAAATGTCCGCGATGCGGAACGGGAGGATCCTACCGACGCGCGCAGGGGACGACTGAGTCGTAGCGGGGGAAGCATGCTGATCCGGTCGTGAAGCGGCCGGACCGTTAGCGGGGGAGGTTGCGACCGGTTCACTCAACAGAGTGAAACGGTTGTTGACCGCCGTTGGAGACGACGGAGCAGATGTTATCGCGCCGGACGCCATTGAACGGCGGCGCCTATTTTGCACCAGCGTAAAACCCTCTTCAGCAGTAGGGGGAATGCCATTTACATGGTATTCTCCGGGGAGTCTCCATACGTCGGACGGACGGAGGTGCGTCTCATTGATGGCAGCGCTGGCGGCATTTTTGTCCTGGAGGAACGCCCGAAGTTCTTCGCGACGGCGATGAATCCCGTTGGCGTTCCACTGAACGAGTACTAGAGGGTCTTTACCCATGATTGGGTGAAGCAACCGATCTTTCGCTCGCCAGTTCCTCCAGGATTGAGAGGAGCAGGAGCCCTTGCTTGCTGGTAATGTACCGCCTCAGTGTCTTGGAGATCGATGCGACTGTCCTCCAAAGCCGGGGAGGCAACGGTAGCGAAAGCCGCGGAAGTGAACTCCAAATCTCGGGGAGCCTTGGTCCTAAGAAGGGCCGTCCTTGTTTCGTCCAGGCGAACGAGGTCTGACACCGGTGACAAGGTTGGTTCCTCCACTGGAGCTTCCTCCTTCCTCTCCGCAGGGGCCGAGGACTTGTTTTTCTTGGAGGGCTTTGGAGGCGCAAGATTGGCAGCGCCTGACGGCGCCGACGTACCCGAGTCCTTGGGTGTCCTCCCGTTTTTCTTCTCCTTTTCCCCCTCCGGGTCTTCCCCCTTGCTTTTCGAGATCGAAGGTGACAAGTCCTCGGGTCTCTCTGCTCGGGGGAGGAGAAGAATTCTCGGCTGGGATGCTTATGACCACCTTATGGTCCTTCGAAGGTCCTTTCAGAATTGTGGAAAAGGATTTCCCCTCCTCCATTTTTCTTGCCGCTATTGCCTTGCGGGCACAGGTCTCCTCTCCGGCTTCCCAGAAACCGGGGCGACTCTTCGATTTTGTTCGCCGTTCTCCTTGTGGCGGCGGAAGGCTTCCACCACCACGGGGCAGCGGCGACCAACGGCAGCGTGGTCTCCTCCGCAGTTAGCGCAGATCGCCGCGTCCGTTCACCTCCGGAAGCACTCCTCCACTCGATGCGCTCCTGCGCACCGAAGAAATCTGGTGGCACAGCGGCACGCCAGGTAGATGTGCCCGAAGCCCATGCAATTGTTGCACTGCAACGGGTCACCTCCCTACGACACTGCTCCACTGTGACGAAGCAGTGGTGCAGCTTCCGGATGTCCTTAAGCTGCACCGCCCTCGGCGTCCGCACGACATTCGCCACGTGCCGGTCGATGGGGACTGGTTTCCCGGCCTCCATGACCGTCAAGCGGTGAATGCTCCTGACGACGAATCCTAGTGACTGCAGGGCCGCAGTCACCTTGTCCTCGCCGACCCACCGGGAGACGCCCTTGATGAAGAGCTTCACTCCGGGTATCCTCTCGATGGGCTGCTTGTGGTACTGAATCTTGAGGGAATCCAGTACCGTGATCGCCTTTCGGTGACGAGGCGGATTGAAGATCGTCTGACCTCCAGTCCAAACTCGTCCCCGAGTTCCTCTTCCAGGCTCCCGATGAGCCCCTGGACGTCCGTGACGCCGTACATCACGATGGGAGGCATCTTCCTTTTTGTCGCCATAGGTGCTACTTCAGTGGCAGCCGGCGTCGCGTTGGCGTCGATGGACGTCTTCTTTTTCCGGGAGCAGACGACGGTAAAACCGTCACCCGATTCATCCCCAGAATCCAGTGCTCGAGTCGCTCCCTCCTCGTCACCTGGGAGCGCTGGAGAGGAAGGTGGCGGCGAGGAATCCGGAAAGGCCGTTTTCCTTTCTCCCTTCTTCCTTTTTGTGGTCTTTCGACCTTGCTCGCTCCTTCTATCTTGGCCCTGAGAAGGGCCGCAGGAGCTTTCCACCGACACCGATGGTGCTGGTGCCGCGTCAGTGGCACGTTTGATGCCAGCGGTCTCCATTGGTTTCGCCGGTCCTGGTTCCGAGGTGGCCGACGCGGGCGCCGACCCTCCTTTCCCAAAGACGGCGAAGGTCCTCCGGAGACATCGTTCCAAAAGACGACGCCTTGTCGCCCGCAGAAGTAGTTCGGCGATGCCCCTTCGTCATCCCCTGAGACATCGCATGCGCAGAGTCGGTCGTAGCGGCACGAAGCATATCAGGCTCCCTCTCTCCTCGGCGGGATGCGTATTCATATTTTCTAGGATTGCCTCCCTAGTGGCTTATCCCAGTGCGGCCGTTTTCGTTTTAAACGAATCTACTTATTTTCTTGCTGATCTACCTCTCAGCTATTTAATTTTTAAATTCCTCTTATTTTTTTCGTTAGTGGCTTGTCACTTTCTTCTTCAGTAACAGCTCTGGGTCTTTTGTGTATATCCCATGCTTTGACCACTGTTTTTTCCGATATTTCCGAGAATTTCTTCTTTAAGCCCTTCATGTTTTTGTCAAACTGAATAGCATATTTTTAATGTATTTATCAATGGGTTTGATTCCAGCTATCGATATAATTTTTCAACGGGGCAGTTATCTTGCAACCTTAGGATCATCCTTGGCGTTTTCTTTTCGAATGTGATCAGATCAGACTTCTCTTTTACATTAGCCATTCCGGCCCATGATGTGCTGGCATATGTTATAATTGGTCTAATGCATGCCGTGTAGATTTTAACCTTTAATTTCTTGTCAATTTTCCTTGACCTTAGCAGGTACGAGAGGCCTGCTCTGCTACCAGCTGCCTTTAAGTACACTTTCCTGATATGTGGGGCGAAGTGTAGTGTTGCATCCAACGTGATACCAAGGTAGAGCGCCTTGTCTTTCCATTCTATTAGTTCTCCTTCCACTGGTAAAGGGTCGGGATTGTCAACGGATCTTTGGGAGAAAAGTATTGCCTGTCTTTTTTGGGTTTAAGTCGATCCTCCATTGCCTGTACCATTCTACTAATGTCTTTAGTGCGTCTTGTAGGTATTTTGCCGCAAATGTAACTTGCACGCCGCGGCAGATGATAGCCGCGTCATCGGCGTAAAGGGCGAGTATCGTATTGCCGTTATTATCTATTTTAGGGATGTCTGCCGTAAATAGGTTGAAGAGGAACGGGCCAAGAACTGATCCCTGTGGGACTCCCGCAGAAATCATACCTTCCTTGCTGAGTACATTGTCCCACCTGACTTGAAAGGTGCGGTCACTGAGGTATGATTTTACTAGTTTTGTCTGCCAGTAGGCGAAGCCCATTGTGGTCATGTTGCTAAGGAGCCCATTATGCCACACTCTGTCGAACGCCTTGGATATGTCGAGGAACGCCGCCGCAGAGTGTGCTTTCCTGTTAAAGCTGTCGGCGATAAATTCAACTTCTCGATGCAGCTGTTGCTCCGTCCCTCTTCCCTCCCGGAAACCAAACTGCTCTGGCGGGAGGATCCCTTTGTCTTCAGAGGTTTTTAAAAATATTGGCAGAATTAAATCTTTCCAATATTTTCCCGAGACCACAGAGGAGTGAAATTGGCCGATACTTGTGTGCAAATAAACTGCCTGGGGTTCTAGGGTTGGGTTCAGCGAATTATCAACGCCCCTTCCCGTCTGGGTCGGCCGTGTGCGTCCCTTTTCCCCGCCCCGTGCCCCGCCGGGCCGAACACCCTTCCCCCCATTCCCCTGTACGCCCGACGCTACGGACTCAGCTCATGCGATCGGCAAAATAATGAGAATAAAGCGTTCTCGCCCGCTCCACCATGAAACGGGGCCACTTCGCCACCCGCGCAGTGATAGAGACTTCACTTTAAATCTCCGTTTTTCCAAGGTTCGCCGAGATACTATCCCGGATAAAAACAGTTTTAAAACAATCACCAGAGGGTACTGTCAACACGCTTACCCCTGTTTCTGGGACGTCCACGGTGCGTACCATGGCGGCCACAAACCCCGGTTTGTTATCTACGGAGGATTTGCGTGCCGCGCTCGCGGCGCTCTCGGTTACCGAACGCGACGCGCTCCTCGCCGGCTTCCGAAACGACACCGCTGTAACACGATTATCAACTGATCAACCCAAGGGCATCCACATGGATTCGCCACTTCACACCTCTCCACCCACAGCCACACCTCAGCACCCGGTGCCTTCCGAGCCGCTGGACATTGCTGCCGCACCCACGCCGGTGAGTGAAACTCCCCTTGCCGGTCAGAATTCTCCCCAGGCGCCGCATGTAACTGAGTCTGAGTAATGAGTCTGGCCAGCTTGTTTAGCCATACCTGGATTTTATTTATTGCATGGTTTGGGGCCTCTGCCCATATGGGGCATGCATATAGAATTTGCGGGAGGAGTACTGTGTTCATTATTGCAAGTTTAGAATTAAGTGAGGTTTTGGAGGTTTTGGACAGTAAGGGATGGAGAGAGAATGTAGCCGAACGTACTTTAGCTAGTTTGGAGATTACATGTGGGGTAAATTTTAATTTTTCGTCGAGTGACAACTAGGAATTGGACAGTGGGCTTTTGGGGGATGAGGCGATGGTGGAGTGTTAGGTAGGTGTGAGTAACTTTGGATGGGATGCGAGAGAAGCAGACTTTTGTACATTTGTCAGGGTTGATTGAGAGTCCCCATTCGTCTAACCAGTCACCAATTAGATGTAGGTGGGCCTGTAGAGCATCATCAGTTTTTGAAGGCCACCATCTTTGAGCTGCAATGGTGGTGTCGTCGGCGTACAGGAAAAGGTGCGTTAGGGGGTGCGAAGGGAGGTCATCTATAAAAATGTTAAATAATAATGGGCTAAGTACTGCCCCTTGAGGGACACCTGTCTGCTGAGGACACGGTTGGGAGAGATATGAATTATGTAGAATAGAGAAGGATCTGTTACTGAGGAAAGACTGAATGATTTTTATTAGATAGGGAGGGATATTTTTGTAAACTAGTTTGGAGATTAGTCCTTGGTGCCAAACCTTATCGAAGGCCTGACTAATGTCAAGGAACACCGCAGAGGTTGTCATTTTGCTATTAAACCCGGATATAATAAGTTCGGTGAGTCGGTTTATTTGATGCACTGTGGAGGTATTAGAGGAAAAGCCAAATTGTTCCTGTCTGAAAAGGGGGAATGGGAGCCGGTGTAGGCGCTTTAGGATAACTTTTTCAAAGAGTTTGCTGAGGGCACAGGTTAGAGAGATCGGTCGATAACTGGACACATCAGATAGGGGCTTTGCTGGCTTGGGAAGCATGATGACGTTACTGGACTTCCAGCATGTAGGAAAATAGGAGGAAGCCAAGCAGGCATTGAAGATGTCCGTCAGAAATACTAGGCAAGTAAGTGGGAGGAGTTTAAGGGCTTTCATAGGAATATTATCAGGACCTGAGGAGCATTTGTTGGGGAAGGTAGATATGAGTCTGGATATCGTTTACAGTGCAGGTCACTGGCTCCGGGGAGGGTAAATATTTAATTGAGGCCGCAATGGTGTCCGCTTCAGGATTTAAATATCTTGTTGAGGTAAATGAGAAGGCGTCCTTCATTCGACCAAGGAAAGCCTCCCCTCTGTCAAAGTCAGTGGTGAGTTTTTTGTTTTGTAAAAAGAGAGGGGGAGCGACTTTGATAGTGTTTCTGAGGGAGCGGGCCATCTTCCAGAGGGAGCTATCGTTACTGTTAAGTGTGGCTATTTTTCCATTCCATTGTGTTTCTCTGTGTTTTTGTAACTCACGTTTTACCGTGGTGTGAAGTGAGTTGTATTGAGTTTTAATGTGTGGTGATCGAGTTTTCTGATAAAGTTTCCTGAGTCTGTTCCTGTCGGTAATTAATGATTTAATATAGGTAGGGAGAGCATGCGACAGCAGTGGTTTCATAACAGGGTTTTTCAGGGATTTAGTGAGGGCTGTGTTAATATGTTCTGTCAGTGACTGTATACTACGGTTAATCGACAGTTCGTTAATTTCGATCTGAGGAGGGTTAGCCGGAAAAGAGTTAGATACGTGGTTCTGGAATTTGTTCCAGTTATGTAGACGAGAGGAGACTGGTAGAGTTACAACTGAGGCATGGGATACTGAACGGGTAATTGCTGGATACGGCTATGTCCAGTATGTCAGATGTGTCGTTTCCTAGCCTTTCTGATATGCGAGTGTATTCATTTGGAGGGTGAAAAGAGATGTCCAGGTCCTGGGTCAGTTTGAGCAATGCTCGCCCTTTGTCATTGCTGGTACGACAGCCCCAGTTGGTATGTTTACTGTTAAGATCTCCAATAATGATAGTAGGATGGGTTGGATGGAACAAATTCTTAAATTTGGAGGTAATGGATTGTTTGGGGGGTATATATATGCTGTACATGTGAAGAAGTCCCAGTGTATTCTGAACTGAGAGGCCAATATGTTCAATGTTAGCGGCGCTATTGGGCAACTGTAGATGTTTAATAGTGGATTTGATGCTGATAGCCACTCCTCCTTGAGGAGTAGTTACATTATCAATTACCCGGTCAAGTGTGTATGTGGTGTACCCGGGTATGTATAGATTGTGCTTGGGTGAGAGTAGTGTTTCAGATAATGTGATAATGTCGGGCTTGTGTTTTTCCAGTAAGAGGTGGAGTTCGGTGAGCTTGGAGCGGACACCATTGCAGTTCCAAGAGAGAACAGATAAATTGTAAATTTTTGCGTTATTTTGTACAGCCATTGTTAAGTAAGGACGAGGCTAGGGAGGAGAAAAAATTTAAGAAAAGTATTGACCGTTCAGAGGGCGGTGCTTGCAACAGGTTCGATAAAAAGGATATGGAACGCTGTACTAAGGCAGGCCAGTTGAATATGGGGGAGGAGTGGTCGTGAGATAATATAGGGACAATAGGGACTAAGGGAGTAGACATAGCGGGGAACTCGGGAAGGGATGTTTGTGTGGAAGTGACGAGGCCAGGTTCGGGTGTCGGGATTACAACTTCAGGAATTAATGCTGGGGTATCTTGAAAAGAAGGGGGAGGAGAAATTATAGGCGTTTCCTCAACATTTAGAGGTGAGCGTTCAGCTGGGGGGTCAGGGAGTGTGGTAAGGGTAGAAGGTGGTGGGGGGCAGATTGCAGGAATGATAATAGATGTATTCGAGGGTGGAGGTGGAGGAAGAATAGGGAAGTCGTAGGCAGAGAATGTGGGTTGGTTATGCAGACCTTTTGCTATTCTCTTATCCCAGAAGTTTTCGGGGGCAGGGGAAGGAGGTGAAAGTGAGGAGTGGCTTGGGGTAGGAATTGGTTGACCTAATTTCCTTGCTTTTGCTTCAATGAACACTGGGCATCCCCTGTAGGTGGCTGCATGCTGTCCGCCGCAGTTACAACAGTAACAAGGACTGTCGGCAGGCAGGGGGCAATTAGAATTTAGATGGTTTTGACCACACTTCCTACACCTAGCAGGAAGCCGACATTAATTTCTAGTATGGCCAAACGGCTGGCATTGGACGCACTGAGCGGGATTCATGGAGGGGATAAATTCTTCGATTTTGATATCCATTCCGCAGTAGGATTTAATGTTAACAAGTTCAGGTTCACGGGCAGGGTCAACTAAAGAAATTTTGAAGTGGGTGAAGGATGAAAGGTGATTAGGGTCGTAATTTAGCCTGATAATTCCCTGCAGTGGGAATCCAGCTTCTTCCAGATCCTTGGCAATTTGTTCGGTGGGAGTAATTGTGGGGATACCTTTAATGACAAAGGCGCGACGCCTTTCAGAGCCAATCGGGTTAGTAAAATAAGAAAGTTTGTTAGAGTCAAGGTAGGCGCGTATTTTCCTGTGATCATTTGGGGATTTTGGGTGAATCAAAATAAAAGAGTTGTTGTATGTGATTCTTGGCTGGTAGCTGGTAAGGCGGGTTATTTGCAGTAGATATTTTTGGTAGGATTGGGAAGCAGATAGGCGTATGGGTGGAAGGTTGTTAGCTGGGCGAGAGCCAAAAGGAAGGTCAGAGCTGTCAGGAACAGTAGGAGGGGCACGTTGAGAAAATCTTCCCCTTCTACACAGTTTCCTATCCTTCATCTTCATTTGTCGATGGCAGAGCTGGTTCAGGTAACGGCACATTGGAGATGTTTCTTGGATTATCAGCAGTAGTTGGCATTAGAAGAACTTCTTGTTGTGGGTTCTCGTCTATGGGCAACTGTTCAGAGGAATTTTCCTCCACTGAGGTGACTGGGAGTTCAGGTTGTACTTTCTCTGGAGCAGATGAAGTTGATTTTTCAGGAATATCGGATACGCGATTTTTATGGGAGACTGCTATGGCCACTTCGTCCTTCGAACTTTTCTTCTGCTTAGATGGGTCGGTTCGTGCAGGGTCCTCTTGGCGAAGTCTCTTTGCAAGGCGGGTTACAATTTGTGGTGCTTGATGAGAGGTAGGGGAGGGGGGGCGAATGAGAAGGAGCAGATTCATTGTCCGAGGAAGATTGAGTAGAGGAGGAACAGAGAGAGGTAACAGGAGAAAAGGATGATATGGACGAAGGGGAGTTGGGATCATCAGGATCTTTTTCGTTCATAGTGGCAGGATGGTAGCAATTAGGTATGGACTAGTGAGAGCCCTAAGAAGTGGACCCTCCGGTTTGGCCAGGCGTGCAGTGGAGTTGCAAGCCCTCTGCCTGGTCTCCCCGGACAAGACAACCTTATTGTGATGCAGTAAACGAGCACCACCCGAAAGTAAGAAGAGGGAGCTAGTTAGCCCTTCCCTTCGGGTGCCTATTTACCGGTGCTTTTACCATTCAGTGACAAGCCAGGTCAGCTAACAGCATTAGTCAGGAGAATAATTCCAGGCAGCGTTTGTGGTCCTAGAAAGGCCGGCCTCCAGCTGCTGACCAGCATCATCTTGCCCTCCCGCGGTCCATCCGGGAGGAGATCGGCGAGAAGACTCGGCTCCGTTGGCGCTTCCAGCGTTCCCGATGCCCGGACGTCAAACGGCAGCTGAATGCCGCTCAGCGCCGCATCCGCGACCAGATCCTGGCCTTTAGGACCGACAGCTGGGAGAGAAAGGTATCCTCTCACTCGCCCGAGGACGGTTCCTTGTGGAGGATGGCGCGCCGTCTCTGCACGCAGACCCAGGACGCCGCTCCGATCCGATCTGCGACGACGTTGCTGCGTTCACCGGAGGAGAAGGCTGCCGGGATGGCGGACCATCTGGCGGAGGTGTTTTCTTCTCCGCAGGTTCCTGCGGTCCATCCAGATCCGCTGTCATCCCCTGTGCGTCCGCCGAGGCCGCCCCGACACGTCCGAGACCGCGAGGAGTTGCCGCCGTCTATCGACGAGGAGGACATTCGAGGGGCCATTCGGAGATTGAAGCCGCGGAAAGCGCCTGGGCCGGATGGCACTTCTACTGCTGTATTGGTCCAGATGCCGATTTCCCTCGCCTCGATGCTTCTTTGCATCTTCAACGCGTGCCTCGCCATCGGTTATTTCCCATCCCGGTGGAAGGAGGCGCGTGTGATTTGCATCCAAAAGCGGGGAAATCACGGGCGCTAGGGAACTTTCGCCCGATCTCCTTGCTCAACGGACTGGGAAAGCTGTTCGATCGGGTCCTTCTTCACCAACTCGTCGTCCTCGCCGGGGAGCTGAGCGTCATCCCAGACCACCAATTTGGGTTTCGCAGCGAGCATTCAACGACGCACCAGATCGCGCGCTTGCTAAATTTTGTCACTGAAGGTTTTAACCGACGGAACTCCACCGTCGGCGCCTTCTTCGACATTAGCAAAGCGTTCGATCGCGTTTGGCATGAAGGCTTGCTGTGGAAACTCGAATGTTTCTGCTTTCCGCGGTGGCTAACGGAGATTACGGCTTCGTGGCTCCGCGGACGGACATTCTGCGTCGGCTAGGATCACGCGACGTCTAAGAAGCGGCATATCCGTGCAGGCGTTCCCCAGGGAAGTCTGCTCTCGCCGCTTCTCTTCAGCATCTACACGGCGGACTTTGGCAGCAACGTCGTCGTCGCGACCTACGAGGCATATTCGGCCATCCTCGCACGCTCCTGTCCAGTCCCAGACGGCGAGGTACCTGCAGCGGGCGATTGACGTGCTTCTGCCGTGGTTCTCTCGCTGGCGCTTTGGCGTTAACGAGAAAAAAACGCAGGCCATCGTCTTTTCCAAGGGACCGAGGGAGCCCGGCGAAATTCTCGTCGGTGTGACTGAAGTTCCTTGGCAGAGATCGGTCGTTTACCTCGGTGTGGTGCTTGATAAGCACCTCAACCTGCGTTACCACGTCAGGCGAGCGGCCAACTCCACGGCGACGACGCGACATCTCCTCGCGCCCATCCTCGGCAACCCCAGCGTTCCTCTTCGGCGACGTCTCCACCTGTTCGCGGCGGTGCTTCGCCCTGTCCTCATGTATGCTGCTCTCGCGTGGTGCGGCATCATGTGTGCTGGGGCGCATTCCGCGCTCTGCACGGCGGACAGGAGGAACCTTCGGGCGACGCTGCGTCTCGGTTGGACCCCGGGAAACGCAGCGATTTGTGAGATCGCCGGGATGTCTCCGACGGCGGATATTCTTCGCGAGCAATGCATCACCTTCAGGGAGCGGGCGGCTGACTCTTCCCATGGGGAAATCCGCGGCATCACCAATGTCGTGGTTTTTCCGTGGGATAAACATCCCCGTCCAAGGGCATATGGTTTGCAAAATATGAACTAGAACCTAAAATCACCTAATAAGAACAAAAATTGTAAATGTCGGAAGACTACCCCGCTGTCGTACCATTTCGTAGCAAAACTGCGAGATCGGGAGCGACAGCGGTGCTCCGAGACGGAGGCGATAGACATGAAATATTTCTGATTAAAGCTATCCGTGAAGCGGGTAAATCTAGGAAGAGGTGTTATTAATTAGTAGACACAGGAAAGACTCATAGACGAGTGATATCTTTAGGCAGTGTGTATGTTTTCTTCCTTGGGGGCGTGTAATCCCATATGTTACGGAGAAGAGGGTTTTTGGTATGAGGTAGACGTGCCGAAAATGACTCCGCTTGCTTGCGGATGAATTCCGCGATGGAGGGAATTTTATGGGCGGTACGGACATCGGCCATCCGGGTCAGTTTGCTGATGCGTAACAAGGCCCGGATGGATTTGTTCTGGAAAGTTTCCAAACGGGACCAGATGGACTTGTGCACGGCGAAAACCTCGCAGCCGTAGAGGAACTGCGGGCGGATAATCGCCGTGTAAAGGCGAATACGTTCGGCGGGCGTGTGGATGGAAGTGTGAGGCGTTGAAGGTAGGTCGTTCACGTAAAGATTAAACAGGAGGGGGCTGAGTAGAGACCCCAATCTCGATTTTTGGAGTTCCAGTCGCCGACGAACAAGGCTTTTTTGTGGAGCGAAAAAAGTGTTCAGGTCTTCCCTGCTCAGGACGTGTGAAGGAGTGTGATAAATAGAGTAAATGTGTAGGTCGACCTGCGGAGTGTGAAGTGTAATACCAAGAGCCTATAATTTATGGAGTAAGGGGGAGGGAAGAGGGGTGTGCTTTAGACCCCTTCTGACGAGAACAGCTAATCCTCCTCCAGGGGAGTTCCGGTCTAGTGTGTAGATGTTGCATTGCGGGGAGAAAAGTGAGATGTGTCGTGTAAGGAAGGTTTCTTGTAGGAGTATTAAGTGTATGTTGTGCTCAGCCGTGTATTTGAAAAGTTCTTTTTTGTTTGATATAACATTGCAGTTCCATGAGAGAATGTTGATATTTGTGGAGGGGAGAGAGTCAGTGTTGATTGAGCAGTTGATGGTTCAGCCTGGAGGAGGAATATCTGTTCTAGCAGGAAGAGTTTCTTGTCCTTGACAGTTGAGAGAGAGGACATTTTCCCCCATATTTCTTTCAGGAAGGACAAGAGTTGATTAGTCAGCGGGTGTAGATTGTGTTGGGGTTTGAGAAGAGGGGTCAGAGGTGATGTGCGGGAGTGAAGGGAATGCAGAGGAGTGGGTGAGGGCTGCTGAGAAAGAATGAGTTAGAGGTCTAGGGGCAGGAGAAAAAGCGGTGTTGTAAAGGCGTGATTTCATAACGGATTTTGCTTGCCTGTGGACTGGGCAGCCTCTGTAATTGGCCGTGTGGTCGCTGTGGCATAAGTAACACTTAGCTGGAGTGTCGGGGGACTTAGTACAGGCAGAGGTCGAATGAGGATCGCCGCAGCGCACACAGTTAGGCGGTAGGCTACAGTGGTTTTTAGTATGCCCCAGAGCTTTGCAGCGATGGCATTGGACCGATTGCAGGGGTTTGCGAAAAAAATCAATTTTAATGCCAAGACCAAAAAGGTTGGAAGTAGAGAGGAAGGCTTGGGCGTCAATATTATTTTCAGCTGAGACCTGACAGGTGCGCGTTGGGTATTTTTCTACCTGGGTTGTACCCAGGGCCCTTTCGGAGTCTGTTGGTCTCGTGGACCAGATCCTGCGGACATTTATAATTGGAAAACCTTTCCTTTTAAATTCGGTGGTAATTTCCTCGTCGGAAATGGATGGGAAGAGGCCACGCAGAAAGAACTCCCGCCTACGTTCCGAGTCCAGTTGGTAAGTGACGTAAGGAATACTTCTTTCTTTGAGGATGGAGACGACTTTGCTGCAGTCCTCGATTGAAGAGCATTTAACTATGGCGGAAGAGGGACCGGTGAAGTGACATAGGGGGGGAGTGTTGCATTCACGCATGATGGCGGCATGAAGGACCGGCCAGTTAGTTGTGTCGGCTATTTTAAATGGAGGAATTCTTCTGGGTTTGCCGGAAGGGCCGTTATTGTGAATGGGGCCAAAAGAGTTAACGGGGATCCGCGGGGGAATCAGATGCAGCATGTGCTCTAGAGGGGACTTCTGGGATGGAGGAAAGAGGGAAAAAACGGTTGTGTTGTCGTTGCTAAAGGTTCGGGAGCAGTACGGGTGTTTCTGGTTCTTTTATGGGGACCTTGGATTTGGAAATCATTTAGCGGGCGTTGGGTGACGGTGAAACGGAGGAGAGCGAGTCGAGGAGGTTGGGATTCTTATGGATGAGGTTTTGGAAGAAAACCTTTTTTCAGCCTCAGGAAGGTCCGTAATAGTTTGAATAAGGGCTACATTTACTGATGGAGGGGATTTTTTGACATTTACTGATGGAAGTGTCGATTTTTTATTAGCAGCTTAAGCCGCCTTTCTGGTGCTGTAGATAGTGACTGGGGGATATCAGAATCCCCTGATTCAGGCATGGCGGTTTAGTGAAGCCATAAAAAAATTTTTTTTCAACAATAAAAATAAAAAAAGGAGACGGACCCATAATAAGTGGACCCTGACGGTTCCTCTGTGCGTGCAGTGGAGGTTTAAGCCCTCTGCTCGAGTTGCCGACTGAGACGGCCAGGGGACGATGCTGGGCAGGTGCGTTAATCCAGGGTAATAAGGTGGGACTATGTTAGCCACCCCCCCTTACCACCAGTGCCAGTAAACCTTGGCAATGCTTTGTGAATTGTAAATGATAGCCCTGTAAAGGGCAGAGTTAAGTGGTCCCAAAAAGGACCGAAAAAGATGATGCCCCGATAAGGAGCGAGGTGGCAGCAGATGTTGTAGCACTGCTAGACTCTACCAAAAAGGACCGGACACGACGGGGCATGCAAAGTCCAGTGTAGATCAGCAGTAATGGACGAAGAGCATCAATCCCAATATTAGGAGAAAAGTCCATATGGGATGCCTTGTGGTGGTCCCAAAAAGGACCGGGCTTAATGAAAAGATGTTCCAGGCAGGCAAGGTCGGGCGAAGAGTATAACAGCAACCGGTGGGAAGAAAACAAGTAAATCGCAGTACAGACGAGCAGGGTCAGCAGTTAAGTCCGCAAGAATCGAAAACCGAAGAAAAGCCCGGATGGGATGATTTGTGGTGGTCCCAAAAAGGACCGGGCTTGACCAAACCAGAACCCCTTTTATATGGGTGATCAACCTTAACCTTCTACTGCTGCTTCGGTGCGACAACGTCCACCCCTTTAGCGTTTATGGTTGTGCAACTGCACATGTCGGACAATGGCGATCGAAAGTGTAAATGTCGAACGTGTACCTTTCCAGTGTTAGTGAAGGAGAAATTGAAGAAAGACCACTAGTGGGTTGGCTATTGCCTTAGCGTCATTAGAAGATCTATATTTAACTTATATTTAAGGGCGAGAACATTTTGCACACTACATCGTCCACAGGACGGAGTGATTTTTGACTAAATCTATTACTTAAAATTAAACATTAACTATTGTCTCTGGTCTATTCATTATGTAATTATGTATTTTTTCTTTCTTTTTTTTATTTATTATTATTATTTTAAATTATTTTTTTTATTCTTTTCTTCAGAGATTTCTATATTCTATGCCTCTTGCTTGCCCGCCAAGCCCACAACATTCGGTCGAGACGGGGCCAACAGTACCTACTGTATTATATACAAGTGGCACAATTTTGCCTTCTCATATATAAACATGCAAAATGAGATATATATATATTTGAGAGAGAGTCTTGTGTTAGCACTCGAAGGAGACGGTCGTGTTTCCGCTCTTGTGCGTTTTTGGTATTTTTTGTGAGTAAATAAACAGCCTGGGGTTCTAGGGTTGGGTTCAACGCCTTCGCTACGCCTCTTCCCGTTTGGGTCAGTCGTGCGCGTCTCTTTTCCCCGTCCCGTGCCCCACCGGGCCGAGCGCCCCGCCCCCTATTCCCCTGTACGCTCGTCGATACGGCCTTTCTCACGCGGTCGGCATCATTATTAGAGTGAAGCGTTCTCGCCCGCTCCATCATGCAACAGGGCCACTTCGCCACCCACGCAGTGACAAGGATTTTACCTTAAATCTCGGCTTCAACAAAGTTCGCAGAGTTCTTCTCCCGGAAAATAACATTAATTCATCTCAATCACCGGAGGGGATTATTAACACGCCTTCCGCTGTATCTGGAAAGTGCACGGTGCCCACCATGGCAACAATAAACCCAAGTGTTTTATCCACCGAGGACTTGCGTGCCGCGCTTGCGGCACTCTCGGTTTGTGAACGCGACGCGCTCCTCGCCGGGTTCCGTAAGGACACCGCTGTTAAATGTTTATCACCTGATCAACCAAAGGGCATCCGAATGGATTCGCCGTCTCACACCTCTCCACCTACAAACACACTTCAGCACCCGGCGCCTTCTGAGCCGATGGACATTGCTGCCGCACCCACGCCGGTGAGTGAACCATCCCATGCCGGTCAGACTCCCTCCCCGGCGCAAAATGTAACTGACATTAACTGTCAGCTCCACCGGTTTCTCAGGTCGCGATTATCAATCGTTTCACGCTTCTTTCGGAAACGGCAGCTCCGCGGGCGACGAGCACAAATGCCCAGCCTCCCCCTCAAGGTCTGAAACCTGTCAATAACGTCCCTCGCGCTCCAGTTTCCAGCGAGAAACAAGGGAGGATTCCGCCGTTTCGAATCGCGGACACGGCGAACTGGTCAGAAGTGCATGCGCGAATCTTTCGCGCGTGCCAATTTCCACCGATCGCGCACTCGACGGGCGCAAACGCAGCTGTCATTAAATGTTGCACGCCGGAGGACCATAACAAGGTCTCCGCTATCCTCCGGGAGTTGAACGTGCCATACGTAACGTATCAATTGCCCGGCGACCGTCGCCGTGAATTCGCTATTCGCGGAATTCTTCCGTCCATCGTGGAAGAATAAATCATGTCGCAACTAAAATGACTCGCTTTCCCGGTGATTTCGGTCCGCCGAATCACCTCCACTCGCCCCTCTGATCTGGAACGCTCCGCGGGGCTTACGGAAGTCGCTCGCTATCCAACGAGCACTCGTCATATAACTTGTGAGAACTCCGTGGACGCGCAAGCGTTTTTGCAAATTGAATATCTCGCGGGCCGTTGTGTTTCGGTGGCCGTATATCGGAAACCAAATGAGCCGGTTCAATGCCAACGGTGCCAACGCATCGGGCATACGAAAAATCATTGCTTTTTGCAACCGAATATCGTTCGTTGCGGGGAAACCCACGCGAGCACGGAGTGCCCAAAGCCTCGTGACGATACACCCACTTGCTTTCTCTGTGGACAGGGACACGGCGAATTATCGCGGATGCGAGGTTCATCGGGAGGCGAAGAAATTGCAGGCAGATCGAAAAAAGGTCGCCCCAGCTGTTTCTCGGGTGAGAGCCCCCCTCCCCTCCTTCAAGGATACTCTCGGGCAGTGACCTCGATTTCCGAGTTCCCTCCCCTCCCCAACGCTCAGCATTCCCCTCCGCCGCCGCCTGCTAACCACGCGCCTCTCGCCCGGGCGACCCTTCCCCCCCCCCCCCCCTCGCCCTCAGCCGTTTCCCCTACTTTCCCCAGCTGACGCCGATGCCTCGGAGCTTTTGCGCTGGTTTCGGGTTATGACGGAGATTCGGCAGGCTCCGACGCTCGAGGCTAAGAAAATCTTCATCCTAGAGCAGCTTCTCCGCCTACAAGTTTAATTCTTCAAACTTTCACTCGCGACATTCTTTAAAAATCCTTTCCTGGAATGCGAATAGTATACTCAACAAAAAACACGAACTTCGCATTACGCTTCATCACACCACATTGACATAATTCTTCTTCAGGAAACATTTCTCAAACCGCACCTTTCCTTTTACTTACCGAATATTTCACGTACAGACTGGACCGCAATGCGCGCGGCGGAGGAGTTGCCGTCCTTATAAAACGGGACATCCCGCATTCCCTTCTAGACGGATAGACTGACACTGAATGACTGGTGGAATCCTACTGTTTTGGAACTCTACGATAACGGACCTTGCCTGCTTGCACTTTCTTCTCTGGAACCTATACTGACCGCACCGGAATATATTGGACCTACTCTTCCGCTTGACTTTGACCGCCTGGACAACTCTACGGAGTCTGCACACTTCTGTGATCCTTCTTATCACATTCTCCGCTATTTCCTCGAAAGCCTTTCGACGGAAAACACCATTACAACTGCTGAGGTGGACGGACCCTTCAGGACCATATCCTGAGACTCCAACACTCACTACACTGAAGCGACCTGAGTTTTTCTCAGCCGTAGCTCCGGTTGGGGGGAGGTTAACTTAGTCCCTCCTTCTCACCCTCCGGAGGCGATCGTGCTGTGTCCCTCCAGGTCGTCTCATCCGGTTACCTTAGGGAGCTTGCTCCCCTTGCACTCCTCTGGGACCCGGACGGGTCCACTTCTTAGGGCATTAGGGCGGGTTGACTCCTGGTTACGGACCTGCTGTGCCCGCTCTGCGGATCGGCAGGGGTGACTTTGGGGTCTCCCATCTTCCATCTCCCCTTTTCCCCTGGTTCACTCAGGTCGCTCACACACACACACAAACACACAGACATACACTCGCATACTTCTGAATTCCCGCCGCTAGGCGGCGGCAACCCCTGTTCCAGTCTCCGGAACAGAATCCTGTCACTCCCCAAAATGGGAGACCAAGTAGGCCCCCCCCGGCCGGGGAATTCTGCCATGGATCCCGGGGCCTCCGATTCGAACCCACCAGACCTCTGGTGAACAAGTCACGCTTCGCCCAGAGCGTCCTTCGACGTCTGCGCAGCACTCTGGCCTGCAAACCATCCTCAACCTCCTTCCGTCTTCCTTACCAGCCACACGGACGGTATCCATCCCCATTCCTTCCGATGCGGTAGCGGACCCCCGTCTGCAATCTATCCTCACTTCATATGGCGTGAAGGTCCCGGCTCCTGCACCTTCCGCTACTGCTGTCCAGACCTCAAAGCGCACGGCTCCCTCCGATTCTGAATACACCACTGTGGTGTCCAAGCGTAAGGCAAAACCCACCTCTACGACCGTAGCTCCCCCCACTGTAACAGTAAACAGGTTCGCTCCCCTGTCGTCCAATGATAACGAACCGGAAATCGACACAGCTTCGGACCCCATGGAAGACGAACCTACGGAATAACAATTGCGCCCCAAAATCCCCCCAATCTTTCTGAAAGACATCAGGAACTGGCAGGAAAAATTTAACTCAATGCGCACGGTCTGCGTACTTCCCCCTGTTGCCACCCTAGTGCGCAATGAAATTAGAATAGACTGCCAAACTGTTTCCGACTTCCGCTCGGTCACCTCCATCCTAAGATATAAAGGATGGGAGCACTACACTTATCAGTTAAAATGCGATAAGAAACGACATTTTGTCCTACGGGGTCTCCCTAAGAATACATCGCGTGAGACATCGGAGTGAAACTCCCCTTGCCGATCAGAATTCTTCCCAGGCGCCGCATGTAACTGACATTCACTGTCAGGAGGGCGCCGCCATGACAACTTCCTTAAGCTCTTCTGCGATCGCTAATCACGAAGAGCATTATCAGCTTGTCAGCAATAAACGACGGCGGCACATGGCCGCCGGATCATTAGCCGCGCTACCAGTTTCAAAGGTCGCGAAACGATTACGAATCGTTTCCCGCTGCTGTTGGAAACAGCAGCTCCGCGGGCGACGAGCACTATTCCCCAAACTCCCCCTCAAGGTCCAAAACCTTTGAATAACGCCCCTCGCGCTCCAGTTTCCAGCGAGAAATAAGGGAGAATTCCGCCGTTTCGGATCGCGGATACGGTTAAATGGTCCGAGGTGCATGCGCGCATTTCTCGCGCTTGCCAATTCCCCCCGATCGCCCACTCAACGGGCGCTAACGCAGCCGTTATTAAGTGTTGCACGCCGGAAGACCATCACAAGGTCTCCGCAATTTTTCGGGAATTGAGTGTGCCCTACATCACGTATCAATTGCCCGGAAACCGTCGCCGTGAATTCGCCATTCGCGGAATTCTCCCGTCCATCGCGGAAGAAGAGATAATGACACAATTGAAATCTCTCGCTTTCCCCGTGATTTCGGTCCGCCGGATTCCCTCCACTCGCCCCTCCGATCTAGAACGCTCCGCGGGGCTTACGGAAGTCGCTCGGTATCCCACGAGCACTTGCCACATCACTTGCGAGCACTCCGTAGACGCACAAGCGTTTCTACAGATCGAATATCTCGCGGGCCTTCGTGTTTCGGTGGCCGTATATCGGAAACCAAATGAGCCGGTTCAATGCCAACGCATCGGGCATACGAAAAATCATTCCTTTTTGCAACCAAATATCGTTCGTTGCGGGGAAACCCACGCGAGCACGGAGTGCCCAAAGCCTCGTGACGACACACCCACTTGCTTTCTCTGTGGAAAGGGACACGGCGAATTATCGCGGATGCGAGGTTCATCGGGAGGCGAAGAAATTGCAGGCAGATCGAAAAAAGGTCGCCCCAGCTGTTTATCGGGTGAGAGCCCCCCCTCCCCTCCTTCAAGGATACTCTCGGGCGGTGACCTCGATTTCCGAGTTCCCTCCCCTCCCCAACGCTCAGCATTCCCCTCCGCCGCCGCCTGTTAACCACGCGCATCTCGCCCGAGCCTTCCCCCTTCACAAGCCCTCAGCCGTTTCCCCTACTTTCCCCAGCTGATGCCGATGCCTCGGAGCTCCTGCGCTGGTGTCGTGTTATTATGACCGAGATTCAGCAGGCTCCGACGCTCGAGGCTAAGAAAATATTTATTCTAGAGCAACTTCCCCGCCTACAAATTTAATTTTTCGAACTCACGACATTCTTTAAAAATCCTTTCCTGGAATACGAATAGTATACTCAACAAAATACACTAACTTTCGCATTACGCTTCATCACACCACATCGACATAATCCTTCTTCAGGAAACATTTCTCAAGCCGCACCTTTCTTTTCACTTACCGGAATATTTCACTTACAGACTTGACCGCAATACGCGTGGCGGAGGGGTTGCCGTCCTTATAACACGGGACATCCCGCATTCCCTCCTAGACGACCCCTTCTTAACAGCATCGAAGCTCTCGGAATCGAAGTACATACAAGGCAGGGCAACCTGGACATTTTCTCAACATAGCAATTATGCGGAAGGACGAATAAATTAAATAAAGATGATCTCGCGCGCTTGCTCTCCAGTCGTCAGTCGGGTCTTTACATAGGCGACTGGAATACAAAACATACCACGTGGAATTGTTCCTGTACATCGGGAAATGGACGCACACTCCTTTCCTTTCTCACCCGCTTTCCTTCTTCCATTCTGGCGCCTTTGGAACCAACTCGTGTATCCCGATCCCCTTCCTCTGTAAGCATAATTGACTTCGGCATCTCCATTAATCTTCCCTTCGTCGAGCCCCCGTCTGTGGTTCACGGCTTTACCTCCGACCACTACCCGACCCTTTTTAACCTCCCTCTCTCATCCTCACGTGTTTCTCCCCCTTCCACCCCAGCTGTTTCTTGGAACCTTTTTCCTGCCATCCTTGCAGACGTCTTGGCGACGCTGCCTCCCCTCTCCTCTCCTTCCGCTCTTGACCTGGATCGCCATGCTGAGGCCGTTTCGGCTGCGTTTGCAGAAGTGAAGCGTAGAAGCACATCGTGTATCCCTCCCAAACATGGGAGAAGAAATCGCACCCTACCTCCGGACATTCTTGCGAAGATCAAAGCCAGGGATGCCGCTCGCCGAGCGTGGCAGCGAGATCGATTGCCCTGGGACAAGTCCCTTCACAATCGCCTCACTGCTGACGTCATGCGCTCGGTTGCTGCTTTTTCGTCGCAAGAATGGACGCGACATGTCTCCTCCCTGTCTTTCGAGGATAACTCTCTCTGGAGAATTTCAAAGTCCCTTCGTCAGTCTCCAAAAAACGTCAACCCTCCCCTTAAAGTTAACGACATATTGATCTTTAATTCGACGCATAAAGCGGAAATTCATGCGTCATTTCTGGAGAATACCATGTCCCTTGATCCAACTTCTTCTCCCGCGGACCAAAAAATCCACAAATTCCTTTCGAATCTTCCCCCAATCATCCCCACGCCGCTCCGATTACGTCCGCAGACGAAATCAGAGCAATTCTCGCCTCACTCCCCTCCCGGAAAGCACCAGGATTCGACGTGTCCAACAGGGAATTAAAACTTGCTGCTTCCATCCCTGTCTTTCCTTTGTTAATGTCGGATCTCATTAATCACTGTTACCTTGCCGCCCATTTCCCCTCTCCGTGGAAATCAGGGAAAGTTATCCTACCCAAGCCGGGGAAGGACGCTTCAATTCCGGGTAATTGCCGACCAATCACTCTTATATCTAACTTGTCTAAAAATCTTTGAACGAGTCCTGACTCAGCTGGACAATCACGCCCGCGCGCGCGATTGTCTTCGCCCAGAGCAATTTGGTTTTCGCTCACGCGTATCCGCGGTACACCAGGTCCTTCGCTTATGCGAACGCATTTCGCACGGGTTTAATCTCCGTCGATCGACGGACGCCGTCTTTCTCGTCGTTGCCCGCGCTTTCGACAGAGTATGGCACCACGGTCTTCTTTTTAAAATTAACCTATGTCATTTTCCTCTCCCCCACATCCTTACAATTCGCAGTTTCCTTTCCGGGCGCCATTTTCGTGTGCAAATGGGGGATTCACTATCGGATGTAAAGCGAGCCGAGGCGGGTGTCCCCCAGGGCTCCCTCCTCAGTCCATTTCTATTTAATTTATTCGTCAATGACATACCGACCACGCCTTACACGTCCCCCTACATGTGCGCAGACGACACCGCCATTGCCGCAACGTCACAAATATGCACGGCGAATATTCGCCGCCTGAACACACCTACGGAAATTACACAAGTGGACGACAACATGCAAACTACGTATAAACGCCGACAAAAGCACGCACGTCCACTTCACGGGACGACGCCCGCGTACACCACACCTGTCCCTTACTTTACATAAACACAGAATTCCGAGAGCTACGTCGCACCGCTTCCTTGGGGTCATTCTAGATGATCAACTAACCTTCAAGCCCCACCTTGACTCTTGCCGTACAAAGGCCATCGTAGCGGGAAACCAGTTACGATGTCTTGCGTCGGCGACTTCCCCGCTCAGCCACAAGGACCGGATGCGCCTTTAAACGGCCATCATTCGCCCGAAATTTCTTTACGCCTGCCCGATCTTCGCAGTTAGGAAGACGATCTGGAAGCACCTCGAAACCATTCAAAATAAATCTATTCGAAACCTCCTTAAGGTTAGTCGCCTCACACGAATGGCCGAGGTGCGCGCCGCTCATCGTCTTCCGTCTGCTGCGGAATTCATCCGTAAACAAGTCTCGCAGTTTAAATCGCGCCTTTCCACCACTGGTAATGCTCTTCTGTCCAACATCTGGGATTATTCTATACACCGGAAGCACACATACACTGCCTAAGGACGTAACTCGACTATGAGTCTTTCCTATGTCTTTTAATATTAATATCCATTTATCTTCCTAGTTAGTATCTCTCTCGCGGCGATCAGCCGCTCTTGTCCATATATTCGGACCTATGTATCCATATTCCTGTACTCGATATATGTATTCCACTATAACAACGTTTTTTAATTTTTAATAATATATATATAAGAAAAAAGAGAAAAAAAATAAAAATAATAATAAAATGAAATAAAATAATAGCTATATAAACATCAATCAGCATATACCCTAGCCTATATAATTGTCTCCAATATCATTATTTCTTCTGTTGTCTTAGTGTGCTATGCACCCCTCTTCAGTACTGTAGTATTTTCTGTTCCTTTCCCCGAATGTACTTCTCCCGCCTAGTTTTACTTAGTTTAGTAAGGAGCCATTACCTGTCGGCCTCCATTTTTATTGTATTGCTCCATAGCTTGGATGAAACGGGTTGGGAAGTGGCGTTTGCTGCTGCAGATGGCGTCGGAAAATTTGATTCGGCAAATGCGGGAGCTTGTGCGACTGCGGACGTCTCTCGGTTAGATTGGGCGCTTCGCAATTTCTCAGCGTAAGATCGGTAGCGCTGACAGCCGCGGTAGTTCGCGGGGTGAGGGCCTCCACAGTTGGCGCAGGTAGCTGGTTCCCGGGAACTTCGGGTGCAGTCCGAGATTGATTTCCTCCACAATTTACGCATCTGCTGTTAAGGCCGCAGGTTTTGTGTGCCCAAAGCGTTGGCATCGCTTGCATTGCGGAGGACCGGTGGATGGGCGGAATGGTTCGATAGTAATTATTAGCCCACAGAGATGGGTTACTGCTAGGAAGTCTTTTGTCGCTTTCTCTTGCAATCTTGATTTGAAACAAGGGAAGTAAACGGGCTGGAAGAGGTGGGATCTCCGTGTCTGGATCAGCTGACAATATATCCTCCCTCTCTTTCCTTTGGCGTTATGTCGGACGCGACGTCTTTATTTGAAATATTTCATCTATAGGAAGATCGTTTTCCAAGAGTTCCTCCTTTATGTCCTCGACTTTTGAGTCGACAGTCAGTCCACGTATCACTAAATGTTTTTTGGTCCTCTTTCAGTTGATAGGTAAAAAACTCCCAGCTTTTTTCCCTCAGAAGTGCCGTAACCTTTCTGTAATCGTCACTCTTGGTACAGCTAATTTTTATGTGGGATCCTGTGAAGGAGCATACCGGAAGGAAGTTGCAACAAGATGTAATTTGCCTTTTTTTTGATATTCCATTCCGAGTGATCCTTCAAGAAAATTGGTGGTATTCGGTCTCTCTTTGGTGGTTCAGGAGAGGCGTCGTCAATCTGCATTGTTATTAGTTCTGGTACCTCTCTTAGCCCTTCGTATCTTTTCGCCGTGATTGTGGCGCGTTGTACAGATTCGGCTTCCTGGGGTGACCTTTGGATATTCCTCTTTTTGGAGGTAGCAACGGTATAACCGTCCTTGTCGGGAGATGTGCACAGAGTACTTTTCACGGCCTCTTGTTGTGGTTGAGTGGCATTGTCATTTCTTTTCTTCGCTGAGTGGTTTCGTGCATTTTTGGAGTCACCAATCCGTAACTGAGCGGGAAACACTGGTCTGTATTCAACGCGGCGAGCACTGACAGATACGGGGTCAGTAGACATCTCGGTAGGGTCTGGACGAAATCGGCCCCTTAGATGACCTTTCGTCTGCTCTTTTGTAGGTGGGGCATCAGTCTGTTGATTATTGAGCATTTATCACTGTCCCATTAACTGGTGAAAACGTGGATCATTTAACAAGTATTTTGGGACGGTGTTGGTTACCGATTCACCATTGTCACTAGCAGGTTCCTTTCTTGGTAGCAACGACAGAGTATTCAGAGCAGAGGCTGCACTGGGAGCCTCACTTACTTTAGGTATGTCTTTATCCATGGGGTTGTTCGGATTTAAACCTTCCGTATATCAAATTGGATTTGAAGGAGTCTCCACCTATTGGGGGGGTATCCGCTGTAATCTCAGTTGAGGAACCTCGGCGAATCCGGCCGATCCATCCGACAAGCGGAAAGGGCACAGCCGGCCTAAGCCTGTTCCTCCCTAGCCTACGCACTATTCCCTAAGGAGTGGACTCGTGCCGATCCCCTGGGAGTGCAATGAGGGAGACCCTCTTCCCAGGTTTTCAAACACGAGACGACCTACGGGGCGTGCCGAAACACCACTCGGAGGTGAGAAGAAGGGACTAAGTTAGCCTTCCCCCCCGAGCGCTTCCAGCACGTAATTGGAGACTCCTTCAATACTAGATTAGTGCAGTATCTCACAGGTATCACTTTCACCCGCCAGGATTAGGTGATTTCTCCGTGTTCCATCAATGAAGCTGCTTCCAAAGATGTGTGCTGTTGTCGAATTCTCTTCCTAGGCTTACCCCCGTCACGGATCTCCAAAAATAGTGATTTTTCATGCTATGACACCGACTCGGCGAGCCGCTGGTGCCGTGGCGACAGGCCGCGGAAGGTGAACGTCGTTTTGTCCCTACGCCCCAGGTGGACAGCTGTGCGTCGTTTTCTAAAAGAGTCGCGCGTAAGGCCTGGAAATCCGTAATGGAGCGGGTTTGAACCCCGGCCGATGACTCCCCGTACGCCACCGTGAATGTTTGATCCGATACGGATGACCGGATCAATTCACGGAAGGCCAGGCCTAGCGACCGATGTAGTGGCATCTTTGAAGAAGGGCTTCACAGCTTTTGAAGCCCGAAGTGGCGTAATAAAACCGTCCTGGTCCACAGGGGATGTAGGACGAGGCGCGCCAGGCGGCGAAGCTGCCGCCATGGCGAGGAGCTGGGAAAAAGCTGGAGGATGGTCCACTGCAGATGCAGGAGGAGCGGAACAGCAGAAACGAAGTGTAATTTGTTCCACCTTTGGACGGACATTTCGAAATGGGCGGAATTGCAAGGTCGCATGCAGCGGGCTTACAAAACTCCGCCTATTTCTCATTCTACAGGCGTTACTTCGGCCGTCGTCAAGTGTAGTTCCGTGGAGGACTATCGCGCGGTTGCCACGATTCTTAAGGAATTCGCGATTCCTTTCGTAACATACCAATTGGCCGAGGAGCGTCGGAAAGAATTCGCCCTCCGCGGTTATTTTCCGTCGATCGACGACGCCACGTCATGCGACCATCCTCGCCGATCTCAAGGCACTCGGCCACAATGTAATTTCTGTGCGCTGAATTTTCTCGACTCGTCCTTGAGACTTGGAGAGACGAATTAATATCACGTCGGTACCGATCTACCAGACCAATACATGCCATGTCTCATACGACAACTGTCGATTCGGCGGCAATTCAAAATATTCTATTTCTTTCCGGCCTGCGTGTTTCCATGACGCCGTTCCGTAAATTCGGTGACCTGGTTCAATGTCACCGATTCCAAAGGATAGGACATACTAAGAATCATTGTTTCCTTAATCCTAACTGCGGGCGCTGTGCACATCTAAGCGCTACTTGCGAAAAGTGGAAGGAGACTCCTGCGACGTGGCTTCCTGTCTCAAATCACATCCCGCGGATTATCGCGGATGTGAAATCCACGAAACGAAAGAGGCGAAACGGCGTCAATTTGAAAAACGCGGGCCTTCCCCTCGTATTTCTCAGTCGGCGCGCCCCCTCCCCTCCTTCGCATCAGCTGCGGACTCGGCCGCTGCCTTCCCCTCTCTCCCATCCAAATGTGTTTCACAGCCACGTGCTCCCTCTAGGCCTGCCATGCCTTCTCCCCCTCTCCATACTGACTCCTCTGCTTCCCCTCCTCTCCCCAGCGCGTCGTTCGACGGCCCCAAATTGCTCACGTGGTTTAGAAGCATTATGCGCGAAAATCTTAAAGCGAGTTCGATTCTGGAGAAGAAAGAAGTTATCTTAGAAAAGCTACCGAGTATGTACAGTTAACTCTACAACTCATTTACACGGCCCTGACATTAAATTAATTTCATGGAAATGTCAAGGCATTCAACATTAAAAACACGAACTCGATTACGCAACATCACATCGACATCATTCTCTTGCAGTAAACCTTCCTTAAACGGAAAATGGCAGAGACGATGTCTTAGACATCCTCTCATCCTACTTGCCTTCCGATACTTTCCCTCCATCTAGGGCTGTTAAATCACCCACAAACAACAGCATTTTACAATACAATTGATCACAAATACTAAAATTTTTTACTGTAATAAAACAAATTGAAAAAAAAATACATAAAAACATCACTCAACACATCCGAAGCTTCTTTTGCGTGATTTTCTTGAGTGCACTTTGTTCAAACAGTCTCGTTTCATGCACCAGCAGTAATCTGCCATCATATGGTTATCCCATCTTCCTTGGTAGCGAGCTTCCATTGTTTTTATATCCTGGTGAAATCTTTCACCTTGTTCTTTACTTGTGTCTCCTAAATTTCCAAGATAATTGTCTAAGTGGCTGTGTAGGTAGTGAACTTTTGTGCTCATATTACATCCAAGTGATTTGAAGTTACTGAGCATAATGTTTACCAGCTCAATATAATTTTCACTTTTGTGATTTCCTAGAAAATTTTTTATGACCTCAACAAATGACATCCAACTAATTTTTTCAATATCATTCATTGACTCGACAAAAGCAGGATCCTTTGTAAGCCGTCTGATTTGTGGCACCTCAAAAATACCAGCTTTAAGTTCTTCAATACTTATATGGGGCGTCTTTAGTCTTAAGTAGCCGAAGCATGGTCCATCCTTGTCAAGAGCCTTTACAAATTGCTTCATTAGGCCTAGTTTAATATGTAGAGGCGGTAAGATGATTTCCTCTCAAAAATTAAACTACGCTTGGAGCTATCAATAAACAAACGCCAATCACTAGCATCATATTGTGATAGTAGTCCCATTTTGTCCAAAAGACCCTTAAGGTCTAAACAAAATGTAAGATTGTCTTCTTGAGTAAAGAAGGGTAGCATATCCTTTTCCCTTGTGCGATAAAAACTTATTTTTGTACCGGGTTGCAGTAAATTCTTTTCATGCCGTCTTGATGCTAGTAGTTCGGATGCTTCCTTCAATAAGTTCAGTTCTCTAGCAAGATCGCTTAGTTTATCTTGATTAAAAAGTTGAGGAATTGTTGATACCCCCTCGTAGTCACTGCCACTATCATCAATACAATGAGAAATGTTTTCAAATACCCCAATTCCTCCTTAGATATATCTGGTAACGTCTGAAATATTGGGATCGGTATTTCTTCTGAATTTCTTCGATACAAACGATTTTTGTTTTTTAATCTCATTGGCCTACAATATAGAAATATACATAAAACTTATTGTCAGTTTATTGAAAATAAAAGGAACACCGCAGAGTGGTTATAAATTAGTATACTTATAGATTTATTTAACTGTGAAAATTATTTTCCGAAATATATCAAATATTAAAACAACTAATTGTAAGATGTGCCATATCTAAAAAAGTAGAGCTGTTAAATAAAAATGGATATCATATTTGGATTCAGCTCTACAAATATAGTTAAAATCATCACAATGATTCCCGGCACCAAAAAAAATTTTTTTGTCGACCTGTGTTATGATTCATCTTGCAAACCCAAGAGTGAAAAGTGTGCAGAACCCAGCATTGTCTCGAAAGACGCATCTCCCGCTGGCGAATGCTTAGACCTAGTTACGAGTCCTGAGAGCTGTGACGTGATTGACGGCAAGAAAACTAATGACTGGGTACCCGTAGCAAAAGACGGCAAAAAAAATCAGTCAAGTTATCGATAGTGGATAGTGAAATGGAAGGCAACAGTATCCATTCCAACAAAATGATGGCTGCACATTGTGCCCGCAAGGTTGAGCTCCTCAACAAAACCCGGCAAGTGCTATCCCGAACTGGTAGTGGGTAAAAATACGTCCTCAACAGATCTTCTTGGTGTGAAAAGAGCGTGGTTACATCTTGGCAAACTGGCCGGTGGGACTACGGAAAATACTGTAGACTGCTTCCTGAGAAAGAACTTTCCTCATATCCCGATAACGGTGAGTAAGCTTGAGTCAAAGGGTGTAAATGCAAGCTTTAAAATTGGAGTGCCTTTTCACACTCGAGATGAAGTGCTGTACATCGATAAGTGGCCATGTGACCTGACTGAGGCATTTTTTATTCTAGCGCCGGACTGTAGGGGAACTGAATTAATACCAAGTGGCAAAGACAATAAACATCATTCCAGTGGGGAGAGTGAGATCAGGATCCTAGTTCTCAACATACAGTGTCTACATAATAAGTTACAAGACCTTGAAGCTTTAATAGACAAACCGAATGTAATTTGCCTTTGTGAGCATTGGATGAGTGTACTGAATGTCACGATTCCTGGATATGTGATAGGGGACTATTATTGTCGAAATGTGAAACGCCACGGTGGAGTGGTGATTTATGTAAAAAACACTATTGTGCATGAAAAACTGAAGATAAATCTGCCGTCCTTGAATACTGAATAGGTATTTGAATGTTCAGTGGTAAAACTCACTGTCAATGAACGGTAATAGTCAACGAGAACTGCTGTCTCGACTGGGCTCCTATAACTCAAAACCCTTGGTGAATAATCCTACAAGAGTTACCTCTAGTTATAATACCCTGTCGCATAATATCTTCACAGACTATCCAGAATCCCAAGTTAAAACCGTTGTTTTCAACCCAGCTCTGTCTGATCACAGAGCAATTATGTCAGTTTTCAATGTGTATGAAATTAGCAAATCTGCAGTTACCCCTACCATATGTAAGAGGGTCTTTAGTGACTTCAACGTCAGTCACTTTCAACTTCTCTTGCATCAAGAGAATTGGAAGATGTTGAACGAGAATAACTCCCTGAACAGTAACCTTGACCTGTTCTACAGAATGTTTTTGTTTCACTTTGAATCAGCCTTTCCCATTGCACCATTTAAGCACCATAAACCTATTCAAAAAACTGGATCACTCCTGAAATTAGGCATTTGTCCAGGGAATTAAGGATAAAATCACAATTCTTTGCATCCTCTGCAGATGACACACTGCACCATGAATATTGTAACTTGAAAAAGATGTACCGTAGTATGACAAAGAAATCAAAGAAAGAATCTAATGATTACCTAATCTTAAATGCAACCAATAACACAAAAATGGCATGGCACATTATCAAACACAACTCTAGATCTAAATTATTGGAGCTACCAGTCCATTTCAGGAATGATAAAAATAAACCAGCAGATCCAATAAAACTGGCAAATGAATTCAATAGCTCCTTCTTAAAGTTACCAATGGTTAATGCACAAGCTCCTCCTCATCTCACCAATATCTCCTTTGCTACTTCATACAAGTCTATTTTTCTCAAAACATGCAGCATTTCAGAGCTTTGCTCTCACATTACTAAGGCAGGTAAGAAAGCCTCAACTGATACACATGGTATATCAGGAAAAACAATTCTTAACTGTAGAGATGAAATTTTAAGTCCCTTACTCTTCCTTGTAAACCAGAGTCTAAGAGAAGGTATGTATCCTGATGCCCTCATAGTATCCAAGATAACACCTTATCATGCAGGCAATAACAGGCTTATGCTTTTCGCAGAAACAAGAATTATGTGTAAATCCTCACGGTAACTGTGTCTTATTTGCTGATGATGTGAGCATTGTGCTGTACCACAATTCCTTTGATGATCTGATGACTCTAGGTAAAGCCATTAATTAAGACATGACACAACTATCAAATAAACATTTTGTAACTCAAAAAAAACCCTAATCCAGCAACCTAATCAACATCAGGTCCCTCTTCATCTCTGTGTACTTCTTTCCTCCCTTCATCCCGTCCAACATCCCTATCCTGTTCCTACCCTTTCCTTGCTTGCCCAACATTCTCCCCTTTATTACCTTTTTCAACATTCCACTACCGCTCAATACGCCTTTCATCCATTTTTCCTGCCTCCATAGGATTTCTCTCAACAAACCCCTCTCCTCACCCACCATCTCCAGTACTTCCTCATTTGTTTTCCTTTCGGTCCATTTCACCTTCTCCATTCTTCTCCACACCCACATTTCAAAAGCCTCCAATCTACGTCTATCCTCCTGCTTCAGTGACCACGTTTCCGCGCCGTACGCCTACGCTCCATGTCAGAGTTTTTACGAGTCTTGTCTTAACATCTCTACTCAACGTCCCCGTCATCAACTCCCTCCTCCTTGAGAAAGCCTCCTTGCCTAGCGCAATTCTTCTCCTTACGTCCCTACCACTTTGACTGTATTGGTCCAAAACACTTCCGAGATATGTAAACTGTTCTACCTGCTCTATTTTTTCCCCGCCTATTTTAATATTTAGTTTAGCTTTTTTCTTTCTGGAAAATCGCATAATCTTTGTTTTATTAATATTGGTAATCATCCCATATTTATCACACTGAACCTCCAATTCACTCAACAATGCTTGCAACCCCTTGGCCGACTGAGCAACTAATGCTTGGTCATCAGCAAACCTAACCGATTTTACGAATTCCCCTCCGACTTTCATTCCTACCTCCAGTTCTTCCCATGCCTCTTTAATCATTTCCTCTACATATACGTTGAACAGTACCGGTGACAATGGGCAACCCTGCCTTCACCTCTTCATAACACTGCACATCCGGACTCTCCGTTCCCCACTCGCACCTGAGCAGTCTGAGACATGTACAGATTGCGGATCAGTCTCCTGTCCCTCCAATCCATTCCTATTTTCTGCAATACACGCATTAATTTTTCCCAATTCACTCTATCAAATGCTTTTTCGAAATCTATAAAACAGGCAAAAACATCCTAATTGTATTCTATATTCCTCTCAACTAGTGATCTCATTACTGCAATGGCATCACACGTACCTCTTCCTTTCCTAAATCCAAATTGATCATCCCCTAAGTAATCATTTGCCTTACTCTCTATCCTTTTGTTGATGATCCTGAGAATAACTTTAGATGCATGGGATATCAAACTTATTGTTCTGTAATCCTCAAATGACGAAGCCTTTGCCTTTTTTGGAATAGGAACTATCACCGATCTCGCAAAATCTTCCGGCCAGATTCCTTCCTCATAGATACTACGAATCAGTCCATATATGTCCTTCTTCCCACCTTTCCCTAACCATTTCAACATTTCTACAGGAATATTGTCCACCCCCACAGCCTTATTTGCTTTCATCTCCTTTAATGCCCTTTCTATTTCATCGTCGAGTATGCCTGGACCTAAGCTATCTTCTTCTACGTCATGTTCCTTTTCTAAGTCTAACCTTGTCGGCCTAAGTTCTTTACCATACAGTGTTTCTATATATTCCTTCCATCTCTCTTGGATTTTTCCTGGTTCAACTATTATCTTACCCCATTTATCCTTAACTGTTAGCACAGATCTTGCCTTCTTACTTCCCGATAATAACTTAATTTAAAAGCATATATTCGAAGAAAAAAAGAAATGAATACCTAAATAAGTAGAAAAAATTAGGTGATGGAATGACAATATTAACAAAAGTATGAAGTCATGGCGATAATCTAGGTGTTGAAATCCTTGAGGTGGTGGGGAAACCGAACTCTTCGTCCAGCTTTCGTGGTGTACTCCGGGAAAATGGGAACAGGAATTTGCTGCTGCTGTTCTGCTGCTCCGGTTCCATCTGGGCAATGATGTCCCGAAGTTTGTGGTTCATCACCGGTGGGCATATATGCTTGTTTCAACCGGTTCAGAGAAATCATGGCGTTCCTCCCCCTTATGTTGACCACGAAATCTTTCGGCAGCCGGCCGACTACCGTAAATGGACCCTCATAAGGAGGCTGAAGTGAGGCCCGGACCGCGTCATTCCGCACGAACACATGGGATGTCGTCCGCAGGTCTCTGAAGACAAAGATGGCATGGTCCCCATGGCTGGAACCTTGCTGGGGCGTGATTCGTCTCATGTGGTCCCGGAGCTGTGAGGTGAAAATCAAGGGGTCGTGTCGTGGTGCCTGGGATGCTGGGGCGAGGAAATCTCCGGGCAGGCGTGTAGTCTGACCGTAAAGCACCTCTGCAGGGGTAGCTCGGATGTCCTCTTTCCATGCGGAACGGATGCCCAGCAGGACAGCGGGGAGGCTGTCTGTCCACCACTCCGTCGCATGGCATATGATCGAAGCTTTCACCTGGCGATGAAAGCGTTTTACCAGGCCATTCGCCGCGGCATTGTACGCGGCGGTACATAGGTGAGTCACTCCCAGGAACTTTATCAGCTCCTTGAAAAGATGCGACTCGAACTGTGCCCTGATCCGTCTTTATCCTGAGGGGCTTGCCGAACCGCACTATCCATCCCAGGAGTGCCCTGGCAGTGGATTCCGCGGTTATGTCCTGCAAAGGATAAGCTTCAGGCCGGAAATGTGGCGGAAATCTATAGAATATTGCCATATCATGTCGAGGTAGCGAAACTGCCGTGGGGAGCACTTATCCGCTTTCTGTCAAAACGCGAAGGTAAGGGGTTTCTGACCAGTGAATATAATGAAATGCCTCCCTTCGATCATGTGCCTGAAATGGAGCACTGCTCTATAGATAGCCAGTAGTTCTCTGTCGTACGCACTGTATTTTACTTCCGCGGGGCTAAGCTTTTTCGTGAAAAAGGCAAGGGGCTGCCAACCCTTGTGTGTTAACTGTTGGAGGGCTCCCTCAAACTGCTGTCGGACGCGTCTCAAAATGACGCAAGGGGTAGCTCGGGTTTCGGGTGGCCGAGTAGGGTAGCCTGCGAAATCGCTTGCTTACAAGAAGCGAAACAGACTCTTAGGCTTTCCGACCACACCAGAACGTCACTGCCCTTTACCTTCCCCCGCAGGACATTATGGAGTGGTGCTTGCAGTGAGGCTGCATTGGCAATAAACCTATAAAAATGAAGCATCCCCAAGAATTGGCGTAACTATTTTACGGTTCCAGGCAAGGGGAAATTACAAATAGCTTCCACTTTGTCTGCGAGAGGCTGAGTACCCTCGGTGGAAACACAAAAGCCAATAAAGGTAACTTTTGCGATACCAAAAATACACTTGGTGGAGTTTATGATGACGTCGCTATCCCTGAGCCTCGTAAAAATTTCATTGAGGTGCCTGTTATGCTCTTCCTCGTCGGCTGAGGCAACCAAAATGTTGTCGAGGTAAACATAACACAAGTCTAGCTCGTGTAACACATTGTCCATAAATCGTTGGAAAGTTTGCGCAGCATTGCGCAAACTGAAGGACATGTAGGGAAACTCGAAAAGCCCGAAGGGGGTCGTAATAGCAGTTTTTGGAACATCCTTCGGCGCAACCGGAATTTGGTTGTAAGCCCTTACCAAGTCAATTTTGGAGAAAACTTTTTCCCATGGAGCCCGGCGGCGAAGTCTTCGATATGGGGGACTGGATAGCGGTCGGGAATTGTCCGCGCATTTAGCGCCCGATAATCCCAGC
Organism: Hetaerina titia; assembly: GCA_037158775.1. Classification (NCBI taxonomy): domain Eukaryota; kingdom Metazoa; phylum Arthropoda; class Insecta; order Odonata; family Calopterygidae; genus Hetaerina; species Hetaerina titia. Next base: position 5,675,910 of record CM073778.1, on the reverse strand, counting down.
ACGGCCACCACTTGTCACCTTTTTTGGGAATCAGATGCAATGCGGAGGACCAGCCACTGTCAGAACGCCGCGCAGTACCCATCTGCACCATGAGCTGGAACTCCTTCGGTGCGGCGGCGAGCTTGTCTGGTGCCATCCTCCGTGGTCTGCATGAAACCGGTGGGCCAGGTGTGGTGCGGATGTAATGCACCGTGGAGTGTTTTAGCTGCTTAGGGGTCCCCGCCGGTCGAGTGATGCTGGGAAAACGGGAGAGCAGGGCGTGGAACGGCGTGGTGCCAGTGATGGAATTCACATGCTCAACCTCTCCCTTAGCTAAGTGCCCTCCGATGGAAAGGGACGTGAGACCGTCGATGAGGCGGTAGTTGCGCATGTCCACCAATAGGCTGAAATGCTTAAGAAAATCGGCGCCTATTATAGGTTTGCCCACATCAGCGACCACAAACCGCCAGGAAAACTCGAAAGCCGTAAGCGAAAATTTAAACGCAGCACCACCCATCCGTAGGTGGGGATGACGGAGTCGTTTGCGGCATACAGGTCATAGTCCGTACGCACGCGGGGGCCCTTCAACAGTGCACGGGGGAAAACAAAGCTCCGCGCCGTTGTCCACCAAAAATTGCATTTTGGTGGCGTCGTCCATGACGGAAATGCGGCTGGAAGAAGGGCAGTGGTCGGCGTCTACCGACCTCCCTGGATGTTTCCCGTAGATGAAGTGGAAACGGTGGAGGATGGAGGGGTAGAGGCGGTGCACGGAGGAATGCACTTTTTGGCCTTGTCGCCGAAACGCCAATGATACCAACACATACCGGAGGCATCAGCATGGTTGTTGGAACGCGCGCGGTTACGCGAGTGGCTGCGGGACCTCGGCCGGTTGTAGCGTGGTCCCCCTGTGGTCAATGCAGCCACCTGGCGAGAAAGCTCCTCGATGCATTGCAGGAGTTGCTGGTGTGACGCCTCAAATCTGCTGGTAATGGACGCACTAGCCACTTGTGCCCTCACTCAGTTTGTCTGCCATACGTGCCAGTTCCTCCAATTTGGCAGAGTCTCGACACGTTAAGATGCCATTCATATCCGATGGCAACCGATTTTGCCAGAGTTTTGAGGGAATCTTCCGAGACGCTCTCGCCGGCCAGCATCTTAAGATGGTGGAGGAATGCCGATGGCTTCCGGTCGCCAATTTCCTCGTCCTCAAGGAGTTGGCGGATACGCTGCTCCCTGGATGTGGTGAGGCAGCTAATTAATTGGCCTATATGGCGATATATTTACCCGTCGAGGGAGGATTCGTAATCACATCCTCCATCGCATATCAGTCCTCGAGTTGATTGACCATGTAACCGAACTGAGTGTCGTCACATGTTATGCCGGACAGCGTGAATTGAATTTCAGCCCGCAAAAACCATAATTCCGGTCGCTCGGCCCAAAACTTCGGCAACCTAACGGCAATGCGGTCGATGCTTAATGGCGGAGTGTCCTCGTGGAGTGGAGATGCCATGACCATGTGCGCGCTAACTTTGAGAAGTTAAAGAAAACGTGAAAAGAAATTCGCATTCGGGGTCACCATTTTGGTGGCAGGTGGTAATAAAGCATACGCTGTTAAATGACAACAGTAGTTTATTGTAAACCTTTGGTACGTATTGGAGGTACAACGTGGCTCCGCAGACATTATTGCAGTCGAACCGTAATCTAGCATGTGCGTTAAAGATACTGCCCGCTCCGGCGTTCACTCCACCCCCATTGAGACCTCTGGTGGGTGGTTATGAAACTACGCCAACAAGTGAGGCATCCGTCGCACGCTGCTGTCTGCTGCCACACATCTATCTCTCCAAGACCTTCCCACAATATTGACGATTCATCTGATACCTTTGCTCCAAACATGGAAGCGGACAGGTTTAAAGTTCATACGAACAAGCGAAAAACTTGCTGCATATCCCCCACTCTACCAAGTAAAAAACCGATCCCTACATCCAACTCTTTCGCTCCCCTCGCTTCTGACGTTTTGACTCATGATGCCGAAAGCCCCAGACCTGCTGAAACAATTGAGGATTGGTCTTTTCCCCGTCAATCCAAAATCCCACCAATATTTTTGAAGGACGCTACTGAAAGGTAGTAAAATCTAGGCTAGTCAACTCTTCTTGCGAAATTCCCCTGATATGCAATCTCATGGGCTCCCAAATTAAGGTATAATGCGCAAAAATCCCTGTTATTCGTGCACTCACAAAGCTCTTCACGGAAAAACAGTAGAAGTTCTTCACGTACCAGCTTGCGGAAGACAAAAAATCATTTCTAGTCGTCCGCGGCCTCCCCATTGACACCGCAATTCCTGAAATCCGTGAAGCCCTGATGTCCCAGGATTTCTCCATTGAAGATATCATTCAACTTTGCAATACTAGGCCCACCCCCACGGAAAAGAAAGCAAGGGAAGACCTCAGAGCCCTTTTTTTGCCGCGGCGGGTGGCGAAAAAAGGACACCAGAGGCCATATGGCGGCGCCATTTATGTACGACAATCTGGAGAACACTTGACGGACAACACGAACACTGCAGAAGAGAGAAGTCGTGTGGGCGTGCGAGACAACTATACCACCTGCTGAAAATTATCCCTACCTGGAGTTATTGCTGTACTGACCGTATCTAACCGGAGCGGACTATTTGGTTTCATTCTCCTGCTCGACCCTGCCTGTTTTACTTATTCTACTTCTCCTGCTAACCGACCTGGACCTCCTGGACTATGCTACTCTCCAGGCACTGACCTTGACGGACCTACAGGATTGGCTTTTCCTGCGAGGTGGACGGCCTTTTTCAGGACCACACTTTTGCCGGATTGGTTTCTTCACGCCTGCAACATCTACCACAGCTGTCCAGTTTGGACATCTTGGTTTTCCGTTCAACCCCTGACTTTGCCTGATCGGACTATTCTACTTCTTCTGCCATCCGACCTGGACCTCTTGGACTACTTCATTTTCCTGGTACTGACCACTCAACACTGAAAGGACTTGCGTCACCCACGAAGTGAACGGCCCTTTTTAGGACCACACTTTTATGGGATAAGGATACTCAGCCATTCGACCACACCTTACTAAACAATCTACTCTACCGAGATTGTAACCTGAGCATCACCAGTTCGAGATATCTCTCCAGAAGCTGAGGATCCTCATTAGGACCTCATCATCTGTGCTACCTGCATAAAAGGTATATGCCTGAGGTAGTGGAAACTCGGTGGGGAGGGCTAACCTGATTCCTCTTCTCACTACCGAGTGGTGCTCTGCTACTTCTCATTACACAATGTGGTCTTATCCGGGGAGACCTGACAGAGGGCTTGCACCTCCACTGCACGTCTGGTCGATCAGGAGGGTCCACTCCTCAGGGCAACACATTAATCCACTTCTCAAACATCCCGCGTAACTGTCCTTATTATATCCTGCCCAACGGCGCCTTGGCTTCGGCCATCAGTTGAAGTATATTCAGCTTCCTTGGTGGTCTACTCTCTCAGTAGCTTAATGCGCAGTGAGAATGGATTCAGAAAATCAAGATCCTGAGCCGCATGCGGATGCTGATTCCTCATCGCCAAACACTTCCTTATCCTCCTTCCCGTCTCCTACCTCTTCTAACCCACCGGTGGAGTTGCAATCTTAATTAAATCCTCTATTAAACGCACACAACTCCCATCCCCCACTCTTGTCCTAGAAATCATAGGCATACACATGCTTATCGGCCACATTAACATACACAGCTTATACATTCCGCTCAAATCCACAAACATAGCATCAATCACCAACATTCTGAACTCCCCAACTACATCCATCGCCTTTGGCGACCGTAATAGCAAAGACACCACCTGGGGCTGCAAAAAGTCTAATGCTAAAGGCTCAGCCCTCCTTAAAATTTCTCAAGAATTAGATTACACAGTACATGCACCAACCGAACCAACCCACATTTCAGAACGCAATAATAAAGACACCTTCGGCATTTTAGACATTGCCATCTTAATCCATACTCTAATCCATACTCTATTGCCTCCAAAGTCATTCACTTCTATTGCTCTGACAACTTACCCATAATATACTCAGTCGAAACCGAACCACTAATCTCCCTTCCACTCCCAACTAAGGCACATAATCGGAATAGGTTCTCAAACATTATTACAAATTCTTTCCGTACTGATCCACCTGCCATTGCGCTCAACCAATCCTCCATAGACTCGGGCATTCAATTTTTAACATCCAACAAAAACGACGCACTTGTCAGCTCACGTAAAACCACTCCCGTCAAACTACTTTACTCAAACGCCCTCCCACCACATCTCCTCTCCTTGATCAAAGACAAAAACAGACTCAGAAAATTATATCAAAAAACACGATCACAACGCCTCAAAACACAATACAACACCCTCTCCAACATAGACGAGAACTATAGAATGACAGATCACAGGAATGGAACAATAAAGTCGCAATCCTCAACAGAGCAGACAACTCCCTTTGGAAAATGGCAAGATCCCTCAGAAACCCAACCAAAACATCACCTCCGCTCAAGCTAAACGGCACCACACTCAACACAGACGCTGATCGAGGTTCAGCCTTTTTCACCAGAATGTCTGAAGCATTTGCCCCTCACACCAATAAATGCAATAATCCAGATATCCGAACTTTTACCAACTCCCTCCGATACTCTTCTACTCCCGAGCCCGTATTATGCACTCTGAAAGAGATCACTAAAAGTCATTTCAGCACTTCCCAACAAATGCTCCTCAGGCCCAGATTGTATTGCACCCAAAGCCATTAAATTTCTACCTTCACCCTATATAGAGTACATTTCTGACATCCTCAACTCCTGCCTTGGAACCTCTTACTTCCCTAAATCTTGGAAATCCTCGAACATTATTTTACTCCCTAAACCCAGTTAAGATCTCTCTGATGTCGACAACTACAGGCCCATCTCCCTCACATGAACCCTCAGCAAACTCCTTGAAAAAATCATTCTCTACCGGCTCAAAAACCTTTCCCAGCCGCTATAGAGAAATGAGCAATCTGGCTTTGCCCCTCACACATCTACTGTCCATCAAATCAGCAGACTTACAAAACTAATCACCGCAGGTTTCAACTGTAAATCAGTGACCTCCGCAGTCTTCCTCGACATTGATATCAGGCTTTCGACAAAGTCTGGCATGATGGATTGCTGTACAAACTCGGCCAGAAAAACATCCCTCTATACCTACTTAAAATCATCCAATCCTTTCTAACTGACCGTACCTTCTCCATAATCCATAACACCTACCAATCAATACTGGAGTTCCCCAAGGCGCAGTATTAAGTTGTATTAACATATATATAGTCGACATTCCCACGCACCCCCTTACCCATCTTTTCCTCTATGCCGATGACAAAGCCATTGCAGCCCAGAGCTGGTGGCCCCATAAAACCGACGATGCCCTGTAAGACCACCTCGATCAAATCGAGGACTGGCTTGAAGAATGGAAACTTTCAGTCAACCTCTCGAAATGCACTAAAGTGTGTTTCACCAGGCATCACTCCAAAAATACCAAGACCTATCTCACCCTTAATCAGCAAATCCTGCCACAAAAATCTTCCCACACTTTCCTCGGAGTCGTAATGGACTCCAAACTGACCTTCACTCCCCACATAAACCACAAAATTTCCAAGATCCGTTCGTCCACATTCGCTCTCCAGCCCCTGCTAACCCGGTCCTCCAAAACGTCACTTAACCACAAAATAGATATACTTAACTCAATTCTGCTTCCCCAAATCTTATATGCATCGCCGATATGGGCTACCGCACCCAAATGCGCAATAAATAGAATACACACCTGGCAAAATAAGATTGCCCGCATGATCGGGGGAGCCCCTTGGTTCATCTCTAATAGAAATATATTTCGTGAGATAAACCTGAATACCATTAAAGAAGCCATGTCTAAGGTGCTAGTAAGTTACAGAAGGTCGCTTAAAGTAACAAAAAATCCTCTCATCAAAATCTCTGATCCTCATCCTTAACCACTGGCCTATATAAATATCCTCAACAGATAATGAAATCCCTTCCCAGAAACCCTAAGAAGAAAAAACGTATCAAACACGATCAAGCCGTCACCCTTCATCCTACCTTACACCAACCTCATCGAGAGTTTCCCACACCCCCGACCCCGCAACAAGTAAATAAGCAACAGAATCAAGTCCGGGGTCACCCAATCTTCCTAACCTATTTCCTTCTGATCCAACCTAAATCCTACCATCCACTGAAACATGAATATATATATATTAAAAAATAAAAACCGAAGCATTTCTACCGCTATGTGGACGACACCTTTATTGTTTGGCCACACGGAACCGAGACGCTCAACGAATTCCTAACCCATATGAACCACCAACACCTAAATATCAAATTCACCATGGAGATGGAGCAAAACCACAGCCTACCCTTCCTCGATATCCGGATCCACCACAAGGAAGATGGAACTCTGGGACACCAGTTGTATTGGAAGCTGATACACTCGGACTTATACCTAAACGGGCAGAGTCACCACCATCCTTCCCAGCGGAGAGCAGTCCTATCCACCCTCGTCCACCGAGCCCGATCCATCGCAGACTCGGAGAGCTTGCCTTCGGAACTCGAACACCTGAAGAAGACGTTCCGCCAGAATGGATATAGCGAAAGGGATATCCGACGGGCCCTAAAAAGATTCTCAAATGAAGCCCACCCGAAGGAGACCCACGAAGAAAACCACCTTGCCCCAGAAAGGACCCCCGAAGAGAAGGAAAAACCCTTTGCCCGAGCCTGCATTCCGTACATCTCCACCATCGCACGAAAACTCGCGAGAATATTGAGAAAACGCCAAATACAGACAATCCACAAGCCACCAGACAAACTAAGACGTCATCTCGTCCGAGTAAAAGATCAGATGGGACTCAAGACCCCGTGAGTTTATCGCACCCCTTGCGAGTGCGGAGAGGCTTACGTCGGAGAAACAGGCCGCACCATAGAAACACGGGCCAAAGAGCATAAGAGATGCATTAAACTCAACCACCCAGAGAAGTGGGCTGTTGCAGAGCACAGTATCACCCAAGACCACCGCATTCTATTTGACGACGCTAAACTAATTAGCAGAACAAACGGTTACTGGGACCGTCTGACAAAGGAGGCGATAGAAATCCCCTTCGAAAGTAAAACCTTCAACCAAGACACAGGATACGTTCTCAATTGCGGACTCATGCACCTCTGACAGCGTCGGCAATAACATCTCCTCAAAACGAGATTAATTCATCGACCACTCCTTCAGCCAACTGTGTATCAGTCCTCCTACTTGACGAATCACTACACTCAGGCCAACATGCGCAAACAACGCATGGTCAGTCAGACGACGGCTTCACGGTCGTCTCAAGAAAAAAAGGTACGCCCTCAAAGAGACGCCAGGTAGTTTAATCTCCTTACATTACTCACCCCAATCAGTTCACAGCCATTGAAATCACGGCTGAGGTTATGGAAACACAACCGATTATCCCGAAAACACCTGAAATACCCGGAATTACCATGTACAACATTGCAGGATGGGTTACCTTGGCAAGGGATTTGACGGCCAATCTGCTCACTCCCCCAAAATGCTCTCTCACGGGAATGAATACAGTTAATATAAATTGTGGGAGTGCAGAAGACTAAAACAAGGAAAATCTGAAGGGAAAAACAGCTGGAGTTTACATCCTATCAACTACCAGCCGATAAGTTAGATGAATTTTGTGTGAGAAATTTGGTGGGAGACACAAGCTCACAAGATCTGGAGGCCGAACTAACTAGGTTGGGATATGAGACGAAGAATGTGGTCCAATTAATGACCACGAAGCCAACCTGGGAAGACAGGGAAAAACTATGGTACCAAAAAGAGTCGTACCGGTGTACCATGTTATACTGACTAAAGGTCCGCAGCCAGGCGATCTTTTGAAATTAGAATGCCTACTAACCATGCGTGTAAATGAGAGTAAATTTTGTTTGGTCTTCCAAGTGTGCGTGTCATTTTCCAAAGGGAGTTTGTCTTCAAAGTCAAGTGTGGAGAGGTGTGATTCCCATTCTTGTGTTCTGATTTTACGAATTTCCTTTTTAACAGTGTTGCTTAAGTGTGTGCATTCGTGTCTATGTTGGGGGAGCCGGGTCCATTGCCAAAGTTTCTGGCGGAGATGAGTGTTCTGATGCAAGGTAGAATTTGATGATTGTGCATGTGGTTTTTGTTGGGGACTGTGCGAGTTATTTTGTGTACGGCATCAAGAAGGGATTCTGTTAAGTGAATAGCACGTTCATTTCGCTCTTCGTTGGAAGGGTTGACAAGTGGGTTGAGTGGGTCTTATATTGTACGTAGGGTGTCTGGGAATGGGTTCCAGTCTGTAAGGTATTTGGTCGGGAGAGAGTCAAGTTTGGATTTCAGAGGGTTGTCTAGGAGGATCGGTAAATGGTCAGAATCGAGGGCATGAATGACAGATGGAGAGATTGTCAGGGGTAAGTTGTGGGAGATGGCGACGTCCAGGATGTCGCCTTGGGCTCCTTGTCTAGACGGAATATGTGTGGGTTCAGAAGGACTAAGTACTGACATTGGTCTGGTCGTGATAAAATTTAGTAGTATTCGGCCGTCTTGGTTTGTTGAACGGCAGCCCCAGTTTCTATGTTTACAGTTTGAGTCGCCCATGAACAAGGCTCTATCATGTAACGAGAAAAGCTTCTTAGGGTCACCCCTGCTTAAGTTCCTGCTTGGGCGGTGGTTTAATGAATATAAATGAATGTTTCCTTGTGATGTGTGTAGGGATATGCCAAGGGCCTCAAGGGTGTCCAAGATTGGGATGGTTAACGGAGTATGTTTAAGGTGTTTATTGATTATAATTGCAACTCCTCCTCCAGGCTTGTTTCTGTCGAGTCTGCATATGTTGTGATTAGGTGAGTGTAAAACGATGTTTGATTTGGTTTGATGAATCAGTTCAATCGATTTTTTAAATTCATTGGATCTACCAGGAATGCCACTGCATATTTTATCTTTGAAAATTGGTTCCCAAACCATCCTTTTACCAAATATAAATCCACCGCGACTATGCAATGGGACTGGGCTATCAGTACGAAAATTAATAAATAATTGAGGCAACCCTTTCAAATGGAAAACACCAAGGGGAACATGTACTACTACCACGCATTCCCATGATACCAAACGGATACTCCATTTGCATACGTTTGGAAATGTCTAGTTTCCTGTATGACTAGCCTTTGCAATGACCATTAACAAAGCACAGGGACAATCATTGCAAGTATGTGGATCAAATTTGATAAATCCATGCTTCTCACATGAACAGCTGTATGTTGGGTGTTCACGAGTTGGAGAGCCATAAAATTTATTTGTTCTTGCACCAGATAGGAAAACAAAGAATGTTGTATATTTACATGCCCTACTAAGTTCACCATCAATCATCAAATATCATTTATTCCATGTTGATATTTAATAATCACAAAATATCATTCAATTGAAATTCATCAACCAATCAATGTCTCCTGCCCCACTCACCTTCCTTTCGGCAAAGACCACACTTTCTCTTCTGCTTGGGGCCATCTTGGCAACCCTTGTGCTGCCCTGGATTGACTTTCCGTCCCCCTGAAAGAGAATAATACATGAGCCATGCAATTGAAATGAATACGTCTGATTATTACATGGCTAACCTCTTTTGGAAGAGATTTGGAGGCAAAATCAACTTTGTCAATAAAATCTGCATTGCAGGAAATACAATTTTTAGCAGACCAGTGGTAAACTATTTTCATTTAAGGAATATGGAAATGTGGGGACTAGTTATAATGTGACTATCAAGAGCAAAGAGATCTAATTGCACTCTAACAAAACCCTTCGGAAGGAGCCATAGATTATTTACACCAGGCTCCCATGAAAACCTTATTTTTGGGCCCATATGTTTCTTTGAAATTTGCCACTGAATCCACTCATTCAAATAAAATTGTGAGCATTAAGATGAACCAGCGTAGTTGGAAGCTAACCTCAATATATCATTGCTCAAATGCTAAGATGACTATCTGCTGCAAAGACTGCATAAAGAAAGGAGTTCACCAAAACCTAACAACAGGTAATTTTATCATCCAATCATGAATTGCAATCATTTTCAAATTTAGTCATTAGAAAACATCAATCACATAAACAGATGAACACCTTTGCTTCTGGTCCAAGCCTTCACTATAGCTATCGTTATACATAAAGAAGTCATCATCATTTTTATAACTTTATTATTATTTGCTTGTCTACCAATTAGGTATGTTTTGGATGGACACATGCTGAACACTACTACATTACTTAATCTCACCACACAAGACAAAATGACACCCTACAGTAAATTAAACCCTTTTTCAATTCTGAATACAATCCATCTCCTTTAAATCCATCAAACATGCTAAAATCATTGTTAGCTAAAAAAAAGGGGTTATCTTTCTAACAGTATTTTTCAGAGATAAGACACCACTTCATCATGCAATACCTTTAGATTTAACATCATAGTTGCCAAGGAGATGTCAAAAAAAAAGTTATTTTTATAAATCCCTAGGTCTCCCAAATGCAACTCTCCAGTGGGATACACACCGTGATTAAGAGTACGGCCAGACGCTCCCATCCCTCCTGTTGCCTGCCTGCATTGATTGCGGCCAGCCTGCACCCCTTGACTCTCCCTCCCTCTCATCACTCCACATGAAGAAGTTGGACTGCTTCCCCTGCAGTTGGAGGCAGGCAAAGAACTGCAACCCCTTGTTGGGGCCTTCCTCATTGACTGTGAGCCTGAATAAGAGACTTCATGACTAAGAACATTTAATCTAGCCAATATACAAACCTATGAAGATTGGTTTGATAGATTATTATTATTTTATTCTCACCATGTGATCAGGGTACAATACAACAAGAGGTCAATTGCAAATGATATATGGCAAATCATAAACTACACATAAATATGTAATAATTTACGTCAGGTCATTCTACTGAGTATTTTAATATTCTTTCACAGAATAGAATGTCTCTTTTTGCAGGTATTCCCAAAGTTTTACTTTGAAATACCAACAGTTTCAACTTGTGTCTACGATTGAGGTTAAATTATTAAATAATTGTATGCTCATATCCTTGGGTTCACGTTTCAAAGCTTTAGTTCTTATAAATTTGTGCTGTACCATATTTCCTGCACAATTAGATGCACTTTTTTATTCCAAAATGTATTCTAATGTCTTGTGGCCTGGGGGTATATGGGTTTAACTTTGACCGCTATGCACAAGCTGATTTGCAGGTAAAAATAGTTACCCTTAAGTATTTTTCCTCGCATCTGGTTTAGAAAATGGTTGCCTTGAATGCAAATGTCGATTATGTCACTATTTTGAGTCAGGAGTGAGCAACAAAGTTTTCATAACTCTTTGAAAGTACTGTATAAAAAAAATCTCATATCAATTGTCCATTTATAAAATGCAGAGCATTTTGTTTATCTCACACGAGGTGCCGCCTCGAAACAAGGAACAATAATTACAGGACTATGTATTGGATGGTATAGAAGCAAAAATTACCCCCACCCTCTAGCAGCAATCACCATCCTATGCTCAAATGCACCTCACTACTCAGCCTGCAGGATGCTGGGCATTGCCACTTGAAATTCTGATAAATATAAGTCAAAACAGGTGATAATTTGGATGGCTAATTATTAGGCCATGTGGCCTGATGATAACTCATGAGTTTTATTGTCTAGCTCTCCAAAAACAAGGTCCTCTGCTTCAGATGGTACTGAATTCAATACGTACATTACAACAATAATCTCATTTTTAAAGGATAGGCATTTGGTTTCAATCACTAAAAACAATAAGCATCTTTTGCTTGAGCCTGCTTAACTAATGTTTGCGACATAATGTCAAGGCCAGATACAACTAGCAGGCAGAAATGTCAAAACCCTTCATTTAACCCATAAAGATCATGATGCCCACTGCACACTGTGGGTGGCAGCTGATGGAATTCTCAATTAGGATTGGCGAAATCCTGATACTTGTTTTGGCTTTCAAGTAATCAATATTGACAAGACATAGTGATGGTATTCACAATATATACATACCTATCCAAACTAAAAAAGTTCCCTCAAGCCATTCCTCATACCATCATATCATTTCAAAAGTTCTCAATGATTCAAACATTCCACCAACTTTTCTCCAATATTTTGAAGAATTTGAGCCATTCCTGATTTTTTCCCTGATTTCCCCAATGTAGTGGCCACCCTGCCATGTATCCTCTAATGAACATGCCTGTCACATGTAAATGATTCCTACAGTTTATTACAGCTACCTGTTACACTGACATGTTTGGTAATGACATACTGAATACTCTTTGCAATAAGTTCAGGCATGGGGGTGGGAAGACAATTTGAAGTAAAGATTTACATTGATCAATGAGAAAATGAGCGGTAAGTGACTTTTCGTAAGATCCTTAACTTCGGTCTACATTTTTTTCAACGATCCAAAGTAATATGTCCTTGTGCTCACCTTGTGAAAACTTAACACAAAAAATATCTTCCACTTTTTTCTTGACAATCACATATGACTCAGCCGACCCCACTAATTGTACTTTAAATCCTTCTTTTGTTCCCAGAGTAATAACACCAGAAAAGAGAAAAGTTGAACCAGTTCCAATAGGACTGAACTACAGACTCTCAAAAGTGATTGGCACAAATGCAAATCTAAGAGATAAGCAAAAATAAAATTTGCTCCAATAACTGGTAGCTGTCAATCACCATTCTCATATAAATCATAGCAAATATAACAACACACAGCATGTTGAACTAATGGAAGGTATCCCCATTGACAGATACTGAATATCAAGGTCACTCAATGCCACCGACCTCTTTGCTGGTTCTCCACAAATGCATATCTCATCTGAGGGGCCACTAGGGTTCATCACGGCGCTTCTCCCACTTCCTGAAATAAAGAGCAGAATGTGAAGAAAATAACACATTTAGGCAATACACACTTGCTTATGTACCAATCAAGTAATTTGACCCTCATAAGGATTCATGGGGCCACTGCAGTGCTTTCTCTTTTTGAATTTGCCTGTAAATGTTAGTTTTAAGGAAAAAGTCATGAAACAGTCATCAGTATATAATTTGGTAACCGAGTATATTGTGGAAAGGAAATTCCATTCTTAAGTTTGACTTTACTGTTACTAAACATTTCTCTAGAAAATATCATGCTAATGTATTGCTCTACCATGGTGCCATGCAATGTGCGAGTGCTCTTCTAAAATCATTGTCCATTTGAAAATGTACATAACATCTATGATGTTCATCAAATACTAAGCAAATATACAAAGTATTTTATAAATTTTTCTTTTATTATCAAACATAAATAAATGCTCTTGGGCCATTTTATAGAAAGAGAAATGTCATCCCCTTATACATTTCATTTAGGACAAATGTATTTACAAGTACGCACGGAATTCACCAAATTTAATAAGAGAGAAGGACAAATGATGGAGATAATTAGTTTGGGTTCAGAAAGGGGTGAGGCACATGTGATGCCAGAGAAGTATGAATAGAGAGGAACATACATAAAATGTACTTGGGCGATTCAAGAATTCCCTTGAAAATCCAAACGATCAGCAATATCCATCACCTGGTGTCATTTTCATAGTTGAATAAAGCCACAAACCATTGTCCGTCGAAAAACTTTGCAATTTAATGATTTTGATTAATCGATGAATCAAAGTTTGAGAAACAGTTGAGGGCACAGGTGTACCACAAAGGTAGTGTGTCTTCCATTTTGAAGGAAAAATTGGTGATGAAAAATATCTTGGCAAGATTAGTGCTTTGTTTTCACAATTGCATTTATTCTCCTAGTAAACATTGGATTATTTATTGCAATGGTGGTCACTTTGGAGGTAGGGTTGGTGATTTTCTGTTGCATGCCTAATGACTTTCTGTTTCAATATATAATGGAGTACTACTACACACACTCCAGAGACAGAAGAACAGTTGGCACGGCAATCCAGTTCCCAGATAGGCGAAGAGTGTGAAATCCGCTAACAAGGTGATGGCCATGGTTATTCAGGATGCAAGCTGAATCATCTGCATCGATTACTTGCAAAAAGGACAAACAATAAATGTAGATTGTTATGCATCATTATGGCACCCGCTGAGTGAAGAAATCAAGGAAAAACATCAGTTGAGAAGGAAAAATGTTCTCTACCATCACGTCAATTGGACACCTGTACACTTTTGATGGTGATAAATATGGATTTAAAGTTTTAATTATTAAAAATCCTCCATATTCACCGATTTGGCCTTTTTTATTTGCCAAACTAGAACAGGGGTGGATTGGTTTCTGCTGGACACACAATGCTTCCCATCCAACAAGGTTTTTGCCAACACAGATGAGGACCTTCCAAAATCCTACTTTATCGACGGTTTAAAAACGTTGGAAATATGATAGCAAATGTGTATCAAGCTAAAAGGAGATTACGTTGAAAAATTAAAAATGCCTTTTCCTTAAAAATAATGTTTCTATTTTTACAAAACAAGGGCTATCTGAATGACCCACATAATCAGGAGCTATGTCTGTTTCGTAGATTTTGAGAGAAGGTATTTGAAACGGTGAGTTGGGTATAATAATGAATGTATTACAGATAAAAGGCAGTAGACACGTGGGATAGGAGACTAATCCGCAAACTGTGCAACTCTCAGACTGCTCAGATGAGAGTGGAGGGTGGAAACTCCAGATGGATAGTGTTAGGGAGAGGGTTAAGAGAGAGGTGTCCACCACCACCCCTGATTTTCAATGTACACATGGAGGACATGGTTCAAGGTAAGAGGTCTGTTCAAAAAGTACCATGAATTTTGAATTTTCATGGGTGACATACATTTGGTTTTCCATTTTTTCATCTCTCACTTATGCCGGAAAGTACTGCCATTTTGAATGTTCAGTTAATTGTTGACAGCTGTTTTGCTTGGACGTGGTTTGGCCTGTCTTCAGTTTATGCCTGTTCCAAAAAATGTATCAAAGAATATGCATCAAAATTTTGTGTGAAAAACCAAATTAAGTGAACGAATGCATTTCGAATGTTGACTGTGGCATATGGAGAAGCCACCTTGGACCGAAGCAACGTTTATCAGTGGTACAAAATGTTCTCAGAGGGCCGAGAAGATGTGAATGATGAAGAGTGTGCCGGACGACCAAGCATGTCAACAACAAACGAAAACATTGATGAAGCAAATAAAATAGTATTGGCCAAACGCGGAATTACTGTTGGAGAAGTTGCTTAGGAGCTAAAACTTATCGATTGGCTCGTGCCATTTAAGTTTTATCAATGATTTGGGCATGACACCAGTCTCCCAGAAATTCAATCCAAAATTGCTCAATTTCGATCAAAAACAGCAATGAATTAACATTGCTAATGAGGTGTTGGACTCTGTCCGTGACGTCCCAAATTTGCTCCAGAGGGTCAAAACTGGTGATGAATCATGGGTTGATAACTATGGCATGGAAACTAAAGCTCAATCATACCAATGGAAACTGCAGTATGAGCCAAGACCAAAAAAACTCCTCTTAAGTTTGGTCCAAGTGAAAGTTTTGCCTACAGATTTCTTCAACTGCGGGGGCTTGGTTCACCATGAGATCTTGCCATAGGGTAGAATGGTAAAAAAGAAATATTACCAAAAAAAAACACAACCTATATAAAACATAAGTCAGATTCTTTTTGAACAGACCTCGTACATGATGGGAAGAACTAGACACAGTAATGAAAGTTTGTGGACAATTCACACAATCAGGCTTGCTGATGATCAAAATTTACTTTATCGGCCAGCCAAGAGGTTGCAAGCTTTGCGGAGCAAAGTGGAATTTCAGTACGATAGGTATGGGATGAGAATAAATGCACACAAAAAAAGCCTAGAGTGGTTTTCAAGAAAGAGATATGCTAAATACGAAAGGAAAAGTTGAACATTTAAATAGGAGTCCATTAACTCGGGTATGTATAACAGTTCACCTATCATGGAAGTATTCTGGAACAAGATGGCCAAAGTAGTACGGACAGAAGGAGAAGAAATTCATTAGGCAAAGATGCTTTCGCAAATTTCGCAAAAAACAGTTAAATGGGCTAAGATAATAGTTGAGAAAGAAATTATCCAAGAGAGATGGAAGAAATATATAGGAACACTGCATGGTAAAGAATTTAGGCCAGCAAGGTTAGGCATAGAAAAGGCATTAAGGGAGACCAAACCAAATAAGGCCATGGGAGTAGACAACATTCCTTCGGAACTATTGAAAGGTTTAGGAAAATGTGGAAGGAAGACTCTATTTGAACTTATTCGTAGTATCTATGGGGAAGGAATCTGGCCGGAAGACTTTGTAAAATCAGCGTTAGTTCCTATTCTGAAAAAAGTAAAGGCTACGTCATGAGAGGACTACAGAACAATAAATTTGATATCCCACGCTGCTAAAGTTGTTCTCAGGATCATCAAAAAATGTATAAAGAGTAAGGCAAATGATCACTTAGGGGATGATCAGTTTGGGTTTAGGAAGGGAAGAGGTACTCATGACACCATTGCAGTAATGAAATCGCTAATCAAGAGGGATATAGAATACAATCGGGACATATTCGCCTGCTTCGTAGATTTCGAAAAAGCGTTTGATAGAGCGATTTGTGTGTGTGAACTGTGTCATTTCCAACAATTACAGCATAGGAAAGGAGTAATGATCAACAGGTGAGCTAATGTATGTTAATCATTCCACTCATACATTGATACAATTCTGCATAAAAAGAGTTTTACCATTTTTGTGAAACAACTAATTGAAAATATCACAAAAAAAGGAAAACCATATATTCCTATTTAAACAGTGAGTCCACACCTACATGCATATTTTCACATTTGTTAATTTTTCCCCAAATCTGCGCATTAAGAGAAAGTTTTTCACATATTTTAAGCACTGTTATATTAGGGTCAAGATTGGTTTCATTTCCCAATTCTTCTTTTTCACACCCACCTTTGGATAAATTGAGTAGCCTCCGGCATGATGTTGTGGAGTTAGTATATAATGAATTATAGATGGTGGCAAATTTGGAATCTATTTGAAGAAATTGAAGTTATTAATTTACTATTTATGATACATTCATAATTCTTCTTTAGTGGGAAACTGTCTAGAGGCATTTGTTTTTGTACAAACATCAAATTTTGTGAAAATGCAATAAGTAATTATCATTAAATAAATTCGTAGCAAACATAGCCACTGCCTTATTAGGGTGATGCTTCTCAAAGCAAAATGCAACAGTTTTCCCTTGTCACTACATCATATCCAGCCTGCTTTTCTGGAATTTACACTTCTCCTGAAGTGAGTTTTCTGAGTTTCTATAATAGAGGAGGTGGCATTCTCATCTTCTATTAACCTTGCTTGGCCTTTTCACGTTTCAAAATAAAGAATAATATTGAATAATCAAATGAATTTACCACAGTTATATAAGTTCTTTAACTTGGGGTTGATGTTACCTAAAGGTCTTCCTATGTTTGCTTCAGTTCTTTTTTAAATGACTTTAATGTTACTATTCAGTTTGTTTTTAGTTGTAATGTTGAAAGCATAATCATTTTTGGTGACTTCCACGTGGATTTGTTGTATAATTATACTCCGTTTATGGAATTAGATACATTATTAATTTTTGCACAAAGGATTACAAATACACTTCTATAGAAACTTGTGTCCATAACAAATTCAGTAGTTTAAGGCATGATGTGGTGGAAGTCAAATATAATAAAGAACAGAAGTAATAATTTTCCACTAGTTGTTATTCATTGTAAAAAACTGGGTTTCAATGTAGTGCATCATCTTCGTGTGTCAAAATGAAGTCAAGTGCCATCTTATTGTGTATACTTTTTTACAAACCTCGGAGGAGAGGAGGAATGTAGCTGAAAAAAAAGAAGGGAGAGAAGGAAATGGTTGGCGTAGGATTTCAAAATATAAAGTTTGAAACATGTTAAAAACAGCAGACAGTGTCTCTGAGGTCCACTTGGGTGATTAGCAGTTATCTGCGATCACTTTTTGGCAGCAGGGGCAGTGGCAGGAAGCCAACGGGGGGGGATTGGCTCGAGAAGAGAGAGTTTGGCATAGAATTTCAAATAAGCAAAAGAGTTTTTTGCTTTCTAATGTTCCAGGCTCAACTTTGTGGAAATTCTTTTCATTAATTTTAGAACACAATGTATAAATCCACTGTTCATTATCAATTTTAACAGGTTCTTAAGACAAAAAGACACTATCTTATGTGTTCGTGAAGATTTTATAATTAATCGCCAAAATACACGTAACTACGCATTCAAATATACCACATGCGTGTAAATCTATTCAAATATTAGCGAGATAACACCAAACGATCGTAATTTGAACATTGAATTGTTTAGTTTGTATAATGTACAATTGTGTTGTTCAAGATTTCATGTTAGTCTTCCTGCGTTTTTGTCTGCCTCTTTATTCGGAACCACGGTAAGGGACTTAAAGGAGAAATTTGTGTGTGTGTCTAAGTTTGGAAGGGATATCATGCAAGTACTAAATGTGGCGGAAAAAAATGATGCAGCCCAAAATATAGGGGGATATATCAGAGGGGTGAAATTTTGCATTTGAAATGAAGCGCTTCTAATAACAGTAATTCCTGATTATCATGGTGAATTTTTCGATTTTTTTAGGGGAAGGTTTGTCTAAATTTAGTAAAATATATGAGTTTCAATACTCGTTATTTGGCCAGGGATGTGCTATGGTAATTACTTAAGTATCAGCGCATATTCTCAATAATGAATTCATGGTCTTTATCGAAAATGATCTTCGTGTAATCCTCTTTCGCATTTCGTAGGCTTCGTAATAAAATGCTGCCACAAAGACTACCAGAAAATGAGGGTAATATTTCTTTAGTTGAGTTGTAGAATAAAACATTGGAAGCGAAACTCGTATCGTTAGCCACTATACTTATAAATCTTGAGTTAAACTCAGAGTCGCCGACTCATATCTTAATATTTATTACAGGATACGCCGCAAAGAGAGACGCATAGCTGTGAAGCTTTAATCATTTGGACTGATTGTGGGGGAAAATATTGGCTTTGAAATTATTCAAGTTAGTTAAGAAGTTTTTGATTGAGACATCGAGAATTTTCAGGTATGAGTTTCTGTTACATAATTTTAATCCGGCCAATCATTCGTGAGAAATAGAAATTCTCCCATACTAACTTAAGGCTTGAACTCAGATTTTAGTAAATTGTAACCAAATTTGGCGGTTAGTCAAGCTTCTGCACGTCGCATTTCATGCGTCAACTTCGAAGCTTTCCTACTCCTCCCACCAGAGAGCAGAGAAGGATACGCGTTGTCCAGGAACCACGTGTGAGTATTAAGGCCGTGAGGGTCAATATACGCCTCGCTCTAACATCACCAATTATGTAATTGGGCAGTGTTACAGTAAACTTTCCGCCAGTGGACTCTCCTTTTTTTACATTTTATTACGATAGTCTCTTCTGAATCTTCCTTCGGACGCGACACCATGCTTGTTTTGGGGTAAGTTTCGCTGCCATTCAGTTTCGTAAATTTCGTTATTTTTCTACTTTTATCGGTTATATGTTTCACAAGAATCTGTCTTCCGTTGTCTCTTAATGTTCGGTAGACTAACCTTTAGAGGTTTTATGTGTCGTTATGACAACCTTCCTAAGGGTGCTCGAAGGTATTCCTTGTCCCGTTAATCATTAGATTAATTCTCCTTGCTGTAATTAACTGATCGCTGCTGATAAACTCTCAATGCTGAGGGTAACAGATCGGAGTTGGTGTTGCCCAACTCAGAATTTTGAATATTATTAACTTTGTTTTGTGAGTCACATGAAAGATATCTTATCTCATTGAATTTAAGAGTATTAAAATTTAATCGTAGTGTTTGTGCTCACAGGGCAAGATTTTCGGAAATAACAGCTACATCAGTTACTCTGGCCTTGAATAACTTACGTGATCCTGACCACGGAATAAGTAATGCTGTTGATGTGAGAAAAGAGCTGGATCTTGGCGTAGGTTTATTCAGTCCAACATATAGCAATTTAACAAAGGGAAGGGTTTTTCGTAGATAACGTTGGATTAAACGGTAGTCTGCAATATTACCAAAATGGTACGTATTAATTGTGGCGTAACCATGGTTTAACCATATTAACTAACTTCAGGTTCATATCTTAGTGTTATAATTTGTTTTCACAAAATTATGAACGACACGTTTCTATTGGTTCTAAGACTTGGTGATGCTGGCGTCTAATTTCATTTTTGAGGGGATTCGTTCATCTGCTGTGTTGTATAATAGCCTCATATAAACACGTTTGAGAGTTTTTACAATATTTCTTTTTTTTTTTTAATTTCCTAACCCATAAGATTCCTTTTTTATTTCAAAAAGTGCTCTAAAATTCGCCTGCCTTACGGGCCGGGGGTACAATAATTTTGACATATAACTATTAACCACCAGGAAAATACATACTATTACGCATAAATTTACTGTATGAGGCATAGAAAGTGATTGCCGTTAATGCTAATGTCGATAACATCCATATATTGAGCCATTAGTAAGCAATAGACCTTAAGTATGTCCTTGACAGTACTTCCTGAAAAATTCCCAAATAGTCGTAATTGTATACAATGCTATTGAAATTTGTAATGGAGACAATTAAGGCTGATGTAAACAATACTTAATATTTTTCTGGCGAATTGACCTGCAACGCAAAGGACGAAGTCATACCTGTAAACCCCCAACCCGTAAGGTGCAGGCTGATTGGAAAGCACATTTTGGAGAACAGAAGTGTATCTTGTGGGCTGGGAAATACTGATAATTGGATCGCTGAATAAATAAACTTTTCATTTTTCACTCAAAATGTATCTATAATACCACTGGTTTTAACTCATAGGCGCCATCATCAGGTGCAGTGATGTCACCTATGCATGGAAACCAGTGGTACTATAAAGTTTTTTTTGGTGAGAAAACCAAGTTTATTTATTCGGTGTTCATGGATTTGGAGAAAGTAGAGCCTCACTCAAACCATGAGATTCACGGATATTGGACTTGAAAAGAAAGTGACTTTGGTGTAATGCCCTTAATTCTTGCAGTTAATGTGCCCTATTTTATAAGAACATGATAAATTCACAGAGTATTTTAAATGTTTTATTGATGAACTGAGTATTGAAAATTCCAGAACATGAGGGCAATTCTCCTGCTGCTATTTTGTGCCAATTCAAGCTGCAATCTGAAAATTAAATCGCTTCATGTTTACTGTTCACCAAACTATCTTCAGCAGAAGTGTAAATTCCAGAAGGGCAGGCTGAATATGATGTAGCGATAAGGGAAAGCTGTTGCATTTTGCTTTGAGAAGCATCACCCAAATAAGGCAGTGGCTATGTTTGCTACGAATTTATTTAATGACAATTACTTATTGCATTTTCACAAAATTTGGATGTGTGTGCAAAAACAAATGCCTCTAGACAGTTTCCCACTAAGGAAGAGTTATGAATGTATCTTAAATAATGAATTAATTATTTCCATTTTTCTTAATTCCTACAACTCAATTCCTGATTTCTCCTTGGTTCATTCCATAATGGCAATTACATTTCTGGCTTCATTTTCGGTTTAGGGATTTAGGTAAATTGATTCACGTATGCATGTTACTTTTCTTTGTTGTCATTTAGTCCATTTTTCTGTGCTGTAGTTTTGCAAATGATATCTCTGAAGAAATTATTAAATTGTTTGCCATGTTTTGGGGATCGCTGATTTATTTCCCGTCAGTTGTGAATGAGAAACATTTATTTTTTCTGGACTCTGATATTTTACCGGCATTTTCATTATTTACTACAGACCATAATGCTTTTGTTTGATTGGTAGACTTTGAAACAATATGTTTTACACTGGCATTGTTTGTTTTCCTGAGCAGCATCCTGTATTTTGACTTCTCTTTATATCTTAAGGGTATCGGACTAGCATCCACCTTACTAGCCTTAGTTCAATAGTTACGCCTATTTCTAGCAGTCAGAACCTCATTTCTTATGCAGTGATGTCCTTTGTTTGCTGATTTATTTTTTGTTTGCTAGCCTTTTCAATGGGAAACAAATATCCCAGTGGTACTTAATAATTGACTGAAATACTTTGAACTTGGTTGTAACAAGATTTGCATTGAGCACTGCTGCGCAGTCAACACTCATCAACACCCAATTAAATAATTTCATATGTATCTGTGAGTATGCATGTGTGGAGACTGTAGCCATGTTTCTCTCACTTCCATCTGTTCAAGTGTGTGGGTTAAATTCAATAATTTGAGTGTGATGGTCTGAGATAGTAGTTTCTAAAACTACTTTGTATTTGAAGTTGTGTTCGGCTATATTTGTAGCCAAGTTGTCGATAATGGTTTTTGGGTGAGGTTGGGGCATAAATAGTTAGCTGAACACTACATAGCAGGGAAGTATTTCTTTTAGCTTCTGGCCATAGAAGTTATCTTTTGAGACATCTGCGTTGAGGTCCCCAGCAATGATAATTGTTTTTATTCTTCTTGATGACTTTGTCAAGTATTTTATCCATTTTTTGGAGGAAGTCATCGACCAGTACACTCGGAGATCTGTACAGACCAATAAAAAAAGTTTCATTTTTCTTAAGGCCATTTCACAAGTGCATTTCAAATCCCTTTTCTTCAGCAATTCTTTTTTTATGTTTGCATAGGGTTTGGTGACTGATTCAGAACAAGTTTTGGTGAAAAATGCATCACCACCACCTTTTTTCTCCCCTACAGAAGTGATCGCCAAGAAAATAATCACTCGGCTTTAGACTATTTATTTCATTATCTTTTTGGCCATGCTCCAATGTACAAATAAAATCCAGCCTCTCTTCCTTCAATAGGATCTCAGTTTCCAGCTTTTTATTTGCTATGTGTTTAATGTTTTGATGTAGAAGGTTCACGGAGCCAATATAACTGACTGCCACTTTAGGGAGAAATAGTTCGAGTTTTTTCCCATTTTCCTTCCTCAAAAGTTTTTTAACCATTTGCACTGAAATGATGAGTCTCGCTCCTAATGAACTTCCAATGCCAAATCGCACAATGACGAGTGTAGCTCGTCATCAGATTTTTGTAATTTTAGCACTATTTAGGGGAACAAAATAAATATTTTGAGAGTTTAACAATGTTAATGCATCCATAATGTGCATTAAGAACTCTTATTTCATGAAATATGATTCATTGGAAGTTATAAAATGGTATTATACGAGTAGCATTAGCTGTGTTCTCGATGTTCTTACGGGAAGAGGGTTCGTTCGTCAACTTTTTAAATTCCACTTTGAGCAGTATATTTGAAATCACACTTTCTCAGGAATTAAATCCCCGATCGCCATGGAATAAATTGAGTTCTCTTCCATACATATTACAAAATTGAAGACTATATGTTATTTTAACACAGAAAAATTTAAAAATAATATTTCATCAGCATACTATTGGTATACCTGACCAGGTATACATGCCACCAAGCAACCACAAGGAGGGAGAAGTCGATAGGTTGTATGATGAGTTAGAGGATATAATCGCGTGTGTTCCTGCAAGGAAACATTTGATAGCAATGGGGGATTGGAATGTGATGGTAAGCGAAGGAAGAGATTTTGATGTGGTGGGGGACTATGGGTTAGGCACGAGGAATGAACGCGGGGAGAAAGCAATTGAATTCTGCAGGAGACGGGGGTTAGTCATCACCAACACATGGTTTAGACACCACAAAAGGCGTAGGTATGAATGGAAAATGCCAGGTGACTCAGAAAGGTATCAGTTAGATTATATTATGGTTAGGTACAGGTTTAGGAACAGTGTGATAAATTCGCACAGTTTCCCAGGAGCGGATGGGGACTCTGACCACAATTTAGTTGTTATGAAATGTAATGTCCATTTCAAGAAGATAAGGCAGGGGTGGCGTGTTAGGAAATGGAATGTAGAAGTATTAAATGGATTAACGAGGAAGGAGTATCAGCAGGCTGTAGAGAAAATGATGGATGACGGTAAAGAGCTGAGTACTATCGAAGAAAAATGTGAATGTATCAAGCAAGGGATATCGGAAGCCGCGAAAGAAACTACAGGAACCGTTAACGGGAAATGGTTAAGGAAACCATGGGTAACGGATGAGATGATTGCAAAGATGGATGAGAGAAGAAGATGGAAGAATGTAAACACAGAGTTAGGCAAAATGAAGTACAAAGAATTAAGTAATAAATTGAGACCAGCCACAAATGAAGCAACAGAAGCATGGTAGAAAACGCAATGCGAGGATATGGAAAGTTTACCAAGGAAGGGGGAAACTGGTGCGCTATACAGCAAGGTTAAGTTATCATCAGGAAATAAGAAGGGAAGATCTGTGCTAACAGTTAAATGGGCTAAGATAATAGTTGAACCAGGAAAAATCCAAGAGAGATGGAAGGAATATATAGAAACACTGAATGGTAAAGAACTTAGGCCGACAAGGGTAGACATAGAAAAGGAACATGGCATAGAAGAAGATAACTTCAGTTCAGGCATACTCGACGATGAAATAGAATGGGCATTAAAGGAGATGAAAGCAAATAAGGCTGTGGGGGTGGACAACATCCCTGTAGAATTGTAGAATTGTTGAAATGTTTAGGAAAATGTGGGATGAAGACTATATGGACTGATTCTTAGTATCTATGAGGAAGGAATGTGGCCAGAAGATTTTCTGAGATCGGTGTTAGTTCGTATTCCAAAAAAGGCAAAGGCTACATCATTCAAGGATTACAGAACAATAATTTTGATATCCCACGCAACTAAAGTTATTCTCAGTATCATCAACAAAAGGATAGAGAGTAAGGCAAATGATTACTTAGGGGATGATCAGTGTTGGTTTAGGAAAGGAAGAGGTACGTGTGATGCCATTGCAGTAATGAGATCACTAATCAAGAGGAATATAGAATGCAATCAGAACGTTTTTGCCTGTTTTATAGATTTCGAAAAAGCGTTTGATAGAGTGAATTGGGAAAAATTAATGCGTGTATTGCAAAAAATAGGAATGGATTGAAGGGACAGGAGACTGATCCGCAACCTGTACATGACTCAGACTGCTCAGGTGCGAGGGGGGGGAACGGAGAGTCCGGATGGGCAGTGTTAGGAAGAGGGGTAAGGCAGGGTGTGCCATTGTCACCAATGCTGTATAACGTATATGTGGAGGTGTGTTCAATTGTGGTAATTAGTGTTTTGGAATCATTCCCTATTGCCATAGTGAACACTGTTTATTTTTATATTTTTCTATGCATCTCATTGATCACATATTTGAATGATACTTTAAAATACTTTCACATTTTATTCTGATAGTATATTTGCTGTTACATAATAATGGTTATGTGATTAATAATTAATGTTGCCTATTCCTGATTTAATAAAGAGTAGTGTTATATCATTTATTAGTCTGTGTTAATAATTTCATGATGAAATTAACCAAAGGATTTTTAGAAAGATAATGGCTTTAATTCCTTCTGCAATTTTGTGATCAAAATTCTTCATTGCTGGACATGTATTTGCAACTGTTATCTCACGGTCTGTAATATGGGAAGTTAAATTTTGTTGTTACGTTGTCAAATGGAGGATGACAAACCTATTAATTACACTGACTGTGAAAATGATTTGCCTTGGCCTGCACTTGAACCCAGATCCAGTCATTATCTTACCATGTCATGGCATATAATTACTGTACGCTGTGAAATCCCTGCATTCACAGTGTGCTTCGGTGGATGACTCTGTTTTTGGTAATTTTGTGACATCTCCCGTAGTTCTTTTAGTCAATTGCATTATTTTATTTAAGTTTCCCAGTTTTTCCATTTTTTTGTTGGAAAATTGGTGAATGCTCTTGATGTGAATAAAATAGTTAAATAATGTTCAGAGATCATTAGCACGTCATTGGATGGAAGAGAAACTTCTATAAATGATACATTAGTATTTAAGGAACAAACTTATTGAAGTGCAATGCCAATGAATGATGTGTTACTTTCACCCCCCATGCTTTGCAGCTCGGGTGCTAGAAGAAGGGCCGAATCCTCGACAGGGCAAGAGGACTGACCAAGCTCATCCACCAATCCACCCCACAAGGTACACAGCTTCATTGTCAGGTGAGAAATCTTTGATCGCAAATTAGGTCATACATTCTCTTAATGGAATTTCTCCACTTTGCATGGTGTGCATTGATGTATGTGTTCACATCAATGTTAGAGTGACCAGTAATCCTTGAAAAGTAAAGGAGAACTGGAAACAACTAAATACAGTGCTTGAGAAAATCTGGAATTGAGAGGAGAAACCTTGAATTTTGGAAAGTCAGAAGGATTTGCCCATGAAAATTCAGCAATGTTTGTCAGATTACACCAGGGATATGAATTAGTAAAAATGGTTGTGAAAACTTGGAAAATATTATTATTTTACTCTAGGCAACCTGGAATCAGAAAAGATCTAATTGTTGGTCACTTTAATTGATCTTTAAGGGAATGATAAAACATGTAACAATGGCCCTTGATATAACCCCCAAGCATCCCAAGAACCATAACCTTTAGATGGAACAAGGTATATTCCATCACTGTAATCAGAGTCAATGGGATTTCCATCTGATGAATCCGCCACTACCTCTGATGGCAAAGATGGGGCCCTCTTTTACAAATCCTAGCATTTTTTGTTCAATTCAAAGGATGATAAGGTTGTAAAATATCTAAAGGTAATGAATGAAAAAGGTAGCTTAGTGTCATTAAATTGATCGTGAATACTTATTACTTTATTTGCAGGGAATGAGCGAAAACTTTTAGAGTTGATTGTGAGGCACTTCTTGGCTTGCTGCTCAAAAGATGCTGAGGGAATGGAGACTGAGTTAGAAATTGACATAGCCAATGAAAAGGTATGCTGTGCACGTATTCCGCAACTGTTTCTTACTTATTCCTAAGGAAGCCATTTCTAAATTCCTGGTGAAACATTTTCTGGATATATGTTTAACTTTTGGAGTGAAATTCACTCTCTCCCGTTTTACCATCTCTCCGATGTAAACATCTTTTTACCAAGTAATGAATGTCTGGAATATTTAGAAGTGGAATAACTTTTAGAGCTACGAATATATATATTTCTTGCTGCCCCTCTTTTTGAATTGTTGAGTAGATCGATTGTAGTATGTTGAGTAGAATTGTTGAGTAGACGGACATCCATTAGGGGAAAATAAGAACTAAGGCATAGAAATGGGCCCAATGAAATGGGGACCAGTTAAAATAATGAACCACCCAAATGTGTAAAGGATGCATCTATAGATACGTAAATACCGTGCAATGCACCAAAAAGGTGTGTGGTGGGGGTGTAGCACCAGTAGGAAAGGGTGAGGGGGTTGGGGTTTTTTCATATAGATGGGGGGGAAGGTTGGGCAGAACCTTTAACACAGATAATATATATATGTAAACACCCCAGGCCTAGGTGGAAAAAATTCCACCCTGGTGGGAATGGAACCAGCGACCCTTGGATTGGCAGGCGAGGACGTTACATCAGCGCCACCAGGGCCGGCTTGCATGTCCCCGGCGTCCACGTGCAGTCCCTAACCTGTAAATTAATACTTCTAATTGTGTTGAACTGACTAATGGAGAATTTCGACTCCAAGCATTCTGGTCTCTTTTATCGTTCTGGGAACAAATGACATTTTAGAACACTCAGTCTTGTAGTCAATCTGTCTAATCTTATATTAGTGACTCCTTCCAACCATAATAAGTTGGGATTTGTATTTTATTCTTGATATCATTGGAAAAGGGCCCATCTTTAAATATTTTTAATAAGTTTAATCTATATTGTTAAGGCCACTATGTAAGAGAATCCCAACCTAAATTTTCAAGCAAAGTAGTAACCCTGCTGCATTGGTCATAACAATGTTTTACCAATCTAGCCCCCTTCCGCTGAACTCTATCTAATTCAGAAATCAAATTTATATTTTGAGGATTTCGGTCGTTGTGACTTGGAATGTCCCCATAAATTTCTGTGTCATCAGCAAAAAGATGGAGCCTGCTAATAACTATGGTACTGAGGTCATTTATGTAGAAAAGGAATAGGAGGGGGGCCTATGACACTTTCTTGTGGTACACCAGATGTGACCTTGACAGTATCTGATGATACTTCATTCAGGATGACTGTTTGAAATGGATTTCTTTAGAAATATTTAATCCAGCATATAATTCTCTACTGTACTCAATCCCAACTTCACGAGTAATTTGCCATGAGGGATTTATTTGAAAGCTTTCTTATAATCTAGGAATATCACATCATCTGGAATATTACTTTCAACGGAGTTCGATATATCATGAACAAAGAGTGAAAATTGAGTATCATGAAGCCCTTTTTTTTATTCAATGAGTGTATGGTGGACTTTTTTCCCTGCACTTTCCTGATGTAGGACCAAAACATCTTTGGGTTATCGTTTAAACATTGGCCTGATTTTTTCCTTTTGAATCCCACGATTGCCTTCTGGAAGGCTTTCTTGGTAGTGGACCTAGATGCTTTGTAATTCTGTATGATATCTTTGCTTTTATCAGGGGAGGAATATTTCACAGCATTTGTCGTTCTGGCTTGGCACACCCTTTGCCGCCTTAAAGCTTTCAGTACTTAAAAGTTGTACCAACTGTTATTGTCCTTAATGTCTTCTATATATTTACTAGGTATAAATCTGTGTATTGCTGAACATGTTAACACAAGAAAATTATGCCAAGTATCCTCGACAGTAATTGTTTTGCTTAATTGGTCAAATCTTAGAAAGGAACGTTTTATCTCACATTTTAGGCCATCACAGTCAGCTTTATTGAATAAATAAACCTCTTAGGGTTGTTAACATTTTCTACTCTTAGAGAAAATTTAGCATTTACAGCCCTGTGATCATTGATTCCGTCAAAAACTTCAATATTTAAGACCTTTTCGGGTATATTTGTAGCTAATAGATAGAGAATGGTCTTTCCCCATGTTGGTGAAGTGACTAATTGATGTAGGGAATTCGAGGTGAACGTAAATAAGAGGGACTCGCATAAATCCTTGTCTTGATCTCCATTTATATAACTGTACGAATCCCAAACTATTGTGTGAACATTGTGGTATACCAAGGGAACTGCTGCATTAAGGCATAGATTGAAAAGATATCTACGTTGTAATATGTTCTACTCAGTTGATGGAGGTATTTCCGACCAGTAGGTTCATACTCGTAGTACATAGCAATGGTCATGGTCTGATTCATGTTTGTGATAAATGATGGTTCTGAATTGATATTTTAGGCAGATGTTCAGCCAATGCTAATGGGTTTGTGCCGAATATTATGTTATTGTGAGCACCATTTCTTTTTTTTAATGATAGTGGAACCTGTGTCTTTGCTCCTGTTTGACGTGCCTCTTATATCATGTACATGCAACACCCACCTGGTAGTTTGTATTGTCATCTCTGGGCAAATAAAAAGTAATAATAATTTCGTAACATGAACCTTTTCCTGGCATAATAATAATAATTTATTTCCCAATTGACAAATACATAATATGGTACAGAATATCATACAATTATGTAATCGTATAGGGTAAGTCAAGAAGTACAGTAGCTGGATTACTCGCCAGAAAGAAGATTACACCAATATAATTAAGAATTGACACAATATAAAATTCGGAATTACCCAGATTTTAAGTGGTCATTCACACTGTAAAAACATTTTTCATTCAAGTACGTAAATAATTTATTTTTAAAAATAGAGAGTGATTTCACATTTTTTAAACTAATGGGAAGCCTGTTGAATATTTTGATGCAAAGAGAACGAGGTCACTTGGTCATCATTGTCATGCTAGCAGACACTACACTCAGATGATTTCTAGTCCTTGTCTCGGAGGTGTGAGTACCATTATTCGATGGGAATAGACCCATGTTCTTTTGTACAAAAATGGCGGTATTATAAATAAAAACACTAGGGACTGTTAAGATGCCAAGGGTTTGAAAGAGAGGTCTGCAGTGGGCTCTGAGGTTTATTGCACATGGACCTGAGCAATTTCTTTTGAACAATAAATATTTTATTTAAGTTAGTTGATGACCCGCTTCCCCAGATTATGATACCATATGATACATGAGGATAAAAAAGACCATTGTACAGTATTTTTAAAACGTCCATACTAACAGTATGCTTCAGTATAGAGAGAAGATAGTACATAGAATTAAATTTTTTACTTAGATTAGTGATGTGCAGGTCCCATTTAAGGTATAACTTTTAACAGTATGGCACGTTTTGGCAGTGAATATCATGGCCTGAGTTTTTGTTTCATTGAGAACAAAGCTATTCCCATGGCACCACATGCTCATGTCTTGAATAATGGCTTTACCTAGAGTCATCAGATCATCAAAGGAATTGTGGTACAGCACAATGCTCACATCATCGGCAAATAAGACACAGTTACCGTGAGGATTTACACATAATTCTTGTTTCTGCGAAAAGCATAAGCCAGTTATTGCCTGCATGATAATAATAATAATAAATCTTTATTTGCCCAGAAGACACTGACACAGTGTAATAGATACATCAGTTAAGTGCATAGGACACGTCATATTCATATAGATGTTAGACAATGATAAAATTCAGAGAAGCATGATACAATAGTGTTAACCAAAAAGTGCATGTAATATATTCCAAATTCAATATGGTTATTTTTTCTCCATAAATTCCGTTACAGAGTAAAACTGTTCTTTCCTTAAAAATGTAATTAATTTCTTTTTGAACAGGACTGGATCCTTTAAGTACTTAAAATCGTGAGGGAGCCTGTTTAGTACAAGAAGGCCCATTGATTTAGGCCCCAGAGATGTATTTAAAGTCCTGCAATAAGTTTGATGTAGATCTCTGCAGGCTCTGGTTTGGTGACAATGAACATTGTCATTTGTCATATAATTGGATATATTACTTTTAGCAAAAATGCTTAGGACATAAATGTAAATACATGGAACAGTCAGAATATTTAACCTCTTAAAGAAGGAAAGACAAGGTGCGTTGTAGGGAGCATTGCATATTAATCGCCTTAAACATTTTTGGGTTTTAAAAATTGAATCAGAATGAGGGGAAGAACCCCAGAACAGAATACTATAAATAATTTAAGAATAAAATTCACCGTAATAAATTGTAAGTAAGATATCAAGGCTTACAGATTTCCTAATACTTCTAATGAGAAAGCAAATGGAATTCAACCTGCCACGGAGATTGCATATGTGTTCATCCCATGATACATTTTTATTTAAAACAACTCCCAAAAACTTGGAACTAGAAATTTGGGGTATACACGTTTCCCCTAGGTCAATGGCCAATGAGGCAGGGGCTTTATTTTTATTGGAGAAATATATAAGTCCGGACTTGTCAGGGTTGAGTTTCAGAAAATTTTGTGAGCACCATTCATAAAGAAGTTCGGAAACTCTAGATGCTGTCAAGGTCAAGTTGTTTAACGATGGTGCTGATACAATTACGTTAGTGTCATCAGCGTATAAAATTGGCTCGGCTCCTGGAACCGACTGCAGAATTTTTGGTAAGTCATTAATGTAAAGTAAAAATAGGATAGGGCCCAAGACTGAGCCTTGGGGTACACTTAATGTAACTTCTTTACTAGAAGAAGTATAATTAGTACCGTTCTTTAACAAAATAACCTGTTGGTGCCTTCCGCTGAGGTAAGATTTGATCCAGTTATAAGGGATACCTCTAATACCATATTGTCCTAATTTGGACAAGAGTAACTGATGATTAACTAGGTCAAAAGCCTTGGAAAAATCGAAGAATAGTCCCAAGGTTTCAATTCTATTATCAAGATTTGAAAGTATTAGGTTTACAAGGTGATAGGTGGCTGTAGATGTGGATCTGCATTTCCTAAAACCATTCTGTGAGCTAGACAAGAGATTAAAAGAGTCAAGAAATGATGTAAGTCGATTATGGAAGACTTTTTCAAATAGTTTCCCTATCTGGTTTAATAAAGATATTGGACGGTAAGAATTCATATCCAGCTTACTACCTTTCCCTTTATAAAGTGGTACTACTTTGGCAATTTTAATGGCATCAGGAAAAACACAAAGTTGTAGGGATTTATTAATTAGGAAGAGTATATGTTCCTTGATAGAGTTAATTGATTTTTTTATTACAATGCCTGGGATACCATCTGTACCAGGACTACTTTTGTTGGAGTTTTTTAATAATGTTCATCAGTTCCAGTTCAGTACAAGGAAGCAGGTACAATGAATTAGACAGGCTTGGGATAAGAGGATAATTAACAGGAATTGGAGTATTCGTAGTAGTCTGGTGGGACAAGTAGAAGTCATTTAAGTTAGATGCCATTTGAGAGTAATCGGAAATAACATTCCCGGTGGAGTCCTGTAATTTGAAATCATGATGATAATTGGTAGAACACTTAGCTTCCTTGATAATCTTCCAAATTTCTTTAGATTTGTTATCGGCATTGAGAATTCTACAGTTGTTAAATGTTTTTTTAGCCAGTTGTAACTTTTGACGGTACGTTTTATTCAGTGTTCTATACTCCAAGCAGCCAATCGAGTTACATTTATTTTTATAAGAGATACCTAAGTCTTTCCTTTTTTTCGAGAGGCATCGTATTTCATCGGTGACCCAATGGTTTCTATTTTTTAAAGACAAGTTTCTAGTTTTTTGGGAGACCATTGGGTAACAAATGTCAAACTAATAGTGATATGAAGAATAAAAATACTCAAATGAGTCATTGAAGGATCTGAGTTGGTATAAATCAGACCAATCATGGGACTTCAACATATTATTGAAGATATTAGAGTTTTGCTCTGTAAACTGCCTTTTATAAATTTTTTTGCGGTGACTAGGAGAAGAAATTAAAATCTTGCATAGAAGAGGGTAGTGATCAGATATGTGGGATTTGATTACTTCAGTATTTACTTTTCCCAAATCGATGTTTGTTAAGATATTATCTATAATAGTAGAGGAAAGGCCGTCTACCCTAGTGGGTTCGGTATTAGTAACACAAATGTTGAAAGAGGTAAGGATATCTAAGAATTCCAGTTTGGCTTTGAAATTACTTGCGAAATCACAATTAAAGTCCCCAGTTATAATTAAATTAGGTTTTGGTATAGCATCATGAATTAACTCTAATAGTTTGGCAAGTTTGTTAAGAAAAACACTGAAATCACTCGAGGGAGAACGGTAGATAGATAATAAATGATATGCAACATTATTTACACTGAGGCCCACGACACAGGACTCGAAGAACAACTCTTCATTGAGAAAATCCTGAGCGAAACAGGTCGGGAAAAGGCGCACACACTGTGAAACTAGAACCAATACGCCTCCATTTCTATGCTTTGAACGGCAAAATACATCGGCGATGGAATATCCAGGTAGATTTAAAGATTTCAAATCGCTTAATTTCAACCAGTGTTCATTAATACAAAGGACATGAGGTTTATATTCACTCATCAGGACCTCAAGATCCAGCAACTTGTTACTAAGACATTGAATGTTAATGTGCAGGACCTTGAGGTACCTCGCTACCCTGTCGATGTTGTCGGGCGTGCCTTCCAAAAAGAATAATTTCCAACGTGCACATATTTGGGCCAAAATGAAGGCTTTATGAGGGTTTCCCGTAACTCACTGTTTATTGATATGCGGAATGAGGCATGGTTGCCCCGGGTCACTACGAGCTTGACAATTTCCATGCCCGATGAAGTATCCAGATCAGGAATTTCCGCTCGAACATATTCCTGAATAGCTTCGACAGTTGTGCTGTAGTTGAGTTTCCATACATGAAGATGCGATCGTCGTGGAATACCTGCGAGGGAGCACTTCTCCGATGATCCTATCGCCAGAGGAGTACGGCGTCTTCGTTTATTGGTAGCAGGGATGAATCCATCATCAGATGCGTTAAGGGGATGGCAAGGTTTAAGGATCATAACAGATTCAGGATCAGGGGAGTCACACAATTCGACATTGCGGGCACTTTGGGCAGATTTGCTCATAGTGGCAGCAGTGGATGTATCACAATTCTCAGAAACGGTACACATTTGATCTGGGGCTTCTTCTTTAGAGATCGCAGTCTTAGATTGACGCGTAACTGGTTTCTCGTACTTAGGAGTAGGAATTTTTGGTTGAACTGTCACGGTTCTAGACTACAGTCCGGCGCTAGAATAAAAAATGCCTCAGGGTTAGGTCACATGGCCACTTATCACTGTACAGCACTTCATCTCGAGTGTGAAAAGGCACTCCAATTTTAAAGCTTGCATTTACACCCTTTGACTCAAGCTTACTCACCGTTATCGGGATATGAGGAAAGTTCTTTCTCAGGAAGCAGTCTACAGTATTTTCCGTAGTCCCACCGGCCAGTTTGCCAAGATGTAACCACGCTCTTTTCACACCAAGAAGATCTGTTGAGGACGTATTTTTACCCACTACTAGTTCGGGATAGCGCTTGCCGGGTTTTGTTGAGGAGCTCAACCTTGCGGGCACAATGTGCAGCCATCATTTTGTTGGAATGGATACTGTTGCCTTCCATTTCACTATCCACTATCGATAACTGGACTGATTTTTTTTGCCGTCTTTTGTTACGGGTACCCAGTCATTAGTTTTCTTGCCGTCAATCACGTCACAGCTGTCAGGACTTGTAACTAGGTCTAAACATTCGCCAGCGGAAGATGCGTCTTTCGAGACAATGCTGGGTTCTGCACACTTTTCACTCTTGGGTTTGCAAGATGAATCATAACACAGGTCGACAAAAAAATTTTTTTTTGGTTTCGGGAATCATTGTGATGATTTTAACTATATTTGTAGAGCTGAATCCAAATATGATATCCATTTTTATTTAACAGCTCTACTTTTTTAGATATGGCACATCTTACAATTAGTTGTTTTAATATTTGATATATTTCGGAAAATAATTTTCAAAGTTAAATAAATCTATAAGTATACTAATTTATAACCACTCTGCGGTGTTCCTTTTATTTTCAATAAACTGTCAATAAGTTTTATGTATATTTCTATATTGTAGGCCAATGAGATTAAAAAACAAAAATCGTTTGTATCGAAGAAATTCAGAAGAAATACCGATCCCAATATTTCAGACGTTACCAGTTATATCTAAGGAGGAATTGGGGTATTTGAAAACATTTCTCATTCTATTGACGATAGTGGCAGTGACTACGAGGGGGTATCAACAATTCCTCAACTTTTTAATCAAGATGAACTAAGCGGTCTTGCTAGAGAACTTAACTTATTGAAGGAAGCATCCGAACTACTAGCATCAAGACGGCATGAAAAGAATTTACTGCAACCCGGTACAAAAATAAGTTTTTATCGCACAAGGGAAAAGGATATGCTACCCTTCTTTACTCAAGAAGACAATCTTACATTTTGTTTAGACGTTAAGGGTCTTTTGGACAAAATGTGACTACTATCACAATATGATGCTAGTGATTGGCGTTTGTTTATTGATAGCTCCCAGCGTAGTTTAAAATGTGTACTTCTTCACAATGGTAATAGGTTTGGCGCAATACCAATCGCTTATTCAGCTAAAACGAAAGAAGAATACGATACAATAGCATTGGTCTTACAGAAGATAAAATACCAGGAACATCGCTGGGTGATTTGTGTACATTTAAAAATGGTGAACTTTCTTCTTGGGCAGCAAAGTGGCTACACAAAATATCCTTGTTTCTTGTGCCTCTGGGATAGCAGGGACAGACAAAACCACTGGATTAAGAAGGAGTGGCCTAAGAGAGAAAACTTGGTTGTTGGGAAAGAAAACATCATTGCTGAATCCTTAGTTGAAAGAGAGAAAATCATCTTACCGCCTCTACATATTAAACTAGGCCTAATGAAGCAATTTGTAAAGGCTCTTGACAAGGATGGGCCATGCTTCAGCTACTTAAGACTAAAGATGCCCCATATAAGTATTGAAAAACTTAAAGCTGGTATTTTAGGGGCCACAAATCAGACAACTTACAAAGGATCCTGCTTTTGTCGAGTCAATGAATGAGATTGAAAAAATTAGTTGGATGTCATTTGTTGAGGTCATAAAAAACTTTCTAGGAAATCACAAAAGTGAAAATTATTTTGAGCTGGTAACCATTATGCTCATTAATTTCAAATCACTTGGATGTAATATGAGCTCAAAAGTTCACTACCTACACAGCCACTTAGACAATTTTCTTGGAAATTTAGGAGACACAAGTGAAGAACAAGGTGAAAGATTTCACCAGGATATAAAAACAATGGAAGCTCGCTACCAAGGAAGATGGGATAACCATATGATGGCAGATTACTGCTGGTGCATGAAACGAGACTGTTTGAACAAAGTGCACTCAAGAAAATCACGCAAAAGAAGCTTCGGATGTGTTGAGTGATGTTTTTATGTATTTTTTTTTTCAATTTGTTTTATTACAGTAAAAAATTTTAGTATTTGTGTTCAATTGTATTGTAAAATGCTGTTGTTTGTGGGTGATTTAACAGCCCTAGATGGAGGGAAAGTATCGGAAGGCAAGTTGGATGAGAGGATGTCTAAGACATCGTCTCTGCCGTTTTCCGTTTAAGGAAGGTTTACTGCAAGAGAATGATGTCGATGTGGTGTTGCGTAATGGAGTTCGTGTTTTTAATGTTGAATGCCTTGACATTTCCATGAAATTAATTTAATGTCAGGGCCGTGTCAATGAGTTGTAGAGTTAACTGTACATACTCGGTAGCTTTTCTAAGATAACTTCTTTCTTCTCCAGAATCGAACTCGCTTTAAGATTTTCGCGCATAATGCTTCGAAACCACGTGAGCAATTTGGGGCCGTCGAACGACGCGCTGGGGAGAGGAGGGGAAGCAGAGGAGTCAGTATGGAGAGGGGGAGAAGGCATGGCAGGCCTAGAGGGAGCACGTGGCTGTGAAACACATTTGGATGGGAGAGAGGGGAAGGCAGCGGCCGAGTCCGCAGCTGATGCGAAGGAGGGGAGGGGGCGCGCCGACTGAGAAATACGAGGGGAAGGCCCGCGTTTTTCGAATTGACGCCGTTTCGCCTCTTTCGTTTCGTGGATTTCACATCCGCGATAATCCGCGGGATGTGATTTGAGACAGGAAGCCACGTCGCAGGAGTCTCCTTCCACTTTTCGCAAGTAGCGCTTAGATGTGCACAGCGCCCGCAGTTAGGATTAAGGAAACAATGATTCTTAGTATGTCCTATCCTTTGGAATCGGTGACATTGAACCAGGTCACCGAATTTACGGAACGGCGTCATGGAAACACGCAGGCCGGAAAGAAATAGAATATTTTGAATTGCCGCCGAATCGACAGTTGTCGTATGAGACATGGCATGTATTGGTCTGGTAGATCGGTACCGACGTGATATTAATTCGTCTCTCCAAGTCTCAAGGAGGAGTCGAGAAAATTCAGCGCACAGAAATTACATTGTGGCCGAGTGCCTTGAGATCGGCGAGGATGGTCGCATGACGTGGCGTCGTCGATCGACGGAAAATAACCGCGGAGGGCGAATTCTTTCCGACGCTCCTCGGCCAATTGGTATGTTACGAAAGGAATCGCGAATTCCTTAAGAATCGTGGCAACCGCGCGATAGTCCTCCACGGAACTACACTTGACGACGGCCGAAGTAATGCCTGTAGAATGAGAAATAGGCGGAGTTTTGTAAGCCCGCTGCATGCGACCTTGCAATTCCGCCCATTTCGAAATGTCCGCCAAGCGGAAGGGTGGAACAAATTACACTTCGTTTCTGCTGTTCCGCTCCTCCTGCATCTGCAGTGGACCAGCCTCCAGCTTTTTCCCAGCTCCTCGCCATGGCGGCAGGTTCGCCGCCTGGCGCGCCTCGTCCTACATCCCCTGTGGACCAGGACGGTTTTATTACGCCACTTCGGGCTTCAAAAGCTGTGAAGCCCTTCTTCAAAGATGCCACTACATCGGTCGCTAGGCCTGGCCTTCCGTGAATTGATCCGGTCATCCGTATCGGATCAAACATTCACGGTGGCGTACGGGGAGTCATCGGCCGGGGTTCAAACCCGCTCCATTACGGATTTCCAGGCCTTACGAGCGACTCTTTTAGAAAACGACGCACAGCTGTCCACCTGGGGCGTAGGGACAAAACGACGTTCACCTTCCGCGGCCTGTCGCCACGTCACCAGCGGCTTGCCGAGTCTGTGTCATAGCATGAAAAATCACTATTTTTGGAGATCCGTGAAGCGGGTAAGCCTAGGAAGAGAATTCGACAACAGCACACATCTTTGGAAGCAGCTTCATTGACGGAACACGGAGAAATCACCTAATCCTGGCGGGTGAAAGTGATACCTGTGAGATACTGCACTAATCTAGTATTGAAGGAGTCTCCAATTACGTGCTGGAAGCGCTCGGGGGGGAAGGCTAACTTAGTCCCTTCTTCTCACCTCCGAGTGGTGTTTCGGCACGCCCCGTAGGTCGTCTCGTGTTTGAAAACCTGGGAAGAGGGTCTCCCTCATTGCACTCCCAGGGGATCGGCACGAGTCCACTCCTTAGGGAATAGTGCGTAGGCTAGGGAGGAACAAGCTTAGGCCGGCTGTGCCCTTTCCGCTTGTCGGATGGATCGGCCGGATTCGCCGAGGTTCCTCAACTGAGATTACAGCGGATACCCCCCCAATAGGTGGAGACTCCTTCAAATCCAATTTGATATACGGAAGGTTTAAATCCGAACAACCCCATGGATAAAGACATACCTAAAGTAAGTGAGGCTCCCAGTGCAGCCTCTGCTCTGAATACTCTGTCGTTGCTACCAAGAAAGGAACCTGCTAGTGACAATGGTGAATCGGTAACCAACACCGTCCCAAAATACTTGTTAAATGATCCACGTTTTCACCAGTTAATGGGACAGTGATAAATGCTCAATAATCAACAGACTGATGCCCCACCTACAAAAGAGCAGACGAAAGGTCATCTAAGGGGCCGATTTCGTCCAGACCCTACCGAGATGTCTACTGACCCCGTATCTGTCAGTGCTCGCCGCGTTGAATACAGACCAGTGTTTCCCGCTCAGTTACGGATTGGTGACTCCAAAAATGCACGAAACCACTCAGCGAAGAAAAGAAATGACAATGCCACTCAACCACAACAAGAGGCCGTGAAAAGTACTCTGTGCACATCTCCCGACAAGGACGGTTATACCGTTGCTACCTCCAAAAAGAGGAATATCCAAAGGTCACCCCAGGAAGCCGAATCTGTACAACGCGCCACAATCACGGCGAAAAGATACGAAGGGCTAAGAGAGGTACCAGAACTAATAACAATGCAGATTGACGACGCCTCTCCTGAACCACCAAAGAGAGACCGAATACCACCAATTTTCTTGAAGGATCACTCGGAATGGAATATCAAAAAAAAGGCAAATTACATCTTGTTGCAACTTCCTTCCGGTATGCTCCTTCACAGGATCCCACATAAAAATTAGCTGTACCAAGAGTGACGATTACAGAAAGGTTACGGCACTTCTGAGGGAAAAAAGCTGGGAGTTTTTTACCTATCAACTGAAAGAGGACCAAAAAACATTTAGTGATACGTGGACTGACTGTCGACTCAAAAGTCGAGGACATAAAGGAGGAACTCTTGGAAAACGATCTTCCTATAGATGAAATATTTCAAATAAAGACGTCGCGTCCGACATAACGCCAAAGGAAAGAGAGGGAGGATATATTGTCAGCTGATCCAGACACGGAGATCCCACCTCTTCCAGCCCGTTTACTTCCCTTGTTTCAAATCAAGATTGCAAGAGAAAGCGACAAAAGACTTCCTAGCAGTAACCCATCTCTGTGGGCTAATAATTACTATCGAACCATTCCGCCCATCCACCGGTCCTCCGCAATGCAAGCGATGCCAACGCTTTGGGCACACAAAACCTGCGGCCTTAACAGCAGATGCGTAAATTGTGGAGGAAATCAATCTCGGACTGCACCCGAAGTTCCCGGGAACCAGCTACCTGCGCCAACTGTGGAGGCCCTCACCCCGCGAACTACCGCGGCTGTCAGCACTACCGATCTTACGCTGAGAAATTGCGAAGCGCCCAATCTAACCGAGAGACGTCCGCAGTCGCACAAGCTCCCGCATTTGCCGAATCAAATTTTCCGACGCCATCTGCAGCAGCAAACGCCACTTCCCAACCCGTTTCATCCAAGCTATGGAGCAATACAATAAAAATGGAGGCCGACAGGTAATGGCTCCTTACTAAACTAAGTAAAACTAGGCGGGAGAAGTACATTCGGGGAAAGGAACAGAAAATACTGCAGTACTGAAGAGGGGTGCATAGCACACTAAGACAACAGAAGAAATAATGATATTGGAGACAATTATATAGGCTAGGGTATATGCTGATTGATGTTTATATAGCTATTATTTTATTTCATTTTATTATTATTTTTATTTTTTTCTCTTTTTTCTTATATATATATTATTAAAAATTAAAAAACGTTGTTATAGTGGAATACATATATCGAGTACAGGAATATGGATACATAGGTCCGAATATATGGACAAGAGCGGCTGATCGCCGCGAGAGAGATACTAACTAGGAAGATAAATGGATATTAATATTAAAAGACATAGGAAAGACTCATGGTCGAGTTACGTCCTTAGGCAGTGTATGTGTGCTTCCGGTGTATAGAATAATCCCAGATGCTGGACAGAAGAGCATTACCAGTGGTGGAAAGGCGCGATTTAAACTGCGAGACTTGTTTACGGATGAATTCCGCGGCGGACGGAAGACGATGAGCGGCGCGCACCTCGGCCATTCGTGTGAGGCGACTAACCTTAAGGAGGTTTCGAATAGATTTATTTTGAATGGTTTCGAGGTGCTTCCAAATCGTCTTCCGTACTGCGAAGATCGGGCAGGCGTAAAGAAATTTCGGGCGAATGATGGCCGTTTAAAGGCGCATCCGGTCCTTGTGGCTGAGCGGGGAAGTCGCCGACGCAAGACATCGTAACTGGTTTCCTGCTACGATGGCCTTTGTACGCCAAGAGTCCAGGTGGGGCTTGAAGGTTAGTTGATCATCTAGAATGACCCCAAGGAAGCGGTGCGACGTAGCTCTCGGAATTCTGTGTTTATGTAAAGTAAGGGACAGGTGTGGTGTACGCGGGCGTCGTCTCGTGAAGTGGACGTGCGTGCTTTTGTCGGCGTTTATTCGAAGTTTCCATGTTGTCGTCCCGAGGACGCTCAAATAGTCGCTTCCCGCTGCGGCGTCGAGCGAGTCGGCGGCGACGAAGTGGTGGTGGTCCCCGGAAGGGCGGACAACATCGGAGTCGACAAGCGATCCAGGCGACGGCGCTCCCGCAAAAGGGACGCGGAGGGACGCAGCACTCTCCGAGATGGACGGAGCTGGATCCGGTAGCACGGGGAAGTTGAGGCTGAGGCGCGGACGAGGTGCAGGGCGCTGGGGCGCCGGGCCGCGGGATGCGTTACCGCCAAACCAGGCATTCCTCGTTCCCAAGGAAGCGGGTTTAGAAGCAGCAACGGAGGACTTCCCCGGGGATGGCTGACGGACCTCGGCAGCAGGAGCAGCAGCGGTGCCGCGCCTGCGACGTCCACGGCGCTTCCGCGACGGCTTCTCCTCGCGGCGCCCCTTCTCAGCACGCCACTTGGCGCACAATGGTGAAAAGGCGGTGTGCTCTCCACCGCAGCTGGGGCATTCTCCTTCCCATCGCGTGGACACTCTTGGTGAGAATGCCCGCCAGAGCACAGAGGACATCGCGGCGATGCGGTGCAGAAAAAGCTACCGTGTCCGAAGCGGGAGCAGCGATGGCATAGCTGCGGATCGCGGTAGACATACAGGCGCACCGTCACCACGCTGTTGCCAACGCTGCGAAGCGCCTTAATGGACGAGATCGTCCATTCGGTGGACAGCGCGGTCGCCACAACGAAAACTCCGATGGGTTTCCCTTCGGAGGTCAATTGGCGGCCGCGCCGGGCGTCAGTGCCGAGGGCGCGTAGGTCCTCGAGCAGGTCCTCCAGCTGGTGGCGAGCAGAGAGGCCGCGGAAGGTAAAAGACGTGGTCTTTTCCTCCCCAACTCCTCAGGTGGAGACTTGAGCGTCAGATGCGATGAGCGCCGCCCGGAGGCTGCGAAAGTCGTCCATGGACCGGGTTTGCACCCGGGCAGAAGTGTCACCGTAGGCCACGATGAAAGACTGATCCGATACAGTGGATCGGATCAGGTCGCGGAACGCGCGGACGTCCTATACGTGAACGGGCGTGAACGGGCGACGGACGCCGGGGCGAGGACCGGAGAGTGCAGCCTCCTTATAGACTGGTCCAATAACTTTGATTGTCCGCTGCGGACGTTGAAAGCCGTCCTGGTCCACCGGGGAGCCGGGACGGGATGCACCAGGCGACGGGGCGGCCGCCATGGCGAAGTGGGGAAGGGAAGATGCTGGAGGCGGGTCCACTGCAGAAGCAGGAGGAGCGGCACAGCAAAACGAAGTGTAGGCGTTTATTAGTTCGGTGTCAATAAATTGGTGTGGATCCGCAGATCAGGATTTAAAAGGCCGGATAAGCGCACGGCGTTGAAAACGAGTATTTTTTTTTGTACTGCGCCGCGGCGACGAATCGCGCCGACGCTTTTCGCTGCCCAGCATCTCTGCTCTTCAGCGAGGGTCATCTCGGCTCTCTCTGTTGTACGGCGCCGCGGCGACGAATCGCGCCGGCGCTTATCGTTGCCCAGCATCTCTGCTCTTCAACGATGATCTCCTCGGTTCCGCTCGGAGGTGCCAGAGAGTCACCTCCACTGTCGTACCATTTCGGAGCTAAATAACTCCGAAATGTCCGACAAGTCGTCTCCTTTTCTCGGGAGGCTGGTCCTCTTCGAGCCCGGTACCGGCTCGTGGACGGGGATGCTTATCCCACGGAAAAACCACGACATCAGTGATGCCGCGGATTTCCCCATGGGAAGAGTCGGCCGCCCGCTCCCGGAAGCCGATGCACCGCTCTCGAAGAACGTCCTCCGTCGGGGATATCCCAGCGATCTCCCAGAGCGCTGCGTTGCCCGGGGTCCATCCGAGACGCAGCGTCGCCCGAAGATTCCTCCTGTCCGCCGTGCAGAGCGCGGTATGCGCCCCAGCACACATGATGCCGCACCACGCGGGAGCAGCATACAACAGGACCGGCCGAAGCACCGCCGCGAACAGGTGGAGACGTCGCCGATGAGGTACGTTTGCA
The DNA here is from genome assembly GCA_037158775.1 of Hetaerina titia. Classification (NCBI taxonomy): domain Eukaryota; kingdom Metazoa; phylum Arthropoda; class Insecta; order Odonata; family Calopterygidae; genus Hetaerina; species Hetaerina titia. Next base: position 5,632,683 of record CM073778.1, on the reverse strand, counting down.
TTGCCGAGGATGGGCGCGAGGAGATGTCGCGTCGTCGCCGTGGATGCGGCCGCTCTCCTGACGTGGTTACGCAGGTTAAGGTGCTTATCGAGCACAACCCCGAGGTAAACGACCGACCTTTTCCAAGGAATTTCAGTCACCCCGACGAGAATCTCGCCGGGCTCCTTCGGTCCCTTGGAAAAGACGATCGCCTGCGTTTTGCTCTCGTTAACGCCGAAGCGCCAGCGAGAGAACCACGGGAGGAGCACGTCGATCGCCCGTTGCAGGTACCGCGCCGCCTGGGACTGCCTGCAGGAACGTGCGAGGATTGCCGAATCGTCCGCGTAGGTCGCGACGACTACGTTGCTGCCGAAGTCCGCCGGGATGTCCGCCGTGTAGATGGTAAAGAGAAGCGGCGAGAGCAGACTTCCCTGGGGAACGCCTGCACTGATAGGCCGCTTCGCTGACGTCGCGTGGTCCCAGCCGACGAAGAATGTCCTTCCGCGAAGCTATGAAGCAGTCATCTGCGTGAGCCACCGCGGAAAGCCGAAACATTCGAGTTTCCACAGCAAGCCTTCATGCCAAACGCGATCGAACGCTTTGCTAATGTCAAAGAAGGCGCCGACGGTGGAGTGCCGTCGGTTAATACCTTCCGTGACAAAGTTCAGCAAGCGTGCGATCTGATGCGTTGTAGAATGCTCGCTGCGAAACCCGAATTGGTGGTCCGGGATGACGTTCAGCTCCTCGGCGAGAACGACGAGATGGCGGAGAAGGACCCGCTCAAACAGCTTTCCCAGGCCGTTGAGCAAGGAGATCGGGCGAAAATTCGCCAGCGCCGGTGATTTCCCCGCCTTTGGAATACAGATCACACGCGCCTCCTTCCACCGGGCTGGGAAGTAACCGATGGCGAGGCACGCGTTGAAGATGCACAAAAGCATCGAGGCGAGGGAAATCGGCATCTGGACCAATACAGCATTAGAAATGCCGTCCGGCCCAGGCGCTTTCCGCGGCTTCAATCTCCTAATGGCCCCTCGAAGGTCCTCCTCGTCGACGGACGGCGGCAACTCCTCGCGGTCTCGGACGTGTAGCGGCGGCCTCGGCGGACGTACCGGGGATGCCAGCGGATCCGGATGTCCTGCAGCAACCTGCGGAGAAGAGAACACCTCCGCCAGATGGTCCGCCATCCCGGCAGCCTTCTCCGGCGAACGCAGCAACGTCGTCGCAGCTCGAATTGGTGCAGCTTCCTGGGCCTGCGTGCGGAGACGGCGCGCCATTCTCCACAAGGAACCGTCCTCGGGGGAGAGAGAGGAGACCTTTCTCTCCCAGCTGGCGGTCCTAAATTCCTGGATATGGACGCGGATGCGGCGCTGAGCGGCATTCAGCTGCCGTTTGACGTCCGGGCATCGGGAACGCTGGAAGCGCCTGCGGAGCCGATTCTTCTCGCCGATCTCCTCCCGAATGGACCGCGGGAGGGCAAGATGATTCCATTCCCGAACTGGGCGTTCGGGAATCACGTCCTCAACCGCCGGCTGCACGGCTTCCGTCAAAAAATCGATCTGGCGATCGATTTCGTCGGGAGAGCCGACAGAAGGCGGCAGCGGAAGGGAACCTATCTTGTCCGTGATGGAATGGCGAAGAAGAGTCCAGTCGGCAGCCGCGTAGTCCCTCGATGTCCGTGGCGGCAAAAGCAGCGGGCGTCTCGAAAGATGAAACAGCACCGGGAGATGGTCGCTGTCTAAGGCGTGCACAGCTCTCGCAGAGAACGCCGTCGACAAGCGCGCGTGCACAGCAATGTCCAAGACGTCGCTCGTTCCGCGAGTGGCGAAATGAGACGGCGTACGAGGACCGATGGCTGCAAGTCCTTCCTGGGAGATCCACTGCCTCAGGCGATGTCCCCGGGAATTGCCAATACGGGAATGCCAATCCGGGTGTTTCGCGTTGAAATCCCCCGCAGCGATCGTAGGAATAGATCCCACGAATATCGCCGCGAGTCCTTCCGTGCGAAAAACCGCCTGCGGTGGAATGTAGACCGAAGCGAGGCGAAGAGGACCTTCGTCGCACTCCAAGTCAATGGCGGTGGATTCCGTAGAAAGAAAAGGCTGCAGCGGAAAACGCTGTGCACGCAGATGCTTCGCGACCAAGATCGCCGTTCCCCCTCCGCGGCGCGCTCTGTCGTTCCGAAAAACGTCGAATTCCGGAACGGTCCAGCGGTCCTTCGGCCCCAGGTGTGTCTCCTGTAACAGAGCTACTTCGCAACGCTGTCGAGACAGGAACGAAAGCAGCTCAGGAGTCTTCTTCGCCACGGCGCCTCCCACATTCCAAGACGCAATGACGAGATGTCGGCGTCTTGGAAGGAGATTATCCATGGCGAGCGGCGAGAAGTGCAGGCAACTGCTGGAGCGTCGCCGAAAGGACTTGAAGATGCGACTGCAGCGCAGCCGTAACGGTGGCCAACGTCCCGAGGACGCTCAGAAGGTCGCTGCCAGCTACGGCGTCGAGCGAGTCGGCGGCGGCTGAAGTGGTGGTGGTCCCCGGAAGGGCCGACGGCATCTGGGTTGACGAGCGATCCAGACGACGGCGCTCCCGCAAGGGAACGCGAAGAGACGCAGCACTCTCCGAGGTGGACGCAGCAGGAGCCGGAAGACCCGGGAAGTTGAGGCTGAGGCGCGGACGCGGTGCAGGGCGCTGGGGCGCCGGGCCGCGGGATGCGTCGCCGCCAAACCAGGCATTCCTTGTTCCCAAGGAGCGGGTTTCGTTGCAGCAACGGCGGACTTCCCTTGAGATGGCTGACGGACCTCGGCAGCAGGAGGAGCAGCGGCGCCGCGCCCGCGACGTCCCCGACGCTTCCGCGACGGCTTCTCCTCGCGGCGCTCCTTCTCAGCGCGCCACTTGGCGCACAAGGGCGAAAAAGCTGAGTGCTCACCTCCGCAGCTTGGGCATTTCTCCTTCCCCTCGCGTGGGCATTCCTGGAGGGAATGACCGCCGGAGCATAGAGGACATCTCGGAGATGCCGAGCAAAAAAAGCTTCCGTGCCCAAAACGTGAGCAGCGATGGCAAAGCTGAGGATCGCGGTACACGTAGAGGCGCACCGAGACCACGCTGTTTCCGACGCTGCGAAGCGCCTTAATGGACGATATCGTCCATTGAGATGAGGGAGCGATCGCCACGACGAAGACACCGATGGGTTTCCCCTCGGAGGTGAGTTGGCGGCCGCGTCGAGCGTCAATCCCGAGGGCGCGAAGGTCCTCAAGGAGATCTTCAATCTGGTGGCGCGAAGAAAGGCCGCGGAAGGTGAACGAGGTCGTCTTCTCTTCCCCTACTCCCCAAGTAGAGACTTGGGCGTCGGCTGCAGACAGCGCAGCGCGAAGGCTGCGGAAATCCTCCATGGTTCGGGTTTGCACCCGAGCAGAGGTGTCGCCGTACGCCACGGTAAAAGACTGATCCGATACTGTGGATCGGATCAGGTCGCGGAACGCGCGGACGTCCTCTACGTCGTACACGACGAGCGGAGGGGGGCGGGGGCCGCGGTTTGGCCGCGGCGACGGGGGCGATGCAGCATCCTGGTCAGCCTGGACCGGCGCGGCGTCGGTATCCATGACCGGCTCCGAAGAGTCGGTCTCGGCAGCGAGAGCCGCAAATGAATTCGCCGTCGGGACGGCGACGAATATGTCCGAGGACGTGCGGGCGCGCTTCATCGAAGCGTCGCTTAAGGGGGTGAACGGGCGACGTACGCCGGGGCGAGGACCGGAGAGCGCAGCCTCCTTGAATATGGGTCCCAGGACCTTAACCGATCGAGTGACGCGTTGAAAACCGTCTTGGTCCACAGGGGAGCCGGGACGGGATGCACCAGGCGACGGGGCGGCCGCCATGGCGAAAAGGGGAAGGGAAGATGCTGGAGGCGGGTCCACTGCAGATGCAGGAGGAGCGGCACAGCAAAGCGAAGTGTAGATCTTTAATAAAAAAAGGTGTCAATAGATTGGTGTGGATCCGAGAATCAGGATGCAAAAGGCCGGATAAACGCACGGCGTATCTCGGCTCCGCTCGGAAGTGCCACAAAGTCGCCTCCACTGTCGTACCATTTCGGAGCTAAATAACTCCGAAATGTCCGACTATTCGCCTCCGTTTCTCCGGAGGCTGGTACTTTTCGAGCCCGGTACCGGCGCGTGGACGGGGACGCTTATCCCACGGAAAAACCACGACATCAGTGATGCCGCGGATTTCCCCATGGGAAGAGTCGGCCGCCCGCTCCCTGAAGGCGATGCACCGCTTCCGAAGAACCTCCTCCGTCGGAGATATCCCAGCGATCTCCCAAAGCGCTGCGTTTCCCGGGATCCAACCGAGACGCAGCGTCGCCCGAATGTTCCTCCTGTCCGCCGTGCAGAGCGCGGAATGCGCCCCAGCACACATGATGCCGCACCACGCGGGAGCAGCATACATGAGGACTGGGCGAAGCACCGCCGCGAACAGGTGGAGACGTCGCCGATGAGGTACGCTGGGGTTGCCGAGGATGGGCGCGAAGAGATGTCGCGTCGTCGCCGTGGATGTTGCTGCTCGCCTGACGTGGTTGCGCAGGTTGAGGTGCTTATCAAGCACCACACCAAGGTAAACGACCGACCTTTTCCAAGGAATTTCAGTCACACCGACGAGAATCTCGCCGGGCTCCTTCGGGCCCTTGGAAAAGACGATCGCCTGCGTTTTGCTCTCGTTAACGCCGAAGCGCCAGCGAGAGAACCATGGCAGGAGCACGTCGATAGCCCGTTGCAGGTACCGCGCCGCCTGGGATTGCCTGCAGGAGCGGGCGAGGATGGCCAAATCATCGGCGTAGGTCGCGACGACGACGTTGCTTCCAAAGTCCGCCGGGATGTCCGCCGTGTAGAGGCTAAAGAGAAGCGGCGAGAGCAGACTTCCCTGGGGAACGCCTGCACGGATGGGCCGCTTCTCCGACGTCGCGTGTTCCCAGTCGACGAAGAATGTCCGTCCGCGGAGCCATGATGCCGTAATAGTCGTTATCCACCGCGGAAAGCCGAAACATTCGAGTTTCCACAGCAAGCCGTCATGCCAAACGCGATCGAACGCTTTGCTAATGTCAAAGAAGGCGCCGACGGTGGAGTGCCGTCGGTTAAAACCTTTAGTGACAAAATTCAGCAAGCGTGCGATCAGGTGCGTCGTTGAATGCTCGCTGCGAAACCCGAATTGGTGGTCCGGGATGACGCGCAGCTCCTCGGCGAGGACGACGAGATGGTGGAGAAGGACCCGCTCGAACAGCTTTCCCAGGCCGTTGAGCAAGGAGATCGGGCGGAAGTTCCCTAGCGCCCGTAATTTCCCCGCCTTTGGAATGCAAATCACACGCGCCTCCTTCCACCGGGATGGGAAGTAACCGATGGCGAGGCACGCGTTGAAGATGCACAAAAGCATCGAGGCGAGGGAAATTGGCATCTGGACGTACGAATCATTCACGACCCTCATGGGCACATATAAACCGTCCCGGTGGGCGAAACCCACCTTTACCGGTCAGATTACAATGAAAAAAACCATGACATTCCAAAAAACCTAACGGTGGTGTGCGTGTGTGTTTGTGAGAAGCAGAAACTTAAATTAAAGAGTAGGTAAAGCCGTAAATCTAGTTGGTACAATAAAAGGGAAGCCGACAGGTAACGGCTCCGTACTAAAGTAATTAAGCCTAGGCGGGAGAAGTACAAACGGGGAAAGAACAGAAAAAACACTAGTAATAAAAGGGTTATATGCAGATATGCAGCAGTTATTATATTGTATATTAGTATGCGTATATGCATCTTTTTTCTTTTAAATAAATATATATATATGAATTGTTAGTATCATTTTTTTATTGTTATTTATTTTATTTTTCATTATTTTTAAAATTTTTTATTATTTTTTTATTTTTTTTATTTTATTTTATTTTTTTTATTTATTTAATTAAAGTCCGAATATATGGACCGGGCGGCTGAACGCTGCGAGAGAAATAGTGACAATACAGACTAGGAAGAAAAATGGAGAATAATATTACAAGACATAGGAAAGACTCATAGGCGAGTTACATCTTTAGGCAGTGTATATGTGTGCTTACGGTGAGTGGAATAATCCCAGATGTTGGTCAGAAGAGCATTACCAGTGGAGGAAAGGCGCGAGTGAAATTGCGTCACCTGTTTACGGATGAATTCCGCGGCGGACGGAAGACGATGAGCGGCGCGCACCTCTGCCATTCGTGTTAGGCGACTAACCTTAAGGAGGCCTCGAATGGATTTATTCTGAATGGTTTCGAGGTGGCTCCAAATCGTCTTCCGTACTGCGAAGATCGGGCAGGCGTAGAGAAATTTAGGACGAATGATCGCCGTGTAAAGGCGAATCCGGTCCTTGTGACTGAGCGGGGAGGTCGCCGACGCAAGACATTGTAACTGGTTCTTCGCTACAATGGCTTTTGTACGGCAAGAGTCCAGGTGGGGCTTGAAGGTCAATTTGTCGTCTAGAATGACCCCAAGGAAGCGGTGCGACGAAGCTCTTGGAATTCTGTGGTTATGGAAAGTAAGGGGCAGGTGTGGTGTACGCGGGCGTCGTCTCGTGAAGTGGACGTGCGTGCTTTTGTCGGCGTTTATTCTTAATTTCCATGTCGTCGTCCACTTGTGTAATTTACGGAGGTGTGTGTTCAGGCGGCGAATATTCGCCGTGCGTATGCGTGAAGTTGTGGCAATGGCGGTGTCGTCTGCGTACATGTAGATGGACGTGTAAGGCGTGGTCGGTAGGTCGTTGACGAATAAATTAAATAAAAATGGACTGAGGAGGGACCCCTGGGGGACACCCGCCCCAGCTTGCTTGACAGCCGATAGGGAATCCCCCATTTGCACTCGGAAATGGCGCCCGGAAAGGAAACTGCGAATAATGAGGATGTGAGGGAGAGGAAAATGACATAGATGCATTTTAAAAAGAAGACCGTCGTGCCATACTCTGTCGAAAGCGCGGGCGACGTCGAGAAAGACGGCGTCCGTCGATCGACGGAGATTGAACCCGTGCGAAATACGTTCGCATAAGCGAAGGACCTGATGTACCGCGGACACGCGAGAGCGAAAACCAAATTGCTCAGGGCGAAAAAAATCGCGCGCGCGGGCGTGATTTTCCAGCTGAGTCAGAAGGACTCGTTCAAAAATTTTTGAGAGGTTAGACATGAGAGCGATCGGCCGGCAATTTCCCGGAATGGAAGCGTCCTTCCCCGGCTTCGGTAGGAGGATAACTTTCCGTTTTCCACGGAGATGGGAAGTGGGCGGCAAGGTAACAATGATTTATGAGATCCGACATTAGCAAGGGAAAGACAGGGATGGAAGCTGCAAGTTTTAATTCCCTGTTGGACACGTTGTCGAATCCCGGCGCTTTCCTGGAGGGGAGTGAAACGAGGATTGCTCTGATTTCGTCTGCGGACGTAATCGGAGCGGCGTGGGGATGAATGGGGGGAAGATTGGACAGGAATTTGCGGATTTTTCGGTCCGCAGGAGAAGGAGTGGGATCAAGGGACATCGTATTCTCCAGGAAGGACGCCTGAATTTCCGCTTTATGCGCCGGATTAAAAATCAATACGTCGTTTACTTTAAGGGGAGGATTAACGTTTTTCGGAGACTGACGAAGGGACTTTGAAATTCGCCAGAGAGAGTTATCCTCGAAGGACAGGGAGGAGATATGTCGCGTCCATTCTTGTGACGAAAAAGCAGCAATGGAGCGCCTGACGTCAGCAGTGAGGCGATTGTAAAGGGATTTGTCCCAGGGCAATCGGTCACGCTGCCAAGCTCGACGAGCGGCATTCCTGGCTTTGATCTTCGCAAGAATGTGCGGAGGGAGGGGGCGGTTTCTTCTCCCATGTTTGGGAGGGATAGACGATGTACTTCGTCGCTTCGCTTCTGCAAACGCAGCCGAAACGGCCTCGGTGAGGCGATCCAGGTCAAAAACGGAAGGAGAGGAGAGGGGAGGCAGCGTCGCCAAGACGTCTGCAAGGGCGGCAGGAGAAAGGTTCCAAGAAACAGATGGCGTGGAAGGGGGAGAAACACGTGAGGATGAGAGAGGGAGGTTGAAAAGGATCGGGTAGTGGTCGGAGGTGAAGCCGTGAACCACAGACGGGGGCTCGAGGAAGGGAAGGTTAATTGAGACGCCGAAGTCAATTATGCTGACTGTGGAAGGGGATCGGGAAACACGAGTTGGTTCAAAAGGAGCCAGAATGGAAGAAGGGAAGCGGGTGAGAAAGGGAAGGAGTGTGCGTCCATTTCCCGTAGTACACGAACAATTACACGTGGAATGTTTCGCATTCCAGTCGCCTATGTAAAGACCCGACCGACGACTGGAGAGCAAGCGCGCGAGATCATCTTTATTTATTTTATTCGTCCTACCGCATAATTGGTAGATGGAGAAAATGTTCAGGTTGCCCTGCGTTGTATGTACTTCGATTCCAAGAGCTTCGATGCTGGTAAGAAGGGGGACGTCTAGAAGGGAATGCGGAATGTCCCGTTTAATAAGGACAGCGACCCCTCCGCCACGCGCATTTCGGTCCAGTCTGTACGTGAAATAGTCCGGTAAGTAAAAAGAGAGGTGCGGTTTGAGAAATGTTTCCTGAAGAAGGATTATGTCAATGTGGTGTGATGAAGCGTAATGCGAAAGTTCGTGTTTTTTGTTGAGTATACTGTTCGCATTCCAGGAAAGGATTGTTAAAGAATGTCGCGAGTGAACGTGTGAAGAGTTAAACTTGTAGGCGGAGGAGTTGCTCAAGAATGAAGATTTTTTAGCCTCGAGCGTCGGAGCCTGCCGAATCTCCGTCATAATAACGCGAAACCAGCGCAAAAGCTCCGAGGCCTCGGCGTCAGCTGGCGAAAGTAGGTTAGACGGCCGAAGGCCGGAGTGGGGGGGGGAGGGGGGAAGGGTCCCCCGGGCGAGAGGCGCGTGGTTAGCAGGTAGCGGCGGAGGGGAATGCTGAGCGTTGGGGAGGGGAGGGAACTCGGGGATCGAGGTCACTGCCCGAGAGTATCCTTGAAGGAGGGGAGGGGGTGCTCTCGCCGGAGAAACAGCTGGAGCGACTTTCTTTCGTTCCGCTTGCAGTTTTTTCGCCTCCCGATGAACTTCGCAGCCGCGATAATTCGCCGTGTGTCCCTTCCCACAGAGAAAACAGGTGGGCGTGCCGTCACGAGGCTTCGGGCACTCCGTGGTCGCATGGGTTTCCCCGCAACGAACGCAATTGGGTTGCAAAAAGCAATGATTTTTCGTGTGCCCTATGCGCTGACAACGGTGGCACTGATCGGGCTCGTTCGGCTTCCGATAAACGGTCACCGAAACACGAAGGCCCGCGAGAAATTCAATTTGTAAAAACGTCTGTGCGTCCACGGAGTTCTCGCAAATGACATGGCAGGTGCTCGTCGGATAGCGAGCGACTTCCGTAAGCCCCGCGGTGCGTTCTATGTCAGAGGGGCGAGTGGAGGTGATACGGCGGACCGAAATCACCGGGAAAGCGAGAGATTGTAATTGAGACATGATATCTTCTTCCGCGATAGACGGGAGAATTCCGCGAATGGCGAATTCGCGTCGGCGGTTTCCGGGCAATTGATACGTGACATATGGCACATTCAATTCCCGGAGGATTGCGGCGACCTTAAGATGGTCCTCCGCCGTGCAACATTTAATAACAGCTGCGTTGGCGCCCGTTGAGTGAGCGACGGGTGGAAATTGACAAGCGCGTGAGATGCGCGCATTCACCTCTGACCATTTCGCCGTGTCCGCGATTCGGAACGGCGGAATTCTCCCTTGTTTCTCGCGGGAAACTGGAGCGCGAGGGGCGTCATTCACAGGTTTCGGACCTTGAGGTTGAGTCTGCGGAATAGTGGTCGTCGCACGCGGGGCTGCCGTTTCCGACAGCAGCGTGAAACGATTGGTGATGGCGACCTGAGAAACCGGGGGCGCGGATAATGATCCGGCGGCCATATGCCGCCGGCGTTTATTCGTGACGAGCTGGTAATGCTCTTCGGGATTAATCGCGGAAGAGTCAATTGGAGATGTCATGGTGGCGCTCACCTGACCGTTAACGTCAGTTACATTTTGCGCCTTGGAGGGAGTCTGACCGGCATGGACTGGTTCACTCACCGGCGTGGGTGCGGCAGCAATGTCCATCGGCTCAGAAGGCGCCGGGTGCTGAAGAGTGTCTGTAGGAGGAGAGGTGTTTGACGGCGAATCCGTGTGGATGCCCTTTGGTGGATTAGGTGATAAACAAGCGCCAGCGGTGTCCTTACGGAACCCGGCGAGGAGCGCGTCGCGTTCACTAACCGAGAGTGCCGCAAGCGCGGCACGCAAGTCCTCGGTGGATAAAACACTAGACTTCATGGTTGCCATGGTGGGCACCGTGTACTTTCCAGATACAGCGGAAGGCGTGGTAACAATCCCCGCAGGTGACGATTGTGACGTAATGTTTTTTTCCGGGAGAATAACTCCGCGTACCTTAGTGAAACCAAGATTTAAGGAAAAATCCTTGTCACTGCGTGGGTGACGAAGTGGCTCTGTCGCATGATGAAGCGGGCGAGAACGCTTTACTCTCATAATGTTGCCGACCGCATGAGAAAGGCCGTACCGACGGGCGTATAAAGGGATAGGGGGCGGGGCGCTCGGCCCGGGTGGGCTCGGGGCGGGGGAAAGGGGCGCACACGACCGACCCAGACGGGAAGAGGCGTTGCTAATGCGTTGAACCCAACCCTAGAACCCCAGGCAGTTTATTTACTCACACAAAAAAAAAGAAAATATCCAAAAAGGCACAAGAGCGGAAACACGTCCGTCTCCTTCAAGTGCTAGCACAAGACTCTCTCTTGGCATCTGGACCAAGACAGCATTAGAAATGCCATCCGGCCCAGGCGCTTTCCGCGGCTTCAATCTCCGAATGGCTCCTCGAAGGTCCTCCTCGTCGATGGACGGCGGCAACTCCTCGCGGTCTCGGACGTGTAGCGGCGGCCTCGGCGGACGGACCGGGGATGACAGCGGATCCGGATGTACTGCAGCAACCTGCGGAGAAGAGAACACCGCCAGATGGTCCGCCATTCCGGCAGCCTTCTCCGGCGAACGCAGCAACGTCGTCGCAGATCGGATCGGAGCGGTGTCCTGGCTCTGCGTGCGGAGACGGCGCGCCATCCTCCACAGGGAGCCATCCTCGGGCGAGAGAGAGAAAACCGTTCTCTCCCAGCTGGCGGTCCTGAAGTCCTGGATATGGACGCGGATGCGGCGCTGAGCGGCATTCAGCTGCCGTTTGACGTCCGGGCAACGGGAACGTTGGAAGCGCCGACGGAGCCGATTCTTCTCGCCGATCTCCTCCCGAATGGACCGCGGGAGGGCAAGATGATTCCATTCCCGAACTTGGCGTTCGGGAATCACGTCAGCAACCGCCGACTGCACGGGTTCCGTCAAAAAATCGATCTGACGATCGATTTCGTCGGGAGAGCCGACGGCAGGCGGCAGCGGCAGGGAACCTATCCTGTCCGGGATGGAATGGCGAAGAAGAGTCCAGTCGGCAGCCGCGTAGTCCCTCGATGTCCGTGGAGGCAAAAGCAGCGGGCGCCGCGAAAGATGAAAAAGCACCGGGATATGGTCGCTGTCCAAGGCGTGCAAAGCTCTCGCAGAGAACGCCGTCGGCAAGCGCGCGTGCACAGCAATGTCCAAGACGTCGCTCGTTCCGCGAGTGGCGAAATGAGACGGCGTACGAGGAACGATGACTGCAAGCCCTTCCTGGGAGATCCACTGCCGCAGGCGATGTCCCCGGGAGTTCCAATCCGAGAATGCCAGTCCGGGTGTTTCGCGTTGAAATCCCCCGCAGCGATCGTAGAAATAGATCCCTCGAATATTGCCGCGAGTTCCTCCGTGCGAAAACCGCCTGCGGTGGAATGTAGACAGAAGCGAGGCGAAGAGGACCTTCGTCGAACTCCAAGTCAATGGCGGTGGATTCCGTGGATAGAAAAGGCAGCAGCGGAAAACGCTGTGCACGCAGATGCTTCGCGACCAAGATCGCCGTTCCCCCTCCGCGGCGCGCTCTGTCGTTCCGAAAAACGTTGAATTCCGGAACGGTCCAGCGGTCCTTCGGCCCCAGGTGTGTCTCCTGTAAAAGAGCTACTTCGCAACGCTGTCGAGACAGGAACGAAAGCAGCTCAGGAGTCTTCTTCGCCACGGCGCCTCCAACATTCCAAGACGCAATGACGAGATACCGGCGTCTTGGAAGGAGATTATCCATGGCGAGCGGCGAGAAGTGCAGGCAACTGCTGGAGCGTCGCCGAAAGGACCTGGAGGTGCGACTGCAGCGCAGCCGTAACGGTTGCAAGCGTCCCGAGGACGCTCAAAAGGTCGCTTCCCGCTGCGGCGTCGAGCGACGTCGGCGGCAACGGAAGTAGTGGTGGTCCCCGGAAGGGCCGACGGCATCTGGGTCGACGAGCGATCCAGGGGAGGCGCTCCCGCAAAGGAACGCGAAGAGACGCACCACTCCGAAGTGGACGGAGCAGGAGCCGGGAGAACAGGGAAGTTGAGGCTGACGCGCGGACGAGGAGCAGGCCTTGGGGGCGCCGGGCCGCGGGATGCGTCACCGCCAAACCAGGCATTCCTCGTTCCCAAGGAAGCGGGTTTAGAAGCAGCAACGGAGGACTTCCCCGGGGATGGCTGACGGACCTCGGCAGCAGGAGCAGCAGCGGTGCCGCGCCTGCGACGTCCACGGCGCTTCCGCGACGGCTTCTCCTCGCGGCGCCCCTTCTCAGCACGCCACTTGGCGCACAATGGTGAAAAGGCGGTGTACTCTCCACCGCAGCTTGGGCATTCTCCTTCCCATCCCGTGGATACTCTTGGTGAGAATGCCCGCCAGAGCACACAGGACATCGCGGAGATGCGGTGCAGAAAAAGCTACCGTGTCCGAAGCGGGAGCAGCGATGGCATAGCTGCGGATCGCGGTAGACATACAGGCGCACCGTCACCACGCTGTTGCCAACGCTGCGAAGCGCCTTAATGGACGATATCGTCCATTCGGTGGACAGAGCGATCGCCACAACGAAAACTCCGATGGGTTTCCCTTCGGAGGTCAATTGGCGGCCGCGCCGGGCATCAATGCCGAGGGCGCCCAGGTCCTCGAGAAGGTCCTCCAGCTGGTGGCGAGCAGAGAGGCCGCGGAAGGTGAAAGACGTGGTCTTTTCCTCCCCTACTCCCCAAGTGGAGACTTGAGCGTCTGCCGCTGTTAGCGCCGCCCGGAGGCTGCGAAAGTCGTCCATTGACCGGGTTTGCACCCGGGCAGAAGTGTCACCGTAGGCCACGGTGAAAGACTGATCCGATACAGTGGACCGGATCAGGTCGCGGAACGCGCGGACGTCCTCTACGTCGTACACGACGAGGGGGGGGGTGGGGGCCGCGGTTCGGCCGCGGCGACGGGGGCGAAGCAGCTTCCTGGTCAGCTTGTACCGGCGCAGAGTCGGTTTCCATGACCGGCTCGGAAGAGTCGGTCTCAGCAGCGAGAGCCGCGAACGAATTTGACGTCGGCACAGCGACGAATACGTCCGCGGACGTGCGAGCGCGCTTCATCGAAGCGTCGCTTAACGGGGTGAACGGGCGACGGACGCCGGGACGAGGACCGGAGAGTGCAGCCTCCTTATAGACTGGTCCAATAACTTTGATTGTCCGCTGCGGACGTTGAAAGCCGTCCTGGTCCACCGGGGAGCCGGGACGGGATGCACCAGGCGACGGGGCGGCCGCCATGGCGAAGTGGGGAAGGGAAGATGCTGGAGGCGGGTCCACTGCAGAAGCAGGAGGAGCGGCACAGCAAAACGAAGTGTAGGCGTTTATTAGTTCGGTGTCAATAAGTTGGTGTGGATCCGCAGATCAGGATTCAAAAGGCCGGATAAGCGCACGGCGTTGAAAACGAGTACAGACATTTACGCCGGGAAGACCGCCTTTTCGTACCATTTCGGAGCATAACGCCCCGCGGCGGCCGGCGGGGCGACGGCCCTGCGGAAGGAAGAAATGTAACACTAGAAGGCATAGGAAAGACTCATAGGCCAGTGACATCTTTAGGCAGTGTAAAAAGGTGTTTTTTGTATAGATCGTAATCCCAGATGGATTGCAGATGAGGATTTCCAGTCCTATGAAATGACGCATGGAATTTGCGAGTCATTTCGCGAAGGTATACGGCGACAGACGGAAGGTGATCCGCGGCACGAACTTCCGCCATCCGCGTTAAGCGCGAGAGATTCAGGAGACGACGAATTGCCTTATTCTGGATCGTCTCCAGACCATGCCAAATACTCCGGCGAATTGCGAAGACAGGGCCCGCGTAGAGGAATTTCGGCCGGACGATCGCGGTGTACGATCGCATCCGGTCCGAATGGCTTACGGAGGAGGTTTCAGACGCGAAGCAGCAGAGTTCATTTACGGCTACAATCGCCTTCCTCTGGCAAAAGTCAAGGTGTGGACGGAAGGTAAACTTGGCGTCAAAAATAACGCCAAGGAAGCGATGCGAAGAAGCTTTCGGAATTGCGTGTGTGTTGAAGCGAATGGAGGTGTGCTGCGCGTGTAGGCGGCGGCGAGCAAAGTGGACGTGTGTGCTCTTGTCGGCGTTTATGATCATTTTCCATGTGGACGTCCACTTTTGGAGTTTGTGAAGGTGCGTGTTGAGGCGACGGATGTTCGCGCTGCGTACGCGAGACGACGCGGCGATGGCTGTGTCGTCAGCGTACATTTAGAGTGATGTATGAGGCGTGGAAGGCATGTCGTTCACGAACAAATTGAACAGAAGTGGGCTTATAAGAGAGCCTTGCGGAACGCCCGCTTCGGCTCTCTTTACAGAGAAGAGAGATTCACCCATCGCCACCCGAAAGCGACTGTCCGAAAGGAAACTGCGTACTAGGCGAATGAGAGGGGGAGGAGAGTGCGCAAGATGCATTTTTATAGGACACCGACGTGCCAAACCCTGTCGAACGTACAGGTGAAGTCCAGGAAGACGGCGTCAGTGGAACGACGAAGATTAAAGCCGTGGGCGATGCGTTCGCAGAGGCGAAGGACTTGATGGTTCGCAGAAACGCGAGAACGGAACCCGAATTGCTCTGGGCGAAGGATATCGCGAGAGCGGGCGTGGCTTTCTAGATGCGTGAGACGCACGCGCTCAAAAAGTTTCGATATGGACGAAAGAAGTGTGATCGGACGGCAATTGCCCGGGATTGTGGCGTCTTTCCCCGGTTTCGGTAGGAGGATAACTTTCCCTGTTTTCCAAAGGGATGGGTAATGGGAGGAGAGGTAACAGTGATTAAAAAGGTCGGAGAGCAGAAGGGGAAAAGCGGTGACGGAGGCAGCAAGTTTTAATTCCCGATGGGACACATTATCAAAGCCGGGGAGCTTTACGGGCCGGGAGGGTGGAGATTATTGACGAGATATCCGCCGCAGACGTGAGAAGGGGGAGATCGGGAGGGTTGGGGGCAAGACTGAATAAAAAACTGCGGATTTTATAGTCTGCGGGGGAGTGGGAGGTATCAGCGGCCATCGTGGACTCTAGATGGGCCGCCTGAATGTCTGCTTTCCGTGTGGGATCGAAAATTAAAGTACCGAAGAATTTTAGGGGAGGATTGATCATTTTATGGGTACGGCGAAGGGACTTGGAGATATCCCAGAGTGAATTATCCTCGAAGGAAAGGGTGGAAACATGACGCAACCATTCTTGGGATGAAAAAGCCGCAATCGAACGTTTGACATCGGCAGCGAGACGTTTGTAACGGGACTTGTCCCATGGCAATCGATCTCTCTGCCACGCCCGACGAGCTGAATTACGCTGCCTTATCAGCACAAGAATATGAGGGAGCGGACGGGTATTTCGCCCAGGTTTGGGAAAAATACGCCGAGTAACACGGTCCTTCGCTTCCGGAAACGCCTCGGAAACAGCTGACGCACGGCGGTCAAGGTCCTCCGGGGAGGGGGAGGAAAGAGGGGCGAGAGACGCCAAGACGTCTGCCAGGGAGTCTGGAAATTTGTTCCAGTTAATGGAACGCGTGGGAGGAGGGCGAACGCGGGAAAAGGAAAGTGGGAGGTGAAAAAGGATCGGGAAATGGTCAGAAGAGAATTGACGGAGGACCGAGGGCGGGTCGACGAATGGTAAACCTAGTGCGACGCCGAAATCGATGACGGAGACGCGGGAAGGGGAACGGGAGGGGCGGGTGGGCTCCAGGGGAGCGAGGAAGGACGAAGGTAGGTTCGAAACGAACGAATGTAAGATTCGCCCATTTTTACATGTCGTAGAGCAGTTCCAATCGGAGTTATGGGCGTTCCAATCACCGACGTACAAGCCCGATTTGCGCGGCGAAAATAGCCGCGCCAAGTCGCTTTTGTTCATTTTATTCGGGCGACTGGCCACCTGATAGACTGAAAAGATGTGCAAGTCTCCATGTAGTGTGTGGACAGCAATTCCGAGAGCTTCCATGCTGGAAAGGATGGGATCGTCGAGGAGGGAATGTGGAATATCGCGTTTGATAAGGATAGCAACTCCTCCGCTTGGTTTTTTTCTGTCCAAACGATGCGTGTAATAATTGGGTGCGTGAAAAGAGATGAGCGGTTTCAGGAAAGTTTCCTGGAGAAGAATAATGTCGACGTGGTGCAACGCGGCGAAATGCAACAGCTCGTGTTTTTTGTTCGAAATACTGTTGCAATTCCAAGAAAGGACCTTCAATGACGTACGCGGAGCATGCAATGGCGCACTAAACGTATACGCGAAGGAGTTGCTCGAGCAGGAAGGTTTTCTTCGCCGCGATCGTACGAGTCCGCTCTGTGGGCCATTATGCCTCGAAACCAGGTCAATAAGTACTGCGATTCGAGAGCAGAGGCGGGCTGAGGAGGCGACGGTCGAGAGCCGGAGAGGGGAGGGGGAGGCCCCATTTGGCAAGGGGCCATCTGGCGATGACGACGGAGTGGGTAGGGCGTTCGGAAGGGGAGGAAACTCCGAAGCGGAGGTCACTGCCCCAGTATACGAGCACGTGAGGGGAGGGGGAGCTTTTGCCACCGGAAAAACAGCTGGGGACGCCTTTTTCCTCTCCGCTTGCAAGCGCTTGGCTTCCCTGTGGACATCGCAACCGCGATAATTTGCCGGGTGATCTTGGCCGCAAAGATAACAAAGGGCAAAGGTTTCGCGGGACTTAGTACAGTCCGTACTGGCATGCTCGCCGCCGCAACGAACGCAGTTCGGCTGTAAAAAACAGTGGTTTTTAGTGTGACCGATGCGTTGACATCGGTGACACTGGACCGGTTCGTTCGGCTTCCGGAAAACGGAGGTCGAAACGCGGAGGCCCGCGAGCGATTGAATGTGGAGGAAAGATTGAACGTCCGTGGAAGGACCGCAGACGATGTGGCATGTCGTCGTTGGATAGCGAGCGACCTCGCGAACACCCGACGAACGTTCAATGTCCGACGGACGCGTAGAAAATATGCGGCGGACCGATATTACGGGGAAGACAAGCGACTCTAGTTCGGAATGAATAAGCCTCCTCCACGGACGGGAGGAGGTCGCGAAGGGCGAATTCTGGACGACGCTCGGATGGTAATTGGTACGTCACATAAGGGACGTCCAATTCTTTAAGAATTACAGCGACCTTCCGATAATCGTCGGCGTTGCTGCATTTAATGACGGCGGATTTAGGGCCCGTGGAGTGGGCGACGGGGGAAATCCGCAAGCGCGCGAAATACGAGCGTGTATTTCAGTCCATTTGGCCGTGTCGGCAATGCGGAACGGCGGAACCTTGCCCTTCGCGGGGGGCGAATTAGTGTTCAGCGTGCCCGAAGTCTTCCTTGATATGTGCGGCGCCTGGTGGCGCCGGCACTATTCGCTGCCCAGCACTAGTGCTCTTCAGCGATGTTTCACTCGGGGGGCCTCCGTTGTCTCTGCGCGGCGCTCTACACGCCGACACTCCTCGCTGCCCAGCACAAATCTGCTCCTCAGCGATGGTGCACTCGGGCAGCAATTGTTCACTGGACCCCGTACTCCGGTCGGGCTCCACTGTGTTGCCTTCCCAGCCGCCTAGGCTTCTAAGGCAGGGCGTCGTCTTCAGCGTTGTCGTGGCGTACTGGCGATCCCCGCTACTGAAGCCTAGGCCTCTTCGTCGCTGGGAGGGCATCCTGACAATCCAGGCTCGCAATGGGGCGCTTGTAGCGGTCCCACGTTGAGACCTGGATTTCTCCAAGGCGTTGGATGGTGGCGACGTCTGACTCCGATGCCTTCTCGAAGAATCTCCGAGACAACTCCGGAAGAAGGACGTTCAGGGGTTCCAGGTTCCCGTCCTGGTGCATCTTGTCCACACGGGCGTATCTCCCATGTCCTAAGATGCACCGTAGAGCAGAGTTCTGCACCACCTGGATGAGAGCGAGGGTAGACTTCGGCACTCCTGACCATACCGGCGCTGCGTACGTGATGACGGGCAACACGCACGCTCGGTACAGTCGTCGCTTCGTGTCCGAGCTCAGGACCCCCGGACGGATAATCGGCCGAAGCCGGTTAAGCGCCGCGTAGGCCTTCGCGCGGACACGTCGCGCCTGGGCTTTCCAGAGAAGTTTCCGGTCCAGCAGCACTCCGAGGTAGAGAACCTCGGATTCCCACGGAAGGGTGACTCCATTCACCGACAGCTCCTCTCCATTCGGTGCTCCTGTCCTGCCGGTATGGAAGACGATTGCCTTCGTTTTCCCGGCGTTGACTGCAAACCGCCAGCGACGGTACCACAAAAGTAGTTCGTCGACAACGATCTGCAGTCTCTCCACGGCGAGGGATTGTCGCCGGGAGCTGCACAGGAGCGCCGCGTCGTCTGCGTATAGTGACAGGACATCGTACCTCCCATGACTCCTGGGGATGTCGTGGGAGAAGATGTTGAAAAGTACTGGTCCGAGAACCGAACCCTGGGGGACACCAGCGGAGATCTGGTGCACCCCAGAGAGCGAATCGGACCAGGAAACGACGAAGGTCCTGTCTCGTAGGTAGGAGCGGATCACCTCGATGATCCAAGTCGGGAAGTGGAGTCTCCGCATCTTCAAAAGCAGTGCCTGGTGCCAGACGCGATCGAACGCCTTGCTGACGTCGAAGAATGCGCCTGCCACCGACATCTTCCTGTTGAAGGCGTCCGTGATGGAATCCGTGGTTCTCACCAGCTGATGGACCGTGGAGTGCCGTTCGCGGAAGCCGAACTGCTCTTCCGGGAGGATGTCAGCCTCTCGGACGAAGTCCACTATCGGCTCCAGCAGAAGTCTCTCATACATCTTCCCAAATCCGTCAAGTAAAGAAATGGGCCGGAAGTCTCCGGGTCCCACTTCCGTCCTCGACGTCTTCGGGAGACATACGATCCTCGCTCTCTTCCAGGTGGTCGGGAAATAGGAGATCCTGACACAGCCGTTGTAAATGCTGGTCAGGTACGCCACCGCTGCATTCGGAAGCTCCCGGATGACGATATTGGGTATATCGTCATTTCCCGGAGCTTTCCTCTTGCGTAGGCAGCGTATCGTGCCCAGAACGTCCTCCTTCCGGAACTGGGGAGCAGCTGCAGTATCTTCAGGGGCGGCAGTCGCCGCTTCCTCCGACACCGCAATCTCCTCCTCGATGGCCGTTGAATCCGCGTTCCCGGGGTTAGGACTGAAGGTGCCCTCGAGGTAAGTCGCGAGCATTTCAGCCTTCGCCCCGGGAGATGTCGCCACGTCCTCACCGCTGACGACGATGGGGTCCAGTCGCTGGCTTCCACGCAGCTTCCTGCAGATCTTCCAGATCTCGTCCATGTCCTCCGCGCCATCTTCCCGCAGAAGGTCCTCCCGCAGGTGCGCCTCCCAGTGGTCCGAGCGGACTTCCTGGAGGGCGCTGCGGACTTCCCGGTCAAGCGTGTTCAGCTGCTGCCGAAGGTCATCGGTCCTGTACCGCTGCCAGCGCCGGCGAATGTTGTTCCGGCGCGTGATGAGGCCACGAACCGGGGGAGGAAGGGGTACTCGCAAGTAGTACGAGCGCCTCTCCCTCCGTGGAATCGCAGCTTCCATGGCAGCAGTGATGGTGGCAGTGAGGTGGCCGACCATTTGGTCTGCCAACTCCTCCGATGATGGAGTTGGTTCCTTCGGCAGCTTCCCGGCGATGAGTCCTCGGAAGGTCTTCCAGTCCGCGGCGCGAAGGTCCAGTTGAGATCTAGGTGGGATTGCAGGAACTCTGGTCCCCAGCAACAGGATGGTCGGGTTATGGTCCGACGACAGTTCAACACACGAGTGCATGCCAAGAGACGTCCGGACACCCCGTGTGATGGCAATGTCTAGAACGTCTCCCAGCTGGTGCGTCGCCGTCGCCGGACCAATAACCGTGAGTCCCTCGTCGTCTGCAAGCTGGCGGAGAGCTTGTCCCCGGGTGTTGTGAGACCTTGAATTCCAAGTGGGGTGCTTGGCGTTCAGGTCTCCCAGGATGATGGCCGGGCTTCCGTTACCAACAAGGTCCATGATGAGATCCGGGTCCCAAGGCTTCTTTGGCGGGAAGTAGAGGGAAGATATCCGGAGCCATCCTCCCCGCGTCCGGACGTCCACCGAGACAGCCTCCGCATGCCGATGAGTTATCATTCGGCACGCTCGGTGCTCAATGTTGTTCCGGACGAGGATGGCCGCACCTCCTGATGGTGGCCCGCCCTGGCGTTGAAGGTCCCGATCAGACCTGATGATGTTCCAGCCGGGGAGTCTCCATGCATCGGACGGACGAAGGTGCGTCTCATTTATGGCTGCAAAGGCCGCATTCTTGTCCTGGAGGAACGCCCGAAGTTCTTCGCGACGGCGAAGAATGCCGTTGGCGTTCCACTGGACGAGCACAAGGGGGTCCTTACCCATGATTGGGTGAGGAATCCGATCTTGCGCTCGCCAGTTCCTCCAGGAGTGAGAGGAGCAGGAGCCCTTGTTTGCTCGTGATGTACCGCCTCAGTGTCTTGGAGATCGTCGCAACTGTCACCCAAAGCTCCTGGTCCTCCTGCAGAGCAGTGGAGGCGACAGGAGCGGCAGTCACTGAAGCGATCTCCAGGTCCCGGGGAGCCTTGGTCCTGGAAAGGGCCGTCCTTGCCTGGTCCGGGCGTGAGTCAGCCGGGGTTGTGTTGGCTGGCTTCTCCTCTGTGTCCTCCTTCTTTGTCTCCGCAGGAGCTGGAAGGGACTTCTTCTTCTTCTTCTTCTTTGAGGACTTAGGGGGCATGGGATTGACGGCGCCTGGTGACGTCGTCGGTCCCTTGTCCTCAGCCGTCCTCTCGTCCTTCTTCTCCGTTGTCCCCAGAGGGACTTCCCCTTTGCATTTCGAGTCCAAGGGTGACAAGTCCTTGGTACGCTCTGTGCTCAGGGGTGGAGAAGAAATCTGGTCCTGGGCGGTGGCGGTTGGTGTGTCCACCTCCATATGGTCCTGAGAAGGGCCTTTCAGAATAGTGGCGAAGGATTCCCCCCCTCCACTTTCTTCGTCAAAGCCCTCGCCGGCACTGGTTTCTTTGCAGGCTTCCCTGCAGCCGGAGCAACCTTCCTTCTCGCTTCTCCGTTCTCCTTGTGGCGACGGAAGGCCTCCATCACCACCGGACAGCGTCGAGCGACGGCAGCGTGATCACCTCCGCAGTTTGCGCAGGTGGCGGTGTCCGTCCTCCCTCTGGAGCACTCCTCCACTCGGTGAGCTCCAGCACACCGACGGCACCTGGTGGCGCAGCGACACGCAATGGAAATGTGCCCGAAGCGCATGCAATTGTTGCACTGCAACGGGCCACCTCCCCCACGGCACTGTTCCACCGTGACGAAGCAGAAGTGCAGCTTCCGGATGTCCCTTGGCTGCACCGCTCTCGGCGTCTTCACGACGTTCGCCACGTGGCGATCAATGGGGACCGGTTTCCCGGCCTCCATGACCGTTAGGCGGCGAAGGCTTCTCACGACGTATCCCAGTGACTGCAGGGCCGCAGTCACCTTGTCGTCGCTTACCCATCGGGATACTCCCTTGATGAAGAGCTTCATCCCGGGAATTTTCTCGATGGGCTGGGTGTGATATTGGATCCGCAAGGAATCCAATACCGCGGTCGCCTTTCGGTGTCCTTCGGTGGTCTCGGTGAGTAGTCGGATTGAAGATCGCCTGACCTCCAGTCCAAACTCGCTCCCGAGCTCACTTTCCAGGCTCCCGATCAGCCCTTGTACGTCCGTGACGCCATACAGGACGATGGGAGGCGTCTTTCTCTTATTCGACGCTGCTGGTACTCCTTCTGAAGCAGCAGGCGTCGCGGTTGCGTCCTCCGTAGAGGTGATAGACGTCTTCTTCTTCTTCTTCCTTGTGCCAACGACAGTAAAACCGTCGTTCGACTCGTCGCTGGAATCCAGAGCGCGCGCAGCTCCTTCCTCGTCACCTGGGAGCGCCGAATAGGAAGTTGGCTGCAAGGAAACCGGCAAAGCCACTTTCCTTGCTTCCTTCTTCCTCTTGGCAGTCTTGCGCCCTTCCTTCGCGGTTTCTCCAATTTGGTCCTGAAAAGGGCCGTTGGAGCTGTTCTCAGTCACCATTGACGTGAGATCAGTTTCAGTGGCAGGTACGTTGCCAGTGATCTCCCTAGGTTCCGTCGTCTCCGGGTCCGGGGAAGCCGACGCAGGCGCCGACTCCCCTTTCCCGAATACACGGCGAAGGTCCTCCGGTGAGATTAAACCAAATGACGACGTCCTGTCGCCTGTATACTGGGTTCTGCGATGCCCCTTCGTCATCACCTGAGGCAACGCGAGCGCTGAGACGGCCGTATCTGCACGTGGCATAGCAGGCTCTTCTCTCTACTTTTTACGTGCACTCGGGGAAAAAACGCCGGAAGGTCTTCCGCCCTATCGTACCATTTCGGAGCTAAATCACGCCGAAACGGCCGACGAGCTTACGACGCTTCGACGGCGGCGCCGCCTCGACGAGTCCGGAACCGGCGCGAGGATGTTTGTCCCACGGGAAAACCACGACATCAGAGATACCGTGGATTTCCCCGAAGGAAGAGGATGCCGCTCGTTCCAGGAAGCAGCGGGATCGGTCAATCAGCGTCTCCTCCAGCGGAACGATCCCGGATATCTCCCAGAGCGCCGAATTCGCCGGAGTCCACCCGAGTCGCATGCACATTTTTTCTATCGGCGACGTAGAGTGCGTTCCTTGCCGCTTCTCCCATACTGCCGCTTCACGCGGAACCCGCTAATGTCAGCAGTGGCCGCATGATGGTGGTGAAGAGAAGTCTCCGCTTCAGGATTCGTCGCCGAGTATCGGGCTGAGGAGATGTCTTCGGGTCGCCGCAGCGCCGGCGACGCGCAAGACATGTTGCCGCATCGAGAGCCGCTTGTCCAATACCACTCCCAGATACAGGACCGATGACGTCCACGGAACCTCCGTTACACCGACGGGAATCTCGCCGGATTCCTTAGGTCCTTCGGAGAAGACGATCGCCCGAGTCTTCTTCTCATTGACGCCGAAACGCCAACGAGAGTACCAACTCAGGAGAGTGTCCACCGCTCGCTGCAGGTACCTGGCTGCCTGGGACTGCCGAGAAGATCTGGCGAGGAGCGCCGTGTCGTCTGCGTACGTCGCGACGAGGACGTTACCCCCGAAGTCCGAAGGGATGTCCGCCGAATAGATGTTAAAGAGAAGCGGCGAGAGCAGACTTCCTTGCGGAACGCCCTCGCATATGCACCGCTTCTCCGATGAAGCACATCCCCAGCTGACTCGGAAGGTTCTTCCCCGGAGCCACGAGGCGACGACCGCTGTCCACCAGCGAGGAAAGCCGAAGCAGTCAAGCTTCCAGGGCAAACCCTCGTGCCACACCCGATCGAACGCCTTGCTGACGTCAAAGAAGGCGCCGACGGTGGAATGCCGTCGGTTGAAACCTTTAGTGAAGAAGTTCACCAGACGGGCGACCTGATGCGTCGTCGAGTGTTCACTTCGGAAGCCAAATTGGTGGTCTGGAAGAACATTCAGCTCCCCCGCGATGTCCGTCAGATGCCGCAGAAGGATCCGCTCGAACAGTTTTCCCAAACCGTCGAGCAGAGAGATCAGACAGAAATTCGCCTGCAATGGCGATTTCCCCGCCTTGGGAATGTACACATCACGTGCCTCTTTCCACCGGGATGGGAAGTGCCCGATGGCTAGACACGCATTGAAAATGCACAACAAAAGCGAGGCTAAGGAAATCGGCATTTGGGCGAGGATGGCGTTGGCAATTCCGTCCGGTCCCGGCGCCTTACGCGGCTTCAGAGATTTAATGGCTCCTCGAAGGTCCTCGGCTTCGATGAACGGCGGCGGCTCCTCCCGGTCTCGAATGCGTCCCGGCGGTCTCGGCGGCAGCACTGTCGATAGCAGCGGATCCGCCTGGTCCGCGTCCGTAGCCGTAGTAGAGAACACCTCCAGGTGCGCAGCCATCCCATCAGCCTTGGCCTGCGGATTGTGCAGCAAACCCGAGGACGCACGAAGCGGCGCCTCCTCCCTCGGTTAGCCGCGGAGTCCTCGCGCCATCCGTCAAAGAGAACCGTCATCTGGGGAGAGAGAAGCAAGCTTCCTTCCCATCCGGCGGTCCTGAATGCGACGACTTCGGAACGGATGCGGCGTTGTGCAGCGTTCAACAGGGACTTCTCGACCGGGCAGCGTGAGCGGTGAAAACTCGTGCGGCAACGATTCTTCTCGCGGATAAGGTGCCGGATGGTCTTCGGTAGTGCAAGATGATTCCATTCCCGAGCGGTGCGCTCAGGAATGGAAATGGCAGCCGCCGAACGAATCGTCTCCGTCACGAAATCGACCTGACGGTCAATGGCCGCAGCATCCGCCATTGATTGAGATGTGGCCCCTATCCGGTCCGTGACTGCGTGCCGAAACAAGTCCCAGTCAGCGGCGGCGAAGTTGAGGAACGTCCCCGGTGGAGTCTCCAAGGGCCGCCTCGCGAGCTACAGAAGGACAGGAAGATGATCGCTATCTCGAACGTAAAGCACTCTCGCTGAGAGCGCTGTCGGCAAATTCGCGTGCACAGCGATGTCTAGTACGTCGCTCGTTCCGCAAGTTGCGAAATGAGTCGGCGTACGTGGACCGATGACGACGAGACGTTCAGCGGAAGTCCACTAACGCAGGCGCAAACCCCGTTTGTTGCCAATCCGGATGCTTTGTATTGAAATCCCCCGCGGCTATCGTGGGAACGGATCTCGCGAAAATCGCCGCAATGTCATCAGTGCAATGTATCGCCTGTGGTAACACGTACACTAAAGCCAGACGAAGAGAACCTTCGCCGCACTCCAGGTCAATGACAGTGGCCTCCGTCGAGCGCAAAGTTGGCAACGGCCGACGCTGTGCACGCAAATGAGTAGCGATCAAAATTCCTGTCCCTCCGCCACGGCGCAGCCGGTCGTCTCGAAAGACGCGAAAACCAGGAACGGTCCAGCGGTCCCTCGGGTCAAGGTGCGTCTCCTGCAAGAGATCTCTGTCGCAATTCTGCCGAGACAGAAAAGCGAGCAGCTCCGGGGTCTTCCTCATTTTTGAGGATGGACATAAGGGATGCGTTGTCGTCATTTGTTAGGAGCTTGGAAATAATGTTTAGTAGGGACGATTTCAAGGTAGTCGGGACGGAAGGTGCAGGATTTAGAGTTGGGCTTGAGTTGAGTGCAGGCTGGGTTGGAGCGGATGGCGTAAGGATAGAGGGGTTCTGGTTTGGAACAGGACAGAGGACGCAAGAGGGTTTTGACGCGTTTCCCATGCGTTATGAAGGGGTGGAAAAGATGCTTGTGGAATTGGATTAATCGGGGTGGGGAGAGAGCCGGTATTTATCGCCGCTCGTTTGGAACGTAATTTCTGAAGTAGTTCTCTGTGGACCACGCATCCCCTATAGTTTGCTGTGTGCGGGCCGCCGCAGTTGACGCATTTGGCAGGAAGATCTTTGGGTTTCCTACAGTCCCTGTAGTGGTGGTCACCTGAGCACTTGACGCACCTAGGGCTTAGGCCGCAAGTTTTGTGGGTGTGGCCATATCTCTGGCAGGACATACATTGGGGGGGGGCCAGCTGGTTGCCGAAAGGGTTCAATGGTGGTTTTAAGGTGGAGGAGGGATGATGTCTTGAGAAACTCGTCACTTCTTGAGTTGTCCTGGAGACGGACTTGGAAAAGGGGAAGTTCCCTTCGGGGAATGGTGGGCAGTACAGCTTCGGGGTTTGCGGCCCTGATGGCGTCTCTTTCAGCTTGTTGAATGCGAGGACGGGTGGATTTCAGTTGGATGACTTGGTCCGTCGGAAAGCCGATGTCGGCCAAGGCTTTTTCAATATTTGTGACCGGGGTGTTTTCCGGGAGACCACGAAGCACAAAGTGGGGCTTCTTGTCGCATTTCAGTTGATATGTATAATGCTCCCAGCCTTTCGTTCGGAGCAGGGCGGAGATGGCTCGGAAGTCCTCAATGGTCTGGCAGTTTAGTTTGATTTCTTTGCGTACAAGAGTGGCTACAGGTGGTAGGACGCAGACCGCACGCAGTCTGTTGCATTTTTCTTCCCAGTTCTGGATGTCTTTGAGGAA
This sequence comes from Hetaerina titia, assembly GCA_037158775.1. Lineage (NCBI taxonomy): Eukaryota > Metazoa > Arthropoda > Insecta > Odonata > Calopterygidae > Hetaerina > Hetaerina titia. The sequence continues at coordinate 5,606,185 of CM073778.1, read as the reverse complement.
GATTGGTGGAATTCTAGGACGAGGTTGAGGCTCAGATGCTCCCTCCTCCATCGGGCACAAGGTAGGTCCGGTTTCAGCGTCATTGTCAGGAGATGAGAGAGCGGAAAACCTATTTGATGTTGGGGTAGGATTTTCTACTCCTTGGGGCGAGATTTTTGCTTTTCTTTTTGATTGGATGGTGGTGTATTCGGAATCGGCAGTCCGCTTAGTGCAGTTTGAGGGTTAGGTTGGGAAGGTAAGGGAGCTGGGCATTTCACCCCGTAGGAGCTAAGGATGCTTTGGAGGCGGGGATCAGCCAGGGCATTTGTGGGAACAGGAATTGACACCGTTTGCAAATTTGGTTGGGCAGATGGCAGGAGGTTTAGCAGCGTTTGCAATCCAGGACTTTGAGATTGCGATGAGGGGAGATCAGGGCGAAGCGTAAATGCAGTGTCCGATTGGCATGCGGCCGTAGTCTCCGAGGCCGGGGGATCCATTATTGCGGAAACCTGGCTCTAAGGAGCCCGAATGTATATTAATGTTGAATTGAATTTTGAATTGGTAACATTTGAAAAATCGGTAAACAAAAGGAGGGTGTGTGTAGTGCTTGTTGTGTGTGTGGGTGACTTGAGACTAATCTAAGGGGGGGTAACCATGGGAGACCCCCTGGACACCCCTGCCGATCCGCAAAGCGGGCACAGCAGGTCTAGAAGGGAATGCGGGATGTCCCGTTTTATAAGGACGGCAACTCCTCCGCCGCGCGCATTGCGGTCCAGTCTCTACGTGAAATATTCCGGTAAGTAAAAGGAAAGGTGCGGTTTGAGAAATGTTTCCTGAAGAAGAATTATGTCAATGTGGTGTGATGAAGCGTAATGCGAAAGTTCGTGTTTTTTGTTGAGTATACTATTCGCATTCCAGGAAAGGATTTTTAAAGAATGTCGCGAGTGAAAGTTTGAAGAATTAAACTTGTAGGCGGAGAAGCTGCTCTAGGATGAAGATTTTCTTAGCCTCGAGCGTCGGAGCCTGCCGAATCTCCGTCATAATAACCCGAAACCAGCGCAAAAGCTCCGAGGCATCGGCGTCAGCTGGGGAAAGTAGGGGAAACGGCTGAGGGGGAGGAGGGAAGGGTCGCCCGGGCGAGAGGCGCGTGGTTAGCAGGCGGCGGCGGAGGGGAATGCTGAGCGTTGGGGAGGGGAGGGAACTCGGAAATCAAGGTCACCGCCCGAGAGTATCCTTGAAGGAGGGGAGGGGGGGCTCTCACCCGAGAAACAGCTGGGGCGACCTTTTTTCGATCTGCCTGCAATTTCTTCGCCTCCCGATGAACCTCGCATCCGCGATAATTCGCCGTGTCCCTTTCCACAGAGAAAGCAAGTGGGTGTGTCGTCACGAGGCTTTGGGCACTCCGTGCTCGCGTGGGTTTCCCCGCAACGAACGATATTCGGTTGCAAAAAGCAATGATTTTTCGTATGCCCGATACGTTGGCATCGTTGGCATTGAACCGGCTCATTTGGTTTCCGATATACGGCCACCGAAACACGAAGGCCCGCGAGATATTCAATTTGCAAAAACGCTTGCGCGTCCACGGAGTTCTCACAAGTTATATGACGAGTGCTCGTTGGATAGCGAGCGACTTCCGTAAGCCCCGCGGAGCGTTCCAGATCAGAGGGGCGAGTGGAGGTGATTCGGCGGACCGAAATCACCGGGAAAGCGAGTCATTTTAGTTGCGACATGATTTATTCTTCCGCGATGGACGGAAGAATTCCGCGAATAGCGAATTCACGGCGACGGTCGCCGGGCAATTGATACGTTACGTATGGCACGTTCAATTCCCGGAGGATAGCGGAGACCTTGTTATGGTCCTCCGGCGTGCAACATTTAATGACAGCTGCGTTTGCGCCCGTCGAGTGCGCGATCGGTGGAAATTGGCACGCGCGAGAGATTCGCGCATGCACTTCTGACCATTTCGCCGTGTCCGCGATTCGAAACGGCGGAATCCTCCCTTGTTTCTCGCTGGAAACTGGAGCGCGAGGGACGTTATTGACAGGTTTCGGACCTTGAGGGGGAGGCTGGGCAATTGTGCTCGTCGCCCGCGGAGCTGCCGTTTCCGAAAGGAGCGTGAAACGATTGATAATCACGATCTGAGAAACCGGTGGAGCGGATAATGATCCGGCGGCCATGTGGCGCCGGCGTTTGTTGGTAACAAGCTGATAATGCTCTTCGGGATTTATCGCGGAAGAGTTAAAAGGAGATGTCATGGCGGCGCTCTCCTGACAGTTAATGTCAGTTACATTTTGCGCCGGGGAGGGAGTCTGACCGGCATGGGATGGTTCACTCACCGGCGTGGGTGCGGCAGCAATGTCCATCGGCTCAGAAGGCGCCGGGTGCTGAGGTGTGTTTGTAGGTGGAGAGGTGTGAGACGGCGAATCCATTCGGATGCCCTTTGGTAGATCAGGTGATAAACATTTAACAGCGGTGTCCTTACGGAACCCGGCGAGGAGCGCGTCGCGTTCACTAACCGAGAGTGCCGCAAGCGCGGCACGCAAGTCCTCGGTGGATAAAACACTTGGGTTTATTGTTGCCATGGTGGGCACCGTGCACTTTCCTGATACAGCGGAAGGCGTGTTAACAATCCCCTCCGGTGATTGAGATGAATTAATGTTATTTTCCGGGAGAAGAACTGCGCGAACTTTGTTGAAGCCGAGATTTAAGGTAAAATCCTTGTCACTGCGTGGGTGGCGAAGTGGCCCTGTTGCATGATGGAGCGGGCGAGAACGCTTCACTCTAATAATGATGCCGACCGCGTGAGAAAGGCCGTATCGACGAGCGTACAGGGGAATAGGGGGCGGGGCGCTCGGCTCGGTGGGGCACGGGGCGGGAAAAAAAGACGCGCACGACCGACCCAAACGGGAAGAGGCGTAGCGAAGGCGTTGAACCCAACCCTAGAACCCCAGGCTGTTTATTTACTCACAAAAAATACCAAAAACGCACAAGAGCGGAAACACGACCGTCTCCTTCGAGTGCTAACACAAGACTCTCTCTCAAATATATATATATCTCATTTTGCATGTTTATATATGAGAAGGCAAAATTGTGCCACTTGTATATAATACAGTAGGTACTGTTGGCCCCGTCTCGACCGAATGTTGTGGGCTTGGCGGGCAAGCAAGAGGCATAGAATATAGAAATCTCTGAAGAAAAGAATAAAAAAAATAATTTAAAATAATAATAATAAATTAAAAAAGGAAAGAAAAAATACATAATTACATAATGAATAGACCAGAGACAATAGTTAATGTTTAATTTTAAGTAATAGATTTAGTCATAAATCACTCCGTCCTGTTGACGATGTAACGGGCAAAATGTTCTCGCCCTTAAATATAAGTTAAATATAGATCCTTTAATTACGCTAAGGCAATAGCCAACCCACTAGTGGTCTTTCTTCAATTTCTCCTTCACTAACACTGGAAAGGTACACGTTCGACATTTACACTTTCGATCGCCATTGTCCGACATGTGCAGTTGCACAACCATAAACGCTTAAGGGGTGGACGTTGTCGCACCGAAGCAGCAGTAGAAGGTTAAGGTTGATCACCCATATAAAAGGGGTTCTGGTTTGGTCAAGCCCGGTCCTTTTTGGGACCACCACAAATCATCCCATCCGGGCTTTTCTTCGGTTTTCGATTCTTGCGGACTTAACTGCTGACCCTGCTCGTCTGTACTGCGATTTACTTGTTTTCTTCCCACCGGTTGCTGTTATACTCTTCGCCCGACCTTGCCTGCCGGGAGCATCTTTTCATTAAGCCCGGTCCTTTTTGGGACCACCACAAGGCATCCCATATGGACTTTTCTCTTAATATTGGGATTGATGCTATTCGTCCATTACTGCTGATCTACACTGGACTTTGCATGCCACGTCGTGTCCGGTCCTTTTTGGTAGAGTCTAACAGTGCTACAACATCTGCTGCCACCTCGCTCCTTATCGGGGCATCATCCTTTTCGGTCCTTTTTGTGACCATTTAACTCTGCCCTTTACAGGGCTATTATTTACAATTCACAAAGCATTGCCAAGGTTTACTGGCACTGGTGGTAAGAAGGGGGGTGGCTAACATAGTCCCACCTTATTACCCTGGATTAACGCACCTGCCCAGCATCGTCCCCTGGCCGTCTCAGTCGGCAACTCGAGCAGAAGGCTTAAACCTCCACTGCACGCACAGAGGAACCGTCAGGGTCCACTTATTATGGGTCCCTGCCTCCTTTTTTTATTTTTATTGTTGAAAAAAAATTTTTTTAATGGCTTCACTAAACCGCCATGCCTGAATCAGGGGATTCTGATATCCCCCAGTCACTATCTACAGCACCAGAAAGGCGGCTTAAGCTGCTAATAAAAAATCGACACTTCCATCAGTAAATGTCAAAAAATTCCCTCCATCAGTAAATGTAGCCTATATTCAAACTATTACGGACCTTCCGGAGGCTGAAAAAAAGGGTTTCTTCAAAACCTCATCCATAAGAATCCCAACCTCCTCAACTCGCTCTCCTCCGTTTCACCGTCACCCAACGCCCCCCTAAATGATTTCCAAATCCAAGGTCCCCATAAAAGAACCAGAAACACTCCTGCTCCCGAACCTTTAGCAGCGACAACGCATAACCGTTTTCCCTCTTTCCTCCATCCCAGAAGTCCCTTCTAGCGCCCATGCTGCATTTGATTCCCCCGCCGATCCCTCTGTTAACTCTTATGGCCCCATTCAAAATAACGGCCCTTCCGGCAAACCCAGAAGAATTCTTCCATTAAAAATAGCAGACACAACAAACTGGCCGGTCCTTCATGCCGTCATCATGCGTGAATGCAACACTCCCCCCTATTTCACTCCACTGGTCCCTCATTCGCTATCGTGAAATGCTCCTCAATCGAGGACTACAGCAAAGTCGCCTCCATCCTGAAAGAAAAAAGCATTCCTTGCGTCACCTACCAACTGGACTCGGAACGTAGGCGGGAGTTCTCTCTGCGTGGCCTCTTCCAATCCATTTACGACGAGGAAATTACCACTGTGCTGAAAAGAAAAGGATTTCCGATTTTAAATGTCCGCAGGATCTGGTCCACGAGACCAACAGACGCCGAAAGGGCCCTGGGCACAACCCAGGTAGATAAATACCCAACCCGTAACTGTCAGGTCTCTGCTGAGAATAACATCGACGCTCAAGCTTTCCTCGCTACATCCAACCTTTTCGGTCTTGGCATTAAAATTGATTTTTTCCGCAAACCCCTGCAACCGGTCCCAATTCCATCGCTGCCAAGCTCTGGGGCACACAAAAAATCACTGTAGTTTACCGCCAAACTGTCTGCGCTGCGGAGATCCACATTCGACGTCCGCTTGTATCAAATTCCCCGACACTCCAGCAAAGTGCTATTTATGCCAAAGGGACCACACGGCTAATTACAGAGGCTGCCCAGTCCACAGGCAAGCAAAATCTTAATGAAATCACGCCTATACAACACCGCATTTTCTCCTGTCCCTGCCCCTAGACCTCTAACTCATTCTTTCTCAGCTGCCCTTACTCTGCATTCCCTTCACTCCAGCACATCACCTCTGACCCCTCTTCTCTAACCCCAACACAATCAACACTTGTCCCTCCTGAAAGAAATCTGGGGGAAAATGTCCTCTCTCTCAACTGTCAACGACAAGAAACTTCCTGCTAGAACAGATATTCCTTCTCCAGGCTGAACCATGAACTGCTCAATCAACACTGACTCTCCCCTCCACAAATATCAACATTCTCTCATGGAACTGCAATGTTATATCAAACAAAAAGAACTTTTCAAATACACGGCTGAGCAAAACATACACTTAATACTCCTACAAGAAACCTTCCTTAAACCACACATCTCACTTTTCTCCCCGCAATACAACATCTACAGACTAGACCGAAACTCCCCTGGAGGAGGATTAGCTGTTCTCGTCAGAAGGGGTCTAAATCACACCCCTTTTCCCTCCCCCTTACTCCATAAATTAGAGGCTCTTGGTTTTACACTTCACACTCCGCAGGTCGACCTACACATTTACTCTATTTATCACACTCCTTCACACGTCCTGAGCAGGGAAGACCTGAACACTTTTTTCGCTCCACAAAAAAGCCTTGTTCGTCAGCGACTGGAACTCCAAAAGTCGAGATTGGGGTCTCTACTCAGCCCCCTCCTGTTTAATCTTTGCGTGAACGACCTACCTTCAACGCCTCACACTTCCATCCACACGCCCGCCGAACGTATTCGCCTTTACACGGCGATTATCCGCCCGCAGTTCCTCTGCGGCTCCGAGGTTTTCGCCGTGCGCAAGTCCATCTGGTCCCGTTTGGAAACTTTCCAGAACAAATCCATCCGGGCCTTGTTACGCATCAGCAAACTGACCCGGATGCCCGATGTCCGTACCGCCCATAAAATTCCCTCCATCGCGGAATTCATCCGCAAGCAAGCGGAGTCATTTTCGGCACGTCTACCTCATACCAAAAACCCTCTTCTCCGTAACATATGGGATTACACGCCCCCAAGGAAGAAAACATACACACTGCCTAAAGATATCACTCGTGTATGAGTCTTTCCTGTGTCTACTAATTAATAACACCTCTTCCTAGATTTACCCGCCTAACGGATAGCTTTAATCAGAAATATTTCATGTCTATCGCCTCCGTCTCGGAGCACCGCTGTCGCTCCCGATCTCGCAGTTTTGCTACGAAATGGTACGACAGCGGGGTAGTCTTCCGACATTTTACAATTTTTGTTCTTATTAGGTGATTTTACCTTCTAGTTCATATTTTGCAAACCATATGCTTTTATCAATAGGAAAAAATAATAACGCAACGGCGTCCCATGCAGCGCCGACACCCCAGGCTCCCGTCCGCCCAGCTGAGGGGCGAGAAACCCGTTCCGGAAGGAGAGTTCATTTCCCAGCGCGCCTGAAAGACTTTTCAACGTATAGCTTTCCTCACCTCCCCGGATCCAGTTTCCCATTGTTTCTTTTCCCTTTCGTTCCATGGTAACCACTGTCACTAGTGCGGGGGTGCTTTAGCGACAGACGACGCGCTTGCGCCTCGACACTCACTCTTTTTTCTTTTTCTGCTCGACAGTTTAAGAGCATCTCTTGAGTTGATTTCTGCTAAGATCTGTCCTTCGTCTTTTTCATCAGAATGAAGTCGTCCGCATTACTAGTTAAGCGACCTCTGTTATGCGGCGCCGCGGCGACGAATCGCGCCGGCGTTTATCGCTGCCCAGCATCCCTGCTCCTCAGCGATGATCTTCTCGGCTTTTCTTTTGTTCCTTGATATGTGCGGCGTCGAAGGCGCCGGCACTCTTCGCTGGCCAGCACTGGTGCTCCTCAGCGATGTTTCACTCGGGAGGCTTGGACGATGATCCGGAACGACCCCGTCCGTGTCGTACCACAAGGCCGTTACACAATTTTTCGTCTCTTCGACGGCGGTTGATCTTCCTCGTTCCCGGTGCCTGCTCGCGGACGAGGATGTTTATCCCACGGCAGGACTGTGACATCGGAGATGCCGCATGTCTCGCCGTAGGATGAGGAAGCGGCGCGGCTTCGGAAGCTGGAAGTCCGCTCGCGAAGAACGTCGTCCAAAGGGGGGATCTTGGCGATCTCCCAGAGAGCTTCGTTGGCCGGAGTCCATCCGAGACGAAGCGTCGCCCTCAGATTTTTCCTGTCCGTGGTGTTGAGTGCGGACCTTGCAGCCGCACCCATGATGCCGCACCACGCAGGAGCTGCGTAGGTCAGCACCGGACGAAGTACCGCCGAGAAAAGATGGAGACGTCGACGGAGAGGCAACCTCTGGTGTCCTAGAATCGGTGCGATCAGGTGTCTACTTGATGCAGCAATTCCTGAGATTCTTCGGGCGTGATGCAGCATGTTTAGACGTTTATCGAGAGCTACGCCCAGGTACATCACCGACTCCTTCCAAGGGACTTCCGTCGCACCGACGAGAATTTCGCCGGGCTCCTTCGGTCCCTTGGAGAAGACGATGGCCTGGGTTTTGCTCTCGTTAACGCCGAAACGCCAGCGGGAGTACCAAGCCATCAGCTCTTCGACTGCTTGTTGTAGGTAGCGAGATGCCTGCTGTCTGCGGCACGATCTTGCCAGGATCGCCGTATCGTCCGCATAGGTAGCGATGAGGACGTTGCTGCCGAAACTCGCCGGGATGTCTGCGGAGAAGATGTTAAAGAGGAGAGGCGAGAGCAAACTCCCCTGCGGCACGCCTGCGCGGATGGTCCGTTTCTCCGATATCGCCTGTCCCCAGGCGACCCGGAACGTTCTTCCTTGTAGCCAAGACGATGTAATCGCCGACCACCATCGAGGAAATCCGAAGAATTCAAGCTTCCACAGCAAACCCTCATGCCACACCCGATCGAACGCCTTACTGACGTCGAAAAAGGCACCAACGGTGGAGTGCCGTCGGTTGAAACCTTCCGTGACGAAGTTCAGCAGGCGCGCGCTCTGATGTGTCGTGGAGTGCTCGCTGCGGAAGCCGAATTGATGTTTCGGGAGGATGTTCAGCTCCTCGACGATGGCGATGAGATGACGAAGAAGTATTCTCTCGAATAATTTCCCCATGCCGTCCAACAAGGAAATTGGGCGAAAATTCGCCGGTGTTGGCGATTTCCCTGCTTTCGGTATGCATACAACGCGCGCCTCTTTCCACCGGGACGGGAAGTACCCGATGGCGAGACACGCGTTGAAGATACATAGCAGCAACGAGGCCATAGAGATAGGCATCTGTTCCAGGACAGCGTTGGCAGTGCCGTCGGGTCCGGGCGCCTTTCGGCGCTTCAGTTTCCTGATGGCTCCCGAAAGGTCCTCCTTCCCGATGATCGGCGGTGACTCCTCACAATCGCGAACGATGTTCGGTGTCCTCGGCGGCGTTACAGGCGTTTGAAGAGGGTCTTCATCTGCTGCATTTCCTTGAGAAGGTGTAAACACCTCCTTAAGGTGTGTCGCCATTCCCGAAGCCTTCTCCTCCGGCGTTCGCAGCGTGCCCGTTGATGTGCGGAGCGGGGTTTCCTCCCGCGAAGTCCCTCGAAGGCGCCTGGTGAGCGTCCACAGGGATCCATCCTCTGGAGAGAGAGAGGAAACCTTCCTCTCCCAGATGGTGGTCCTGAAGGCAGCTATTGCGTCGCGTACACGACGCTGTGCGGCGTTGAAGAGTACCTTCTCAGCTGGGCGTCGGGAACGTTGATAGCTCCGTCTAAGGCGGTTTTTATCCCTGATCATCTCCCGGATGGGGAGTGGGAGTGCCAGGTGGTTCCATTCCCGGGCGAAACATTCAGGAACCGAAGCGTCGATCGCCGATTTCACAGTATCCGTCAGAAAATCGACCTCGCGGTCAATATCATCCGGAGTACTGAGAGCCGGCGGCAGCGGGAGCGCGGAGATACGGGAAGTGACTGTGGTCCTGAAAAGGACCCAATCAGCATCGGCGTATCTCCGAAAGGTCTTTGGTGGGGATTCTCGAGGCCGCCTCGCCAGGTGCAGCAGGACAGGAAGATGGTCGCTGTCTAGGGCGTTTAATGCTCTTGCGGAAAGCGCCGATGACAGAGCTGCATGCACCGCAATGTCCAGTACGTCGCTCGTTCCGCAGGTTGCGAAATGAGTCGGCGTACGTGGACCGATAACTGTAAGACGTTCAGCCGATGTCCAATGCCGCAATCGTAGTCCCCGCTGATTGCCGATTCTGGAATGCCAGTCCGGATGCTTCGCATTCAAATCCCCTGCGGCTATCGTGGGAACAGATCCCACGAAGATATCCGCGAGTTCATCGGTGCGAAGCATCACGTTTGGTGCTATGTAGACCGAGGCAAGGCGAAGGGGTCCCTCGTCACACTCCAGGTCTATGGCTGTTGCTTCCGTAGATGAAAAGTTCGGCAGGTTGAAGCGCTGAGCTCTCAGGTGGCTTGCCACGAGAATAGCCGTTCCTCCTCCGCGGCGCGTCCGGTCGTCCCGGAAAACCTGATAACCAGGAACCGTCCAGCGATCCGATTGCTTCAGGTGCGTTTCCTTAGAAGAGCGACCTCGCATCTCTGCCGGGACAGAAATGCAAGGAGCTCTGGCGTCATCCTCGTCATGGCGCCTCCTGCATTTCAGGACGCGATGGTGATGTTACGGCGTCTCGGAGGATAACTATCCAAGACGGGATGCTAGGAGATTCGGCAACTGCTGCAGCGTCGCCGAAAGTATCTGCAGGTGCGTCTGCAAAGCAGCAGTCACCGTGGCGAGCGTTCCGAGAACGCTCATGAGCGCGTCGTCCCCGTTGGCTTCGGTCGCTGTAGCGGCTGCAGTACTCGTGGTCCCATGAAGGGCCGACGAGTGAGCCGATGATTGTTCGAGACGTCGTCGCTCTCGCAAGGGAAGGAGCATCGAGGCGGCCGTCTCCGTGGTTGTATGGGACGGTTTCGGCAAGGCAGGGAACTGGATGCCAAGGCGCGGTCGTGGTGCAGGGCCTTGCAAATCGGGTCCGCGCGAAGCGTCGCCTCCTTGCCAGGCATTTTGTCTCCCAAGGGTTGATGTAGGCGTTTGGGCGGCCGGTGGTGAAGTAGCCGGGTTCTTGCGGGCCACGTCAATTGGTGCGGTATCGCTACCGCGCCCGCGACGTCCTCTTCTCTTGCGGGAAGGTTTCTCTGCCCGACGTTCCTTCTCCGCGAGCCATTTCTCGCAGAGAGGAGAGAACGCTGTATGTCCCTCGTTGCAGCTCGGGCATTTCTCCGGTGCAGTTTTTGAGCATTCTTCCAGCGTGTGTCCACCGGAGCAGAAAGGGCAGCGCGGCGTTGCCGTGCAGAAGAAGCTGCCGTGGCCGAATCGGGAGCAGCGATGGCAGAGCTGTGGGTTTCGATAGACGTAAAGGCGCACGGACACAACGCTGTTGCCAACATTGCGTAGCGCCTTTACGGATGCCATGGGCCAATCCTTGGTTAAGAAGATCGCCACCACGAAGACGCCTATCGGCTTCCCCTGGGATGTAAGTTGGCGACCTCGTCTAGCGTCGATTCCGACCGCACGAAGATCTTCGAGAAGGTCTTCAATGCGGTGACGTGGAGACAGCCCACGGAAGATGAATGATGTCGTCTTTTCCTCGCCGACACCCCAGGTTGACATCTGGGCGTCACCGGAAACCAGGGCCGCTCGCAGGGACTTGAAATCCTCCATGTTCCGAGTTTGAACCCGGGCGGACGTCTCCCCGTAGGAAACGGTGAACGACTGATCCGATACTACGGACCGGATCAGTGTTCGGAAGGCGTTTACATCCTCGATGTCGTAAACGATGAGAGGAGGAGGACGCGGGGGCCGATTCGGGCGAGGAACGGGGTCTACGCCTTAAGCAGCTTTCTCTTTTGGTCCTGACAAGGACTGTTCTTCCTCCATTGGTACTGGAACCGAAGAGCTGGTCTTGGAGGCCAGGACGGAGAAGGAGTTGTTCGTGGGAATCACGAACGGCTCAGCTGATGTTCGGGCTCGCTTGAGAGACGCATCGCTACAAGGCATAAACGGGCGTCTGATGCCTGACCTTGAGGAGGAAGGCTCTGAATTGTTGTTCTCTTTAAAAACAGGCTGCATTGTTTTAATGACTCGTCTCGGAGTTATAAAACCCTCCGAGTCAATAGGAGATCCTGGTCTTGAGGTGGCAGGCGACAGGGAGGTCGCCATGGCTGGAAGCCAAAGGACAGGTGCCGGGGATGACTTCTCCAACTCCGATTGCAGGTAGTAAACAACTTTATTATCCAAAAAAGTAGTTACAACAATATATTTATTTTCGGTTAAAACCGTTATCAGGCGTCAACAATGGCTGGATGAACGCACGGCCGAATTCAAAATTCTCTTCTCGGCTTCCTCTGTTGTACTGCGCCGCGGCGACGAATCGCGCCGTTTTTTCGCTGCCCAGCATCATTGCTCTTCAGCGAGGGTCATCTCGGCTGCTGTGTGACCTAATGATTATTTGGGATTGCCGCCCTTGTGGCTTATCCCAATAAGGGCAGTTTTCGACAAGCGACTTTACCTTTTTGTTTGCTGATTAACACTTCAGCATTTTCTAATAATTAATTAATTTTTAATATATATTTATTCAACTATCTCGGCGTCTTGCCTTGGGTAATGGTTGGTCTTTGTCTTCTTCTGTGATCGCCCTTGGTCTTTTATGGACATCCCATACCTTGGAAACTGTATTTTTCCCAATATTTCGGAGAATTTCGTCGTCTTTTGTTTCCTGTTTTTTGTAGAAATTGATTGCTTTGTTTTTAATGTATTTCTCAATTTCTACTATTCCGGCCGTTGTGTAAAGGTCCTTCTCAGGGTAGTTAGTTGGTAATCGTAAGATCATTTTTAGGCTTTTCTTTTCAAACCGCTTAAATTCTAATTTTGCTGTCACATTCGCCATGCCTGCCCATGCCGTACTGGCGTATGTGACAATAGGTCTTACGCATGCTGTGTATAATTTAAGTTTTAATTGCCTATCAACATTTCCTGATCTAAGCAGGTATGAAAGGCCTGCTCTACTACCAGCTGCTTTGAGAATTGTTTTTCTTATGTGTGGGGCAAAGTGCAACATTGTGTCTAAAGTCACTCCTAAGTAGAGCGCCGTGTCTTTCCATTGGATTGGATTTCCCTCGATGTTTAAGGGATCTACGTAGTCTATAGTTCTTCGGGAGAAGATTACTGCTTGTGTCTTTACTGGGTTTAAATCGATCCTCCACTCTCTATACCATTTTGCCAGGCTGTTAACTGCCTCTTGTAAGTATTTCGCTGCGTATTTAGCCTGAACGCTTCGGCAGATAATGGCTGCATCATCAGCATAGAGAGCTAGCATAGTATTCCCATGTTTTCCTATATTAGGGACATCTGCCGTAAATAAATTAAAAAGGAACGGACCAAGAACTGATCCCTGTGGAACTCCCGCAGAGATCATTCCTTCCCTGCTCAGGGCGTTGTCCCACCTTACTCGAAAGGTTCGGTCACTGAGATAAGATTTAATTAATTTTATCTGCCAGCAGGTGAAACCCATCGCAGACATCTTCCTAATAAGTCCTTTATGCCATACTCTGTCGAACGCTTTGGATATGTCCAAGAACGCCGCGGCAGAGTATGCTTTTCTATTAAAGCTGTCGGCGATGAATTCAACAACTCTATGTAGCTGTTGCTCCGTTCCTCTCCCCTCCCGAAAGCCAAATTGTTCCGGTGGGATGATTCCCTTGTCATCAGTGATTCGTTTGTATAATGGCAGGATTAATTTCTCCAAAATTTTTCCTAGTCCGGAGAGTAGTGATAATGGTCTATATTTATCAGCAGTAAGTGGCCCCTTGCCGCATTTTGGGATACACACTACTACTGATTTTTTCCATGGGCTCGGGAAATGGCCTAGTCTGATGGATGAGTTCGCAATCTCTAGCATATATAATCCTGCAGCTCTGGGAATGCGTTTGAGGATCTCGTTAGGTATTCTATCATTTCCAGTGGCTTTTCGTAGTGGTAGGTTTTTCAATACTGTCACTACCTCGTCAATTTCAATTTGTGGAAAATCGTCATCTTTTCTGTAGTCTTCAGCACTATCTTCTCCGTCGTCATCCAATCCATGAGGGGTTGTAAAGACTCTTTCTAAATATACTGCCATATGATCGGCTTTCTCTTCAGCAGTAGTCAATTTCTTGTTTGGCGCTTTCAGTACAGTTATCTTTTCCCTGCCTGAATTTCGGAGTCTTTCTTCCCTGACCATTTTCCAAATGCTACCATCCTGCATATTCAGTGATGCCAGTTTGTCTTCCCACCTTTTTCTCCTTAGCTCTCTAATGTCGTCTCGCACATTGTGTTTTAGTTTGTAGTATTCTCGTCTCAGGTCATTGGTTCCAATGCGAATGTACCGCTTTCTGAGACGATTCCTCTCTTTAATCTTTTGTATTATTTCTGGCGGTAGAGAAAGGAAGTCTGAGTTCCTCTTGGTCCCACGAGGAATTGCGTCTTCTATACCTTTCTTAATGACGGAGGTGATGGTTTCCGCCATCGCGTCAAGCTCGGTGGGAGTGTTTGGCTTTGGTATTGTGACTGGAAGTAAGTCGGCAACTCTTTTACGAAAAAGCTCCCAATTTGCTTTCCCGTAAACGAGTCTGTCAGTGGTTGGAACTGGCATCACTGGTCCTTTTCCTAATTGTAGGATGACAGGTAAATGGTCGCTAGGTAGTGCAATGGCTGTAGTAGCTTTTGCTCTTAACGTGAGACCGTGAAGAATGGCGATATCGATCACATCTCCCACTCCATTCCTCATTGGTCTCGTACTGTTGTTTGGAGCAACTATCCTTGCCTTATTGTCACATGTCCAGGCTCTTAACGTCTTGCCCCTACAATTCTCAGTCCTACAATTCCATTGGGGACTTTTAGCGTTAAAGTCTCCCGCTGCAATTGTAGGATCTCCAGAAAATATTTTTCTGAGGTCATCAGCATGCAATCTCTTCGAGGGCGGGAGGTAACAGCTATATATCTTACAGCCCGCCACTCTTATCCCCACTGTTTCAATAGTCTTAGTGTCAAGCGGTTCACTAGAATTGTATTGAGTTCCCTCTCTAATCATTATGGCAACACCGCCACCTTTCTTGCCGTTGTCATCACGATCTTTTCTGATTATTGTCCAGTTAGGAATATTGATGTTTTCTCTGGGTGCTAAATGCGTTTCGCTCAGTAAGCAGATATTGCATTTCTTGTTGTCTAGAAAATGTAGCAATTCGTCAGTTTTTCCTATTAAACCACCATTTACATTCCAAATGGTCACGGTCATTGAGGTATTTCGTAATGGTGTGTAATCCATTATGGGTTTGCGGGTAAGAGCCTCATTAATAGCGTTGTGATGGCGGACATTTGTGTCTGCATCATTCTGACTAATTCTGTTAGAGCCGCCATCATTGCTCTTAGTTCCTCGTTCCCTTTTTCTGTTTGCTGTGTAATGTGCTCGTTGTTTTTTCCTTCTACATTTGACGGAATCGTCGCCTCAAATCCCGCTGGAACTGGTCTTTCTCTATGTACATTTTCCGTTGCGGCTCTTGGAGTTCTATTCCATGCGTTTACCGCTGGTAAGGGTGCATCCTTATAAGATGGCAGGGCCTTGGGCGTCTTGGCATTTTGGTATGCCTTGACTTTTTCCTGTCTAAGGGGACAAGCATTCGCAAATGAGACATGATCTCCTCCACAGTTGCAGCAAGTGGCTTTATCTTCCCGTGTTTTGGTGCAGTCTCGTCCTTCATGTGGCCCTGCGCACTTATAGCATCTAGGTGCAGCTGTACATCCCTTGGAGCCGTGACCATATCTATTGCATCGATAACACATTTGAGGAGTGTCGTATCGGTACACTTTTAATTTAGCTTGATAATGGCAGATGGAATATATTTCGCCAATCCTGCTAGCTTTAAAGCCGTTCCCCATTTGTACCGTGACTGTATATATGTCGTCCCTTTTGCCTAGGGGCAGCGCTTTCAGGGCAGGTATTCCTTGTTCTTTTAAATTTTCTACAATGTAATCAAGGTCCATTTTCGGGCTCAGTCCGTAAATTACATATTTCTGAATCTTATTTTCTTTCGTTGCCCAGGTGGAATATTGTGCACCTGACTTATCCAGGAAATCTTTAATTTTCATGTAGTCGGCCTCGTTAGTCAATTGAAGGCGACAGCCTTCTTTCCCTTTTCTCAGATAAAACATTTGGTCTCTGGCCTGATCCTTAATTGCCTTAACGAAGGCTGCTTGATCTTTTACTTCATATATATGATAATGGGTGGTGGACGTTTCCCTTTTTTAGGTACACCACCTGGTGAATTGTTTCCTTCAGGCAATCTTCGGGCACCATCTTGGCATTGTCCTATTAGTGGGTCGTATCGGTTGTTAACTTCTATTGAATTTGGCGAAGTCTGAATGGTGTTGCTTCTCTTTCGTTTGTTTTTACTCTCCGCAACAGTGATGAATATTCCACCCTCCTCCATGTTAGTATCCATGTCCTCCTGTCCCTGCCTGTATCCTGTATACTAGTAGTAGTAGTATCTCGGCTCCGCTCGGAGGTGCCACAAAGTCACCTCCACTGTCGTACCATTTCGGAGCTAAATAACTCCGAAATGTCCGACTAGTCGCCTCCGTTTCTCCTGAGGCTGGTCCTTCTCGAGCCCGGTACCGGCGCGTGGACGGGGATGCTTATCCCACGGAAAAACCACGACATCAGTGATGCCGCGGATTTCTCCATGAGAAGAGTCGGCCGCCCGCTCCCTGAAGGCGATGCACCACTCCCGGAGAACCACCTCCGTCGAAGATATCCCAGCGATCTCCCAAAGCGCTGCGTTTCCCGGGATCCAACCGAGACGCAGCGTCGCCCGAAGGTTCCTCCTGTCCGCCGTGCAGAGCGCGGAATGCGCCCCAGCACACATGATGCCGCACCACGTGGGAGCAGCATACATGAGGACTGGGCGAAGCACCGCCGCGAACAGGTGGAGACGTCGCCGAAGAGGTACGCTGGGGTTGCCGAGGATGGGAGCGAGATGTCGCGTCGTCGCCGTGGATGCCGCTGCTCGCCTGACGTGGTTACGCAGGTTGAGGTGCTTATCAAGCACCACACCGAGGTAAACGACCGATCTCTGCCAAGGAACTTCAGTCACACCGACGAGAATTTCGCCGGACTCCTTCGGCCCCTTGGAAAAGACGATCGCCTGCGTTTTGCTCTCGTTAACGCCGAAGCGCCAGCGAGAGAACCACGGCAGGAGCACGTCAATCGCCCGTTGCAGGTACCGCGCCGCCTGGGATTGCCGGCAGGAACGTGCGAGGATTGCCGAATCGTCCGCGTAGGTCGCGACGACGACGTTGCTTCCAAAGTCCGCCGGGATGTCCGCCGTGTAGATGCTAAAGAGAAGCGGCGAGAGCAGACTTCCCTGGGGAACGCCTGCACGGATAGGCCGCTTATCTGACGTCGCGTGGTCCCAGCCGACGAAGAACGTCCGTCCGCGGAGCCATGATGCCGTAGTAGTCGTTATCCACCGCGGAAAGCCGAAACATTCTAGTTTCCACAGCAAGCCGTTATGCCAAACGCGATCGAACGCTTTGCTAATGTCAAAGAAGGCGCCGACGGTGGAGTGCCGTCGGTTAAAACCTTCAGTGACAAAATTCAGCAAGCGTGCGATCTGGTGCGTGGTGGAATGCTCGCTGCGAAACCCGAATTGGTGGTCCGGGATGACGTTCAGCTCCTCGGCGAGAACGACGAGATGTCGGAGAAGGACCCGCTCAAACAGCTTTCCCAGGCCGTTGAGCAAGGAGATCGGGCGAAAATTCGCCAGCGCCGGTGATTTCCCCGCCTTAGGAATGCAAATCACACGCGCCTCCTTCCACCGGAATGGGAAGTAACCGATGGCGAGGCACGCGTTGAAGACGCACAAAAGCAACGAGGCGAGGGAAATCGGCATCTGGACCAACACAGCATTAGAAATGCCGTCCGGCCCAGGCGCTTTCCGCGGCTTCAATCTCCGAATGGCCCCTCGAAGGTCCTCGTCGACGGCCGGCGGTGACTCCTCGCGGTCTCGGACGTGATGCGGCGGCCTCGGCGGACGTACAGGGGATGATAACGGATCGGGATGTCCAGCAGAAACCTGTGGAGAAGAAAACACTTCCGCCAGATGGTCCGCCATCCCGGCAGCCTTCTCCGGCGAACGCAGCAACGTCGTCGCAGCTCGGATAGGTGCAGCTTCCTGGGCCTGCGTGCGGAGACGGCGCGCCATCCTCCACAAGGAACCGTCCTCGGGGGAGAGAGAGGAAACCTTTCTCTCCCAGCTGGCGGTCCTGAAGGCCTGGATCTGGACGCGGATGCGGCGCTGAGCGGCATTCAGCTGCCGTTTTACGTCCGGGCAACGGGAACGTTGGAAGCGCCGACGGAGCCGATTCTTCTCGCCGATC
Organism: Hetaerina titia; assembly: GCA_037158775.1. Taxonomy (NCBI): domain Eukaryota; kingdom Metazoa; phylum Arthropoda; class Insecta; order Odonata; family Calopterygidae; genus Hetaerina; species Hetaerina titia. Next base: position 5,588,261 of record CM073778.1, on the reverse strand, counting down.
TCCTCCCGAATGGACCGCGGGAGGGCAAGATGATTCCATTCCCGAACTTGGCGTTCGGGAATCACGTCAGCAACCGCCGACTGCACGGCTTCCGTCAAAAAATCGATCTGACGATCGATTTCGTCGGGAGAGCCGACGGCAGGCGGCAGCGGAAGGGAACCAATCTTGTCCGTGATTAGACGGCGAAGAAGAGGCCAGTCGGCAGCTGCATAATCCCTCAATGTCCGTGGCGGCAAAAGCAGCGGGCGCCGCGAAAGATGAAATAGCACCGGGAGATGGTCGCTGTCCAAGGCGTGCAAAGCTCTCGCAGAGAACGCCGTCGGCAAGCGCGCGTGCACAGCAATGTCCAAGACGTCGCTCGTTCCGCGAGTAGCGAACGTTGCCAATCCGAGATGCCGGCGTCTTGGAAGGAGATTATCCATGACGAGCGGCGAGAAGTGCAGGCAACTGCTATAGCGTCGCCGAGAGGACCTGGAGGTGTGACTGCAGCGCAGCCGTAACGGTGGCCAGCGTCCCGAAGACGCTCAAAAGGTCGCTTCCCGCTGCGGCGTCGAGCGAGGCGGCGGCGACGGAAGTGGTGGTGTTCCCCGGAAGGGCCGACGGCATCGGAGCCGACGCGCGATCCAGGCGACGGCGCTCCCGTAAAGGGACGCAGCACTCTCCGAGGTGGACGGAGCAGGAGCTGGAAGAACCGGGAAGTTGAGGCTGAGGCCCGGACGAGGTGCAGGGCGCTGGGGCGCCGGGCCGCGTGATGCGTCACCGCCAAACCAGGCATTTCTCGTTCCCAAGGAAGCGGGAGGAGCAGCAGCAACGGAGGACTTCCCCGGGGATGGCTGACGAACCTCGGCAGCAGGAGGAGCAGCGGCGCCGCGCCCGCGACGTCCACGGCGCTTCCGCGACGGCTTCTCCTCGCGGCGCTCCTTCTCTGCACGCCACTTGGCGCACAAAGGTGAGAAGGCGGTGTGCTCTCCACCGAATCTGGGGCACTTCTCCTTCCCGTCACGTGGGCACTCTTGGAGAGAATGCCCGCCGGAGCACAGAGGGCACCGCGGAGATGCGTTGCAGAAGAAACTACCGTGTCCGAAGCGGGAGCAACGATGGCAGAGCTGCGGGTCCCGGTAGACGTACAGGCGCACCGACACCACGCTGTTGCCAACGCTTCGGAGCGCCTTAATCGACGAGATCGTCCATTCGGCGGACAGAGCGATCGCCACAACGAAAACACCGATGGGTTTCCCTTCGGAGGTCAGTTGGCGGCCGCGCCGGGCGTCAATGCCGAGGGCGCGAAGGTCCTCGAGCAGGTCCTCCAGCTGGTGGCGAGCAGAGAGGCCGCGGAAGGTAAAAGAGGTGGTCTTTTCCTCCACAACTCCCCAGGTGGAAACTTGAGCGTCAGCCGCGATGAGCGCCGCCCGGAGGCTGCGAAAGTCGTCCATGGACCGGGTTTGCACCCGGGCAGAAGTGTCACCGTAGGCCACGGTGAAAGACTGATCCGATACAGTGGATCGGATCAGGTCGCGGAACGCGCGGACGTCCTCTACGTCGTACACTACGAGCGGAGGGGGGCGGGGGGCCGCGGTTCGGCCGCGGCGACGGGGGCGATTCAGCTTCCCGGTCAACCTGGACCGGCGCCGCGTCGGTTTCCATGACCGGCTCCGAAGAGTCAGTCTCGGAAGCGAGAGCCGCAAATGAATTCGACGTCGGGACGGCGACGAATATGTCCGCGGACGTGCGGGCGCGCTTCATCGAAGCGTCGCTTAAGGGGGTGAACGGGCGACGTACGCCGGGGCGAGGACCGGAGAGCGCAGGCTCCTTGAAGATGGGTCCCAGGACCTTAACAGATCGAGTAACCCGTTGAAAACCGTCTTGGTCCACAGGGGAGCCGGGACGGGATGCACCAGGCGACGGGGCGGCCGCCATGGCGAAGTGGGGAAGGGAAGATGCTGGAGGCGGGTCCACTGCAGATGCAGGAGGAGCGGCACAGCAAAACGAAGTGTAGATCTTTACTAAAAAGGTGTCAATAGATTGGTGTGGATCCGAGAATCAGGATGCAAAAGGCCGGATAAACGCACGGCGTACTTCTCGGCTACGCTCGGACGTGCCAGATAGTCACCCCCACTGTCGTACCATTTCGGAGGTAAATAATTCCAAAATTTCCGACTAGTCGTCTCCGTTTCTCCGGAGGCTGTTCCTCTTCGAGCCCGGTACCGGCGCGTGGACGGGGATGTTTATCCCACGGAAAAACCACGACATCGGTGATGCCGCGGATTTCCCCATGGGAAGAGTCAGCCGCCCGCTCCCTGAAGGTGATGCACCGCTCGCGAAGAACATCCGCCGTCGGAGACATGCCGGCGATCTCCCAAATCGCTGCGTTTCCCGGGGTCCAACCGAGACGCAGTGTCGCCCGAAGGTTCCTCCTGTCCGCCGTGCAGAGCGCGGAATGCGCCCCAGCACACATGATGCCGCACCACGCGAGAGCAGCATACATGAGGACAGGGCGAAGCACCGCCGTGAACGGGTGGAGACGTCGCCGAAGAGGAACGCTGGGGTTGCCGAGGATGGGCGCGAGGAGATGTCGCGTCGTCGCCGTGGAGTTGGCCGCTCGCCAGACGTGGTGACGCAGGTTGAGGTGCTTATCAAGCACCACACCGAGGTAAACGTCCGATCTCTGCCAAGGAACTTCAGTCACACCGACGAGAATTTCGCCGGGCTCCTTCGGTCCCTTGGAAAAGACGATGGCCTGCGTTTTTTTCTCGTTAACGCCGAAGCGCCAGCGAGAGAACCACGGCAGGAGCACGTCAATATCCCGCTGCAGGTACCTCGCCGTCTGGGACTGGAAAGAAGCGTGCGAGGATGGCCGAATATGCCTCGTAGGTCGCGACGACGACGTTGCTGCCAAAGTCCGCCGGGATGTCCGCCGTGTAGATGTTGAAGAGAAACGGCGAGAGCAGACTTCCCTGGGGAACGCCTGCACGGATATGCCGCTTCTCCGATGTCGCGTGATCCCAGCCGACGCAGAATGTCCGTCCGCGGAGCCACGAAGCCGTAATCTCCGTTAGCCACCGCTGAAAGCCGAAATATTCAAGTTTCCACAGCAAGCCTTCATGCCAAACGCGATCGAACGCTTTGCTAATGTCGAAGAAGGCGCCGACGGTGGAGTTCCGTCGGTTAAAACCTTCAGTGACAAAATTTAGCAAGCGCGCGATCTGGTGCGTTGTTGAATGCTCGCTGCGAAATCCGAATTGGTGGTCTGGCATGACGCTCAGCTCCCCGGCGAGGACGACGAGATGGTGAAGAAGGACCCAATCGAACAGCTTTCCCAGTCCGTTGAGCATGGAGATCGGGCGAAAGTTCCCTAGCGCCCGTGATTTCCCCGCCTTTGAGATGCAAATCACACGCGCCTCCTTCCACCGGGATGGGAAATAACCGATGGCGAGGCACGCATTGAAGATACAAAGAAGCATCAAGGCGAGGGAAATCGGCATCTGGACCAATACAGCATTAGAAGTGCCATCCGGCCCAGGCGCTTTCCGCGGCTTCAATCTCCGAATGGCCCCTCGAAGGTCCTCCTCGTCGATGGACGGTGGCAACTCCTCGCGGTCTCGGACGTGTCGGGGCGGCCTCGGCGGACGCACAGGGGATGACAGCGGATCTGGATGGACCGCAGGAACCTGCAGGGAAGAAAACACCTCCGCCAGATGGTCCACCATCCCGGCAGCCTTCTCCGGTGAACGCAGCAACGTCGTCGCAGATCGGATCGGAGCGGCGTCCTTGGTGTACGTGCGGAGACGGCGCGCTATCCTCCCAAGGAACCGTCCTCAGGCGAGAGAGAGGATACCTTTCTCTCCCAGCTGTCGGTCCTAAAGGTCAGGATCTGGTCGCGGATACGGCGCTGAGCGGCATTCAGCTGCCGTTTGACGTCCGGGCATCGGGAACGCTGGAAGCGCCAACGGAGCCGAGTCTTCTCGCCGATCTCCTCCCGGATGGACCGCGGGAGGGCAAGATGATTCCATTCCCGGACTGGGCGTTCGGGAATCGGGTCCGATACCGCCGACCGTTCGGCGTCCGTCAAAAAATCGATCTGGCGATTGATTTCGTCGGGAGAGCCGACGGCAGGCGGCAGCGGAAGGGAACCAATCTTGTCCGTGATGTTATGGCGAAGATGAGTCCAGTCGGCAGCTGCGTCGTCCCCGGATGTCCGTGGCGGCAAAAGCAGCGGACGCCTCGAAAAATGGAAAAGCACCGGGAGATGGTCGCTGTCCAAGGCGTGCAAAGCTCGCGCAGAGAACGCCGTCGGCAAGCGCGTGCACAGCAATGTCCAAGACGTAGCTCGTTCCGCGAGTAGCCAAATGAGACGGCGTACGAGGACCGATGACAGCAAGCCCTTCCTGGGAGATCCAGTGCCGCAAGCCATGTTCCCGGGAGTTGCCAATCCGAGAATGTCAATCCGGGTGTTTCGCATTGAAATACCCCGCAGCGATCGTAGGAATAGATCCTACGCATATCGCCGCGAGTTCAGTTCGTCCGTGCGAAAAACCCCCTGCGGTGGAATGTAGACAGAAGCGAGGCGAAGAGGACCTTCGCCACACTCCAAGTCGATGGCTGTGGATTCCGTGGATAGGAAAGGCTGCAGTGGAAAACGCTTTGCACGCAGATGCTTCGCGACCAAGATCGCCGTCCCCCCTCCGCGGCTCGCTCTGTCGTCCCGGAAAACGTGGAAACCCGGAAGGGTCCAGCGGTCCTGCTGCCCCAGGTGTTTCCTGCAAAAGAGCTACTTCGCAACGCTGTCGAGACAGGAACGAAAGCAGCTCATGAGTCTTCTTCGCCACGGCGCCTCCCACATTCCAAGACGCAATGACGAGACGCCGGCGTCTTGGAAGGAGATTATCCATGGCAAGAAGTGCAGGCAACTGCTGGAGCGTCGCCGAAAGGACCTGGAGGTGCGACTGCAGCGAAGCCGTAACGGTTGCAAGTGTCCCGAAGACGCGCAAAAGGTCGCTTCCCGCTGCGGCGTCGAGCGAGTCGGCGGCGACGAAGTGGTGGTGGTCCCCGGAAGGGCGGACAGCATCGGAGTCGACAAGCGATCCAGGCGACGGCGCTCCCGCAAAGGAACGCGATGGGACACAGCAGTCTCCGAGGTGGACGGAGCAGGAGCCGGAAGCACGGGGAAGTTGAGGCTGAGGCGCGGACGAGGTGCGGGGCGCTGGGGCGCCGGGCCGCGGGATGCGCCGCCGCCAAACCAGGCATTCCTTGTTCCCAAGGAAGCGGGTTTAAGAGCGGCAACGGAGGACTTTCTCGGAGACGGCTGACGGCCATCGGCAGCAGGAGGAGCAGCGGCGCCGCGCCCGCGACATCCACGACGGCTTCTCCTCGCGGCGCTCCTCAGCGCCCCACTTGGCGCACAAGGGCGAAAAAGCAGCGTGCTCTCCGCCGCAGCTCTGGCACTTCGCCTTCCCGTCGCGTGGGCATTCCTGGAGGGAATGACCGCCGGAGCACAGGGGACCACTAGGGGAAGCTGAACAGAAAAAGCTTCCGTGTCCGAAACGGGAGCAGCGATGACAAAGCTGCGGATCGCGGTACACACAAAGGCGCACCGTCACCACGCTGTTTCCAACGCTCCGAAGCGCCTTAAGGGACGAGATTGTCCACTGGGCTGAAGGAAAGATCGCCATGACGAAAACTCCGATGGGTTCCCCCTCGGAGGACAGTTGGCGGCGCTGCCGAGCGTCAATCCCGAGGGCGCGAGGGTCCTCGAGGAGATCATCGACCTCGTGGCGAGGGAAAAACCGCGGAAGGTAAAAGACGTGGTCTTTTCCTCCCCGACTCCCCAAGTGGAGACTTGGGCGTCAGCTGCTGACAACGCCGCGCGAAGGCTGCGGAAGTCCTCCATCGTACGGGTTTGCACCCGGGCAGAAGTGTCGCCGTAGGCCACGGTGAATGACTGATCCGAAACAATGGACCGGATCAGATCTCGGAACGCGCGGACGTCCTCTACGTCGTACATGACGAGCGGAGGGGGACGGGGGCCGCGGTTCGGCCGCGGCGACGGGACGATGCAGCTTCCCGGACTGCCTGTAACGGCGCAGCGTCGGTCTCCATGACCGGCTCGGAAAAGTAGGTCTCGGGAGCGAGAGCCGCGAAGGAATTAGACGTCGGGATGGCGACGAATATGTCCACAGACGTGCGCGCACGCTTCATCGAAGCGTCGCTCAAGGGTGTAAACGGGCGACGGACGCCGGGGCGAGTACCGGAGTGGAGACTCCTTAAAAATCGGTCCCAGGACTTTGATAGTCCGAGCGAGAGCTGAGCCCCGCTGAGCGGAGGAGCGAGCAGCGAGTTAGTTGGAGTAAAGAAGGCGCCCTGCTGCATTGTGAGCGTTTAGGCCTTCTATATTGGTATTCTCGCTCGACCACGCCTTCCTGGACTACTCTTCGGTTTACGATTCTTGCGGTTGTTGAGGCTAACCATTGACCCTGCTCGTCTGGACCACGATTTACCTCTGCTTTCTTCTGACCGGTTGCTGTTTTACTCTTCGCCCGACCCTGCCTGCCTGGAACATCTTTTCATCAAGCCCGGTCCTTTTTGGGACCACCACAAGTCATCCTATGTAGACTTTTCTCCTAACATTCGTCCTTTACTGCCGATCTACACCGGACTTTGCCTGCCACGTCGTGACCGATCCTTTTTGGGACCACCACTGTTTGGCAAAGTCCAACAGTGCTACAACTTCTGCTGCCACCTCGGTCCTTATCGGGGTCACATCCTTTTTTGGGACCACTTTACTCTGCCCTTTACAGGGCTATCATTTACAATTCAAAAAGCATTGCCAAGGTTAATTGGCACTGGTGGTAAGAAGGGGGGGGTGGCTAACTTAGTCACACCTTATCACCCTGGATTAGCGCACCTGCCCAGCATCGTCCCCTGGTCGTCTCAGTCGGCAACTCTGAGCAGAGGGCTTGAACCTCGTGTGCACGCCCAGAGGAACCGTCAGGCTCCACTTCTTAGGGTTTCTGATTTTTTTATTTTTATTGTTAAAATTTTTTTTTCTCTCGCATGGCTTGATTAAACCGTCATACCTAAATCAGGGGATTTCGATATCCCCCCGGTCACTGTCTACAGCACCAGAATGGCGGCTAAAGCTGCTAATAAAAATCGACCCTTCCCCTCCATCAGTAAATGTAGCCCTTATTCAAACTATTACAGACCTTCCTGAGGCTGAAAAAAAGGTTTTCTTCCAAAACTTCATCCATAAGAATCCCAACCTCCTCGACTCGCTCTCCTCCGTTTCACCGTCACCCAACGCCCCCCTAAATGATTTCCAAATCCAAGGTCCCCATTAAAGAACCAGAAACACCCGTGCTGCTCCCGAACCTTTAGCAACGACAACACAACCGTTTTTCCCTCTTTCCTCCATCCCAGAAGTCCCCTCTAGAGCACATGCTGCATATGATTCCCCCGCGGATCCCCGTTAACTCTTTGGGCCCCATTCACAATAACGGCCCTTCCGGCAAACCCAGAAGAATTCCTCCATTTAAAATAGCCGACACAACTAACTGGCCGGTCCTTCATGCCGCCATCATGCGTGAATGCAACACTCCCCCCCTATGTCACTCCACCGGTCCCTCTTCCGCCATAGTTAAATGCTCCTCAATCGAGGACTACAGCAAAGTCGCCTCCATCCTCAAAGAAAGAAGTATTCCTTACGTCACTTACCAACTGGACTCGGAACGTAGGCAGGAGTTCTTTCTGCGTGGCCTCTTCCCATCCATTTCCGACGAGGAAATTACCACCGAATTTAAAAGGAAAGGTTTTCCAATTATAAATGTCCGCAGGATCTGGTCCACGAGACCAACAGACTCTGAAAGGGCCCTGGGTACAACCCAGGTAGAAAAATACCCAACGCGCACCTGTCAGGTCTCAGCTGAAAATAATATTGACGCCCAAGTCTTCCTCTCTACTTCCAACCTTTTCGGTCTTGGCATTAAAATTGATTTTTTTCGCAAACCCCTGCAACCGGTCCAATGCCATCGCTGCAAAGCTCTGGGGCATACTAAAAACCACTGTAGCCTACCGCCTAACTGTGTGCGCTGCGGCGATCCTCATTCGACCTCTGCCTGTACTAAGTCCCCCGACACTCCAGCTAAGTGTTACTTATGCCACAGCGACCACACGGCCAATTACAGAGGCTGCCCAGTCCACAGGCAAGCAAAATCCGTTATGAAATCACGCCTTTACAACACCGCTTTTTCTCCTGCCCCTGCCCCTAGACCTCTAACTCATTCTTTCTCAGCAGCCCTCACCCACTCCTCTGCATTCCCTTCACTCCAGCACATCACCTCTGACCCCTCTTCTCAAACCCCAACACAATCTACACCCGCTGACCAATCAACTCTTGTCCTTCCTGAAAGAAATATGGGGGAAAATGTCCTCTCTCTCAACTGTCAAGGACAAAAAACTCTTCCTGCTAGAACAGATATTCCTCCTCCAGGCTGAACCATCAACTGCTCAATCAACACTGACTCTCTCCCCTCCACAAATATAAACATTCTCTCATGGAACTGCAATGGCATATCATACAAAAAAGAACTTTTCAAATACACGGCTGAGCACAAAATACACTTAATACTCTTACAAGAAACCTTCCTCAAACCACACATCTCACTTTTCTCCCCGCAATACAACATCTACAGACTAGACCGAAACTCCCCTGGAGGAGGATTAGCTGTTATCGTCAGGAGGGGTCTAAAGCACAAAAAAGCCTTGTTTGTCGGCGACCGGAACTCCAAAAATCGAGATTGGGGTTGTTTTTCTACCAACCCCAGCGGCCGAATCCTGCGCTCCTACACCTCCTTTAAGCCAATAACTATTCTCTCCCATCGAACCCACCCATATTCCTCAAGCTCGAGCTCGGTGCAACATCCTGGACTTTGCCGTTTCCCAGAACCTTCCTCTTCGCGCTCCTCCCTCAGTTATTCACGCCTTCAACTCTGACCACCTCCCTATCCTTGTTTCAATCCCACTAAAACCCATTTTTGATTTGCCACCTACAAGACAGATAACTGACTGGCACAGACTCCCAGACACCCTCTCAACCCTCCTGCTTCCCCTTACCCCCTTACAAAATCCCACATATGATGACCTGAACAACCGCGCTATACACTTGACAAATACATTACATACAGCACTCGAAAAAACCACAAGAACAGTCCCCAAAAAACACATACTCACTAAACCTGACACCTCATATCCTTAACCTCATCAAACATCGAAACAGCTCGCAGACACTGGCAACACTCCAGACTCCCGTTTCATAAACACGAATACACTTACCTAAGTAACCAAGTCAAAAAGAAATCAACAAAATCAAAGCCAAAAAAATGGGAGTCTCACATATCAACACTTAACTTTGAAGACAAATCAATTTGGAAAATTACACGATCCCTTCAAAAAATAAAATCTTTTCTCCTCCGTTAAAACACAACAACAATTACATCTTTGACCCAAAACACAAAGTAGAAATTCAAGCCGACATTCTTCAAAACACTATGACCTCAGACTCAACCCCATCCCGTCACGATGACAGTATCAAAAATTCACTCCACCAACTACCTTATAACCCACCCAACTTACCTCCCATTACCAACCAGTCTAAAATCTACTTCATAATTAACTCCCTTCCTTCCAACACTGTCCCAGGCCTAGACAAAATCTCCAACGCTCTACTCAAATCCGCCAGTCTTGTTCCAAAATTTACCCTTTCTTTAGCTGACTTATTAAATCACTGCTACCTTAACTCCTACTTCTCACAGACCTGGAAAACCTGCAAAGTAATCTTAATCCCTAAACCTGGCAAAGACCCAACCATCCCTGGCAACTGTCGACCCATAACCCTTCTTTCTAACCTATCCTTGTGTTAGCCTTTTGCTAGCTACTCTCCCTACCCTCCATTTTTCCTCTAACCTCCTACACTTTGTGTCCTTCCTAGCACACACTTCCTGCATTCCTCTCCCCATTACTTTTCCTCCTTTCCCTTCTTGGTGTCGTTGTACTGTCACGCTGTCCTTGCAATTGCGTAGGTTAGTGGCAGGCATGGATGTCAAGAAGCCTAGGATGGTTGGAGTCTTGGGAGGCGGTGGGCCTGCCCCCCCTCCTGAAGGTGTCCAAGAACCCCCCACCCCTGTTGTGCCTGGACCTGGCTCCCCTCCACTACGGTCCGACACCCCAGGAGGTGGAGTTTCTCCCACTCCCTCCTCTAGTTCGAGTTCTAGCAGTGGGGGGTGGCTCTAGCCATAGCCCAACCCCTAGATCTCGATCCCCTCTGGGCTTCACTGGCCCCACCCCCTCCGCAAGAGGGGGTAAGTCCAAAGGACATGGTGGAGCCGAAAGGGTGTTAGCCCTATTACCCTTTCCTCATCCACCTTCGTCTCTAGTCTCTTCCAGGACTAGAAACTCTTCGCATAAGAGTTCAGAAGGTGGGGTCTCCACTTTTGGAATAAATAACATCAAGTCTGTTAAACAGCTGGAACCTCGAGCCGCCTGCAATTCTCAATACGCTTGTTCTGGTGCTAGCTTCTCCTCCCACATGCAACTGACCATTGTCAGGGGACCAGTGCATTTTTTATAGTGCTGTAGACAACGGGTATGTGATTACTTCCTAGCCTCAGACTCCCGGCATCATGTACGGAGTCATTTTATCTCGGGAAGTTAGGCAAGTACTTTCTGGTCACTACGCTGGTAGCATGCTTGTACTCCAGCACCAGGTGCGCTGGGTTGGGCCCCCAGTGCATGACTCCAGCTTAACCGAAGACAACTTTGCCTCCTACGTAACTGGGGGCGTGATCAATGACCGTAGTGTTGGGTCGGTTCTCAACCCCATACTACGTAACCAAACCCTCTCTAGGATTATGGCGGCTGCCTTCCTACTCCGAGTGCAGCGGTGGAATAACACTGCTCTATATGCTAAGGGGTGCTTTTACTCCTTGCTGATCCACCGTTTGGTCCAGGAGCAAGTGGCTCATGCTGCCACCCCTTATGATGCAAATGACGCTCCACAGTTTATTCAGCTTGGTGGAGTTGTGGACGCAAATGCTGTTTATCAGCAGCTCATTAATGCTATAACGGAATGGAGGTTTATATTTCTTGAGGAGCACGATTTTGCGCCTGCAGATTTAGACCTCATTATGTGGATTTGCACTGGGGGGCGTGCAACTGGTCTTGCCCGACTCGGTGCCTTAGCTGTCCACTGGCCCACCATCCCTGTGACAATAGTCCATTATGGTGCTCTTCCTCTTGCCATTCTTCTACCTGCTGTCCCCAATGCCCAACGCCTGTGGATGTTTATGCAAAAAATTTCCATATATAGAGCCGAGCGTGATTTCTTTGCGGCAGGAGTGTATGAGGCAGGGCTCTTGATATATGGCCAGCTCTTGGAAGTACAGCTTGGCCCAGCCCCCACTATAGCCCAGGCAGCACAGGGTATAGACGGAGAAGGCCAATACCGGCACTACCTCAATCCAGCTGCTATACCGGGTGAACTTAGAGGAGTTAGTTGGCATTGTTTTATGCCATCATCGCTGGAAAGCCATGGCACCACTAGGCTACCGCACCCTGTTGATTACAACCCCTTACATAGATGGGTCAACCTTAAGCGGACAGCAGAACCTGCCTTCTTGAATGACTATATGTGCACTTCGTTATGCAGTATGCCAGAGCCATTGATGCACTGCAATCCTCAGTGCTTGCTATGGTGCTACGATTACCACAACGCTAGCTGGCTTTAGCATAACGGGCTCTGATATCCAGGCCATTATGACTCAATACCAGTACAACCATCAACTGGTGGCTGCTGTTCGCGACTGTCAGTTGTTTACAAATGACCAAGCTCAGCTATCGTCACAAGCGATAATATACCTGCATGCTGCTGATCTAGAGTAGAAGTTGACCGTTGGGTCTGTTCCAGCTACATTGTGTGGCTACCGCCACTTGAATTTGGATCACGCTTCCTTTGGGTTTCCAGTTGGTCCCATGGCTTTGGCCTTCCCTCACCAACCTAGAATTGGGAATCATATGGCTTTGCTGTCACTGCTCCAAGTCGTTTATCTGCTGACGTCTACGTCAACACACAAGCGGGTTTTGCTTCAGGGTGGTTTGCTTCTCACTCAGAACCTGCGTATAGGGACATCGCCACCAAAGAGATCCCTGGCGTTTACGTAGGTTATAGAGCCATGGCCATGAATGTGCTCAGCCAGTTTGGGGTTAATCACTTGCCAGCAGGTCCAGTCCACTTTACTTACCAGCAGATCCGCTGGGATAGAACTGGGCGTATCAACTTGGTGTTCGATGTTGAACACCTTCACCCTCAAAGGCGTTTTGCATCCCCAAAACGCCGGCCGGTATCCTCGTTCGGGCGCAGACGAAGCCATCTTCTTTGAAGCTTCGGTCAGTGCGGTGGCTGCTCCCTTCCCCCAGCGACCGCGGTGCTTCTTCCCTGGTTTCGAAACTCGTCGCTCCTCGTCCTGCCACTTAACGCATTGGTGCGAAAAAGCGGCATGCTCGCCGTTGCAAGTTGGGCACTTTTCGGCCTCAGTCCGTGGACACTCCTGGAGAGAGTGGCCGCCTGAACAAAGAGGGCATCTGGGAGACGCCGTGCAGAAGAAAGACCCATGTCCGAAGCGGGAGCATCGGTGACATAGCTGCGGGTCTCTGTAGACGTAAAGGCGAACCGACACCACGCTGTTGCCGATGCTTCTCAGTGCCTTCATCGCCGAAATGCTCCATCTATCGGAGAGCGCGACAGCCACCACGAAAACTCCGATCGGTTTATCTTCTCCGGTCATCTGTCGGCAGCGGCGGGCATCGATGCCAAGGGCGCGCATATCCTCGAGTAGATCTTTGCTGGTATGCCTCGGCGAGAGTCCCCTGATGGTAAACGACGTTGTCTTCTCTTTGCCGATCCCCCAGGTGGACATTTGGGCGTCCGCCGTCGAAAGCGCCGAATGCAGGGATTTAAAATCCTCCAGAGAGTGGGTTTTAACCCGCGCTGACGACTCTCCGAAGGAGATAGTGAATGTCTGATCCGATACATTTGATCGGATCTGGTCGGGAAACGCCTTCACGGCCTCTACGTCGTAAACGACGAGAGGAGGCCTGGAACGACGAGCAGAGTGCGGAGAAGGTGCTGCATTGCTCGTGTTTGAAGCAGGAGCGGGAGCCGATCCTTCCTCCATTGGCTCTTCTATCGGCTCAGAAGAGTCGGTCTCGGGAGCGATGGCGGAGAAAGAATTTTTCGTCGGCACAGCGACGAAGATATCGGTCGAAGTTCGAGCTCGATTCAGGGTGGTGTCGATCAATGGCATGAAAGGTCGTCGGACGCCGACCTTGATGGCTCTTTGCTCCATAAAGACCGGAGTGACGTGCCGAGAACTTCTCGGCGTGACGAAACCATCAGCATCCACCGGAGATCCAGAACAATAGGCACCAGGCGCAGCCGAAGCAGTTGCCATGGCGGGTAGTCGAGTGGACTGCGGCCCGGGGGTCGGGTCCAATCCAAGGGAGAATCCGCAGCTCCTAAGCAGGAAAGACGGATGTGGAATCTTCCAGAGAGCAGGAGAACACGATAATCAGGATGCCAACACCGCCGGATAATCGCACAGCTGTCTTCTCGGCCTCCATTGTCTCAGCGCGGCGCTCTACACGCCGACACTCCTCGCTGCCCAGGAAAAACCTGCTCCTCAGCGATGGTGCACTCGTTCCGCGTGTTCTAGATCCTACGTGTCTACGTATGTATTTCGGGATTGCCTCCCAAGTTGCTTATCCCAATGCGGTTGGTTTTGACCAGCGAATGTACCTGATGTTAGCTGATTAAACGTTCAGCATTTTAAATAGTCAATTAATTAATTTTTTCAAATATTTTTAGTCATCTCGTCATCTTGCCTTAGGTAGTGGTTGGTCGGTGTCCTCTTCTGTAATTGCCCTTGGTCTTTTATGAACATCCCATTTCTTGATTACTGTATTTTTTCCAACATTTCAGAGTATTTCTTCATCTTTACTTTCATGGTTTTTGTAGAATTTGATTGCGTTATTGTTAATGTATTTTTCAACTTCTACAATTCCGGCCGTTGAATACAGATCCTTCACTGAGTAGTTATATGGCAGACGAATGATCGTTTTTAGAGTTTTCCTTTCAAATTGATTAATTTTTGATTTTTCTGTTCCATTTGCCATTCTTGCCCATGCCGTGCTTGCGTATGTGACAATGGGTCTTATGCATGCTGTATATATTTTTAGTTTTAATGTCCTGTCTAAACTTTCTGATCTAAGCAGGTATGAGAGGCCTGCTCTGCTACCAGCTGCTTTGAGAATTGTTTTTCTTATGTGTGGAGCGAAGTGCAACAAGGTGTCTAAGAAATCAAAAGAGAGATGGTACTTTTTTCCACACTTTAGTGTGGAAAAAAGTACCATCTCTCTTTTGATTTCTTAGACACCTTGTTGCACTTCGCTCCACACATAAGAAAAACAACTTTTTTCCACACTCTATAAAGTGTGGAAAAAAGTACCATCTCTCTTTTGATTTATTAGAATGGATTTCCACAAAGTGAAGCCTGAAACCATCGAGTTTATCAAGGTGTCTAAGGTTACTCCTAGGTTGAGCGCTGTGTCTTTCCATTGGATTGGATATCCTTCAATTTTTAAGGGTTGTGTATAGTCAATGGTTCTTCGGGAGAAGATTACTGCTTGCGTCTTGACCGGATTTAAGTTGATCCTCCACTCTCTATACCATTTTACCAGCTTGTTTACTGCATCTTGTAGATATTTTGCTGCATATTTAACCTGGACGCTTCGGCAGATAATGGCTGCATCATCGGCATAGAGAGCTAACATGGTATTCCCATTTTCCCCTATATTAGGGACATCTGCCGTAAATATATTAAAGAGGAACGGACCAAGAACTGATCCCTGTGGAACTCCCGCAGAGATCATTCCTTCCCTACTTAGGGCGTTGTACCACCTTACTCGAAAGGTGCGGTCACTAATATATGACTTTATGAATTTTATCTGCCAGCAGGTGAAACCCATCACAGACATCTTTCTCAGTAGTCCTTTATGCCACACTCTGTCGAACGCTTTAGATATGTCCAGGAACGCCGCAGCAGAGTATGCTTTTCTATTGAAGCTGTCTGCGATGAATTCCACAACTCTATGTAACTGTTGCTCCGTTCCTCTCCCTTCCCGAAAGCCAAATTGTTCTGGTGGGATGATTCTCTTATCTTTCGTTGTTTGTTGAAATAGCGGAAGGATTAATTTTTCTAAAATTTTTCCAAGTCTGTAAAGATATTGTCTATATTTTTCAGCAGTAAGTGGTCCCTTGCCGCATTTTGGGATACACACTACTACTGATTTTTTCCATGGACTCAGGAAATGGCCTAGTCTAATAGATGAATTCGCTATTTCCAATATGTAGAGTCCTGCAGCTCTGGGAAGGCATTTGAGGATCTCCTTTGGTATTCGATCATTTCCAGTGGCTTTTCGGAGTTGCAGTTTTTTCAGTACTGCCGCTACCTCGTCTATTTCAATTTCTGAAAATTCGTCGTCTTTTCTGTTATCTTCAGCATTATCTTCTCCTTCGTCATCCAATCCATGAGGGGTTGTAAATACTGTTTCTAAATATGCTGCCATGTGATCAGGTTTCTCTTCGGCAGTAGTGAATTTCTTGTTTGGTGCTTTCAATATGGTTATCTTTTCTCTACCTGAGTTTTGGGTTCTTTCTTCTCTGACCATTTTCCAAATACTACCATCCTGCATATTTAGTGAGGCCAGTTTGGCCTCTCACCTTTTTCTCCTAAGCTCTTTTATGTCGTCACGCACATTGTGTTTCAATTTGTAGTATTCTCGTCTCAGATTATTGGTTCCAATGCGCATGTATTGTTTTCTGAGACGATTCCTCTCTCTAATCTTTTGAATTATTTCTGGTGGTAGAGAAATGAAGTCTGGATTCCTCTTAGTCCCACGAGGAATCGCGTCTTCTATGCCTTTCTTAATGACGGAGGTTATAGTTTCCGCCATTGCGTCAAACTCGGTGGGAGTATTTGGTTGTGTAATTTTGACTGGAAGTAAGTCGGCAACTCTTTTTTGGAAAAGCTCCCAATTTGCTTTCCCGTAAATGAGTCTGTCAGTAGTTGGAACTGGCATTACTAGCCCTTTTCCTAATTGAAGGATGACAGGTAGATGGTCGCTGGGTAAAGCGATGATTGTAGTTGCTTTTGCTCTTAACGTGAGACCGTGAAGAATGGCAATATCTATGACCTCTCCCACTCCGTTCCTCATCGGTCTCGTACTGCTATTTGGAGCTACTATTCTTGCCTTGTTGTCACATGTCCAGGATCTTAGTGTCTTTCCCCTACTATTCTCAGTCCTACAATTCCATTGGGGACTTTTAGCGTTAAAGTCTCCCGCTACAATTGTAGGTTCTCCCGAAAATATTTTCCTAAGGTCATCTGTATGTAATGTCTTTGAGGGCAGGAGGTAACAGCTATATATCTTACAGCCCGCCACTCTTATCCCTACTGTTTCTATGGTCTTGGTTTCGAGTGGTTCGCTAGTGTTGTATTGAATTCCCTCTCTAATCATTATGGCGACACCACCACCTTTCTTGCTGTTGTCATCACGATCTTTTCTAATAATAGCCCAATTAGGAATTTTGATGTTTTCCTTTGGAGCTAAATGCGTTTCGCTTAGCAGGCAGATATTTCATTTCTTCCTGTCTAGAAAATGTAGCAATTCGTCAATTTTCCCTATAAAACCACCATTTGCATTCCAAATGGTCACCGTCATTGAGGTACTTCGTATTGCTGTGTTATCCATTATGGGTTCGCGGGTAAGAGCCTTATTAATAGTGTTGTGATGGCGGACATTTGTGTCTGCATCATCCGGACTAACTCTGTTAGAGCCGCCATCATTGCTCTTAGCTCTTCGTTCCCTTTTTCTGGTTGCTGTTTAATATGATCAATGTTTTTCCCTCTGTATTTGAGGGAATCGTCATCTTGAATTCCGCTGCAATAAGTCTTTCTCTTTGTGTTTTCCGTTGCGGCTCTTGGAGTTTATTCCATGCGTTCACTATACCAGACCAGACCGATGTAGTACTGTGCTTGTGCGCATTTTTCCCGATTTCCAGCTGATGCTGATTAGCGGTGGTTTGATATGGGTGTTGTAGGGCGTTTTACGGTAGAAGGATGCTTAATTTAGGTTGGGCATTGTTGTTAATTTTGGACGTTTATGCTTGAAGTGTGGATTTCTGTCATAGGTCCATAGATTTTCTAGTAAGGGATTTTGTGTGTTTGGCAGTGATTTTGAGGAGGTAGCAATTGCTTGGAGGTAGGTGCTGATGGCGGGTAGCTGCAGATCCTAATGGAGGGAGTCGTTGCGAATGAACCAGGGGGCTTTAACTATGTGACGGATGGTTTTATTCTGAAAAATGCAAATTTTGTTTATATTTGTTGCAGATATGGCTCCCCATGCTGGGTAGCCGTATGTCAGGATTGGTCGGATCATGGATTTATACAGGGTCATCTTTGTGCTCAATTTAAGGGGACTTTTGTGATTAAGGAGGGGGAACAGGGAAGCTCGTGCTGCATTTGCCTTGTTGAGGATGTATTGTGTATGTTCCTGCCAGGTAAGTTTTCGGTCCAGAATCACTCCTAGTAATTTTGCTGAGTTTCTACAGGGGATGCGGGAGTTACCATAAAAAAGGACCGTGGAGCAGGGTTTCTTCCATTTTCGGGCGAAGTTAACATGCTCGCATTTGTCGGGGTGGACACTGTCCATGTGTCCATCCACTCCTCCACCATGTCCAGGTGTTCTTGGACGTTGTCTGCTGCAGTGTCGGGGCAGAAAGACTGAGATGATATTGCGGTATCGTCAGCGTAACGATATGCTTGAGTTTTAGGATGGGAAGGGAGGTCGTTGATATATAGGTTGAACAGGGTTAGGGATAGGACAGCACCCTGGGCGATGCCAGCAAGGATATTTCTCAGGTTAGAGTTGAATGTGTTTACGGAGACAAAGGAATGTTCTGTTTGATAGGCATGATGCTGTAATTTTTACAAGGGGAGAAGGAGATATCGGTCTGGGAGTTTGTATATGAGTCCTTCTTTCCAGACACGGTCAAAGGCCCGTTTGATGTCCAGGAATGCGACCTGGGTGTGTTTTTTGATGTTGAACCCGAACGTAATTTGTTCAACTAGCCGAATGATTTGGTGGGTAGTGGCTGTCTTTCTCCTGAAGCCTATTTGTTCCGGCCGTAGAATATTTAGAGCGGTGAGTTCCTCGTCAAGGCGGTAGATGATGATACGCTCCAGGACCTTTCCCATGCAGGGGAGGAGGCTGATGGGTCTGTGGTTACCGGGGTCTTTGGGATCCTTACCGGGTTTGGGTATTAGTATAACTTTTGCATTCTTCCAGTCTGTGGGGAAATAGCAGAGAGAAAGGCATGAGTTTCGGATGGACAGAAGGTGCTCGATGAAGTGTTTGGGCAGGTGTTTAAGGTGGTTATAGGAGATGCGATCAGGGCCAGGAGCGGATTTGGCTTTGGAGTTGTTTATGATGGCCTTTAGTTCGGACAGGGTAGCCGGTGGGATAGGGGAGGGGGAGTTTGTGCATTAGATTCGAAGGTCTGTGTTGCAGGGGAGTCAAGATGGGAAGGAGCTGGGTTACAAAAGACCGATTCCAGGATGTCAGCAAAAATTTCGCACTTTTCTTGGTCAGAGTAGGATAATCGACCATTATGGAGCAGAGGAGCTGGAGGCATGGTTCTTTTCCGGAGTGAGCGGGCGAGCAGCCATACTGAGTTGTCCTTGTGGGACAGGGAGGTAATCTTTTTTATCGCAAAGGGATTGCTTCCCCTTCCTGAGGGAGGAGGTGACAAGGTTGCGAAGAGCCCTGTATCTGCGGCCATCAATGGGGTGGTGGGTTCGAAGCCATAGCTGTCTTGCTTGGTGTCTCCTCTGCATGAGGTTTAAAATTGCTGCTGGCAAAGTTGTACCAGTGGGATTTGCTGAATCATGGCGGAGTGGGGAGGAGTTAGCAATCAGCGCAAGGGTCGAGGTGAATTTTTAAATTGCAAAGTCAATTTCTTCTTTGTTTCTGAGGTTCAGGTGATTCAGAGGTGTGATGCAGCAGGTCGAGTGAAACCATTTCAAGTTAATTTTGGTGGTTTGTAAGTTGGGGATCGTCGGGTTCAGGGGAACGGTGTATGTTAGTGGACAGTGATCAGAAGCAGCATTATTAACATTTTTAATGTGAAAATTGGATGGAAGGGAGGTAAGGACTAGGTCAAGGATGTCAGAGTCTACGGGGTTTGGGGTGAAGTGCGTAGGGGTTGGAGGAGACAGTATGGCAAAATTGACTGAAATTTGTAGACGGTGCAGGCAGTTGCCTCGACTGGAGTTGGATTTGCAACCCCAGGCCATGTGCTTTGCATTTAGGTCGCCGCCTAGTATTGCTCTTGGAGTGAGGATGAGTTTGATTGCATCAAGGTCTTCCTGGGGATATTTATTTCTTTTTGGCGGAAAGTAGGCAGACCAGATATTGAGGTTTCCTTCTCCAGTCTTCAGGGTGATGCCGACAAGTTCAAGCTTGTTAGTAGCGGTAGGCCTAATTGGCAGCATGGGATATTTTTCTTTATGAGGATTGCCACTCCTCCACCCTTGGATTCAGGCCTGTCTCTGCAGAACACTTTGGGATAGAAAAAGTCTGCTGAGATGTCAGCTTTGTTTCCTGAAGCAGTATAACATCTGGGGAGTAGGAGGCCGTGAGGTGCTGTAATTCGAGCGATTTCGTTCTGATACTGTTGCAGTTCCACTGGAGGAAGCTTAGGTGGTGAGGAGAGATGACGGGTTTACAGGCCATTTAGGAGTGTGAGAAGGCACGGGATTAAGTCCGTTTTTAGGACTGATATTAGGGAGGCTTTATCATTGATCGTTAGGATCTTTGCCACAGTGGTGAGTAGAGAGGACTTCAGGTTTGATTGGGGTGAGGATACTGGGGAAAGTTTGGGACCAGGATTTGGGTTTGGTTGGGTGGGGAGGGGATTTGAGGTAGAGAGAGGATTGGTATCGGCCTGAGGGTGGGATGTTCCAGTAAGGGGGTTTGACCGGGATTCCCAAGCGTTTTGCAGGGGAGGAAAAGCTGCCTTGGAGGTATTTAGAGTTGTAGGTGCGGTCGTCCTGTTGGCGGTGTCTATGTTATCTCTTTTGGCGCGGATTTTCAGCATAAGCTCCCTGTGGACAACACAGTCTCTGTAATTAGCTGTGTGTGCGCCACCGCAGTTGATGCACTTTGTAGGCTCAGTTCTGGGTTTTACGCAGTCACGGTAGTGATGGTTTCCTGCACATTTTACGCAGCGGGGGTTAAGACCGCATGTTTTATGTGTGTGCCCGTAGCGCTGGCATGACATACACTGTGGAGGCCCTACGGGTTGCCGGTAGGGTTCGACACTCGTGCGCATATGGAGAAGAGAGGTCGTTTGCATAAAGTCCTCGTGCCTAGAGGGATCTTGGAGACGAAATAATGGCAGTTCTTTTGGAGGAATAGAAGGCAGTTCAGCTGTTGGGTTTGCAGAGCGGATCACATTCCTTTCTGCTTGTTCAATTGGGGAAGGGCGTGTGGTCTTTAGCTGGACAACTTGGTCCGCAGGAAAGCCGATGTCCGCTAGGGCTTCTTTGATGCTTGCCACTGGAGTGTTAGACGGGAGGCCTCGGAGTACGAAGTGGCGCTTTTTATCACACTTGAGCTGTAATGCTCCCATCCCTTAGTTCTAAGGAGGGTGGTGGCGGCACGGAAGTCGGAAATCGTTTGGCAGTTGATTCTTATTTCGTTGCGGACTAAGGTTGCCACTGGAGGGAGAACGCATGTCGAACGTAGGGAGTTGTATTTATCCTGCCAATTGCGGATATCTTTAAGGAATATTGGGGGGAGTTTGGGCCGGGAAGGAGGTTCAGAGGTTTCTTCCTCCATCAGGTCCGTGGTGTTATCTGCTTCCGTCTCGGTTTCAGACGTGGACAGAGGAGTGAAACGATTAGCGGTTGGAGTTAGGCGTGCTTCATCGTTGAAAGGTTTGGCCTTTCGCTTGGACACCACAGTGGTGTATTCCGCATCGGTGGGAGCAGTGCGCTTTGATGTGCTCTGAGTAGTTGAGGCGGAAGGCATGGGAGCTGGGAATTGCACGCCATACGTGGAAAGGATATTTTGCAAACGAAGATCAGCCAATGCTTTGGAGGGGATGGGAATGGATACCGTCTGAGCGGTTGTTGAAGTGGTAGGGAAAAGAGTAAGGATGGTTTGAAGAGCAGAGTTTTGATTAGCTGGCGAAGGAGTATCAGGGCGAAGCTTAAGCTGACATTCGTGGTCAGTGGAAACGGATTCAGTAGCTTGGGGATCCATTTTAGTGGATCCCTGCCCGAGAGGGCCCAAGGATGAGGTTAGAATTGATTTAAATTGATTTAAAGGGGATTTCGTAACATAAATTACGATATAAAGTATGGATGTGAGTAGTGATTGTTGTGTGTATGACTTGAGACGAACCTAGGGGGGGTTTCCTTGGGAAACCCCTTGAACACCCCTGCCGATCCGCAAAGCGGGCACAGCAGGTCCGTGCTCAGGAATCTTCCGCCCTAAATCCCTATGAAGTGGACCCGCCCGGGTCCCAAAGAAGTTCAAGGGGAGGCTGGCTCCCTTTCTTTGGTAACCGTACGAGATGACCTAGGGGGACACAGCACGATCGCCTCCTGAGAGTGAGAAGGAGGAACTGAGTTAGCCTCCCCCCTCCGGAGCTACGGCTGAGATTGTCTCAAGTCACCTGAGTGTAGTGAATGTACTGATGGGTATAAGTGGATATGATCCTAGAACGGTCCGTCCACCTCAGAAGTTTTGGGATGGTTTCCCTCGGAATTTTGTCGAGTTGGGAAAAAATGGGGGTGTCCAGCAGGGTCAGCAGAGTGTGCAGATCCCGCAGAGTGGTCCAGGAGGTCGAGGTCAAGCAGGAGAAAAGATCCAATAATTTCAGGTCCGGTCCGTATATTATCCAGGGGAGAAAGTCCAAGCAGGCAGGGTCCGTAGTAATTCAAGTAGTCAGGATCAGAAGCGAGTGGTGTATTTTCTGCTCCTCTATTGTGAGTCTGCTTACAGTGTTGATGATGGAATCAGTGTCAGATCAGTCTCCTTCCTCCGCGTTCACTATTGGTAAGGGTGCATCCTTATAAGTTGGCAGGATCTTTGGTGTCTTAGCATTTTGGTAGGCTTTGACTTTTTCTTGTCTAAGGGGACAAGCATTCGCAAATGACACATGATCTCCTCCACAGTTACAGCAAGTAGCTTTGTCTTCCCCCTGTTATAGTACAATCTTGTCCTTCATGTGGTCCTGCGCATTTATAGCATCTAGGTGCAGCTGTGCATCCCTTAGAGCCGAGACCATTTGACCATCGATAACACATTTGGGGAGTGTCATATCGGTAAACTTTTAGTCTAGCTTGATAATGGCAGATGGAGTGTATTTCGCCTATCCTACTAGCTTTAAAGCCGTTCCAATATTTGTACCGTGACGGTATATATGTCGTCCCTTTTTCCAAGGGGCAGCGCTTTCAGGGCAGGTATTCCCTGTTCTTTTAGGTTTTCTACAATGCAGTCAAGGTCCATTTTGGGGCTAAGTCCGTGTATAACATATTTCTGTATTTTATTTTCTTTCGTTGGCCAAGTGGAATATTGGGCACCTGACTTATCCAGGAATTCTTTAATTTTCAGGTAGTCGGCCTCGTTTGTTAATTGAAGGCGACAGCCTTCCTTCCCTTTCCGCAGAAAGAACATCTGGTCCCTGGCCTGGTCCTTGATTGCCTTAACAAAGGCTGCTTGGTCTTTCACTTCATAAATAATAATAGGTGGCAGACGTTTCCCTTTCTTTGGTGCACCTGGTGAATTGTTTTCGGGCAATCTTCTGATGCCATCTTGGCATTGTCCTATCAATGGATCGTATCGATTGTTAATTTCTATCGTATTTGGCAAAGTCTGGGCAGTGTTGCTCCTTTTTCGTTTTTTGCTCTCTGCAACGGTAATGAATATTCCTCCCTCCTCCGTGTTGGTTTCCATATCCTCCTGTCCTGGCTTGTGGCCCGTTAAATCAGCAGAACCGCTTATCTGATTTCTATTTGGCGGAGTCTCAGGTGGTAACTCTTGTCTCGTCTCTCTTCTAAAGAGGACAGATGATATTGCCGTTGGTAATGGGATGTGCCTTTTTTCTCCGACGTTGAAATCTTCTGCAGCCATGGTTGGGGTTGTGGCCGCCTCCTTCCTCTTAACGGGCAAGCGAATCATCTCCGAAGAGATAATCGCTCCTGCCTGCTCTATTGCTTTCTTTTAACTCTTTACCTACTCTCTATCCTACTCTCTAAGATCCGGATAGCAAAGAGGTCCCAAAAGCAATCCCACCGATCCGACTGCAAGCAGTGCGGGCACAGTGGGTCTTTGCCCAGGTTCCCCCCACTATTCCGGGCCCTAATTGCCTAATTGACTCCCTAAGAAGTTGTCCCGCTTGGTTTCAAGAGGAGTGCAAGGAGGTGCAAGCCCTCTTCCTCTAGTCCCCAAACGAGACAACAAACTAAGTTTTTCGAGCACCACTCGAAGGTGAGAAAGTGGTTCTCAGTTACCCACCCCCTTTGAGAGCCTCTCTTCCCTCCCTGGCTCAGACGTAGGGCCCCTCGGTCCCGAAGGACACTTACTCGAAAGAGGAGCCGACCCTACGCTTCACCAGAAAAAAGTCACAAGATAGGCAACTTAATGAATTCCCAAAGGGAAAAGATGAGAATGTTTCCCAAGGGAAACCTCGGCCACACTCGAGACTCAAGTGCTCACAAGTGTTCTCGTGCGTTTTCTCAGGTACGTCATCGACCCTGCTACGACGTTTATAAATAACGGCGCCAAGTCTGGCCATGCTAGTGAGGTCTGTGTTCATCCTTCGAAGGGTACGGTTGTGCTTGCGCTCCACTCTCGAAGTGATTTTTTTGTTTTTTTGGTGCGTTTTCCCTTTGTGGGTTTCGTGCCGCCTTGTGGTTCGTTTGATCCGCCCGTTGCCGCCGCTTACAGCCGCCCCCGACCGGGTTGGTCGCCTGCCTTTTCCTTCCCCTCCCCACCGGCAGCCTGCCGGCCGTGCGCCTTCCCTCCCCAACCTCTCCCTTCCCCGCTTTCATCGTGACCGTGTTGAATCATATTCTCATGTGAACGACAAAGCTCAATTAATGAGATTAAAGACTATCCCCGATTCATCATGACATCGGGTCGTCCCGACACCCACGGAGTAAGAGAAACCCATATTTTAACTTAGGGTTTACAGAGAATCGCCGTTCTTCGACGAAGAACAGTGCGCTATCGTCCTCTACTGACGTCTCTTCTGTTGTTAATAACACTGCATCGATGGCCGATGTTCCTACTCAGTTTTCCACGGACGGATTACGTGCCGCCATAGCTAAGCTGTGTGTTTCCGAGAGGGACGCCCTGTTCGCGGACTTCCGCTGCAGCCCAGCTTCCGCTCCGGGATCCTCTTCCCTAGCATCCCCGGTCCACAAGGAGACGTCTTCTCTCCCCACTCCTCCCTCCGCCTCGACTAATTCTTCTGGTTCACATTCCCAGCGAGCCCATGGAGATTGGCGCCGTATCGACGCCGGTAGGTGATTCCCACCTTGCCGGTCCTTCGAATGTAATCGAGCGCCCTGTTCCGGGTCCATCGGACCGCAATATCGCTCCCCATGGCAATAACGATGTTATTACTAGTGAACGAACTGCACATGTCGCCGAAACAGAATAACGAGCAGCTCCGGGGTCTTCCTCGCCATGGCACCTCCTACGTTCCACGAGGCGATGACGATGTTACGTCGTCGTGGGGGACAGTTATCCATGGCGGACCGCATGGAGAGCCGGCAGCTGTTGCAGCGTCGCCGAGAGCACCTGTAATTGAGACTGTAGGGCAGCCGAGATGGTTGCCAGCGTCCCCAGAACGCCCATAAATGGATTTTCGTCGGCGGCACCGACGGAGTCAGCGGCGACGGAGTGGCGGTCCCGGAAAGGTCCGCGAGCTGAGGCGGCTATGTCTTTTGCAGACGACGGCGTTCCCGCGAGGGAACGAGAAGAGAGGCGGCCGTCTCCGATGTACTCGCCGAAGGTGTCGGCAACACCGGGAAACTGGTACCAAGGCGCGGGCGTGGTGCAGGGTGTTGCGGCGCCGGGCCGTGGGAGGCGTCTACGCCCTTCCAGGCGTTTCTCGTACCAAGGGATGCGAACGATCGAGGAGCGGCAGGCATAGAAGCCGACGGAACATGGGGACCCGATTTCTGCGTCACATGGCTCGGAGCAGAAGCAGGAGCAGCAGCACGACCCGGGCTTCCATGGCGCCGCCGCAAAGGTTTCGCCGCACGGCGTTCCTTCTCTTCCTGCCACTTGGAGCACAGGTTGGAGAACGCGGAGTGCTCTCCATTGCAGTGCGGACACTTCTCCGCTCCTGTGCGCGGGCAGTCCTGGAGAGCGTGCCCTCCGGAGCAAAGCGGGCAGCAGGGCGATGCCAAACAGAAAAAACTCCCGTGACCAAAACGGGAGCAACGGTGGCACAGTTGCGGGTCCCGGTAGACATACAGTCGAACGGAGACGACGCTGTTGCCGACGCTTCGAAGTGCCTTGATGGCCGATATCGGCCACTCCGTCGAAACAGCGATGGCGACAACAAAAACACCGATCGGCTTTCCCTGCGATGTTAACTGACGACCGCGACGTCAATACCTAGGGATCGAAGGTCCTCAAGGAGGTCTTCGATCAGGTGGCGAGGCGACAGGCTGCGGGAGGTGAAAGACGTCTTCTCCGTTCCCACGCCCCAGGTGGATAGCTGCCCGTCATTCGCCAAAAGGGCCGTGCGTAACGCCTGAAAGTCCACCATGGAGCGGGTCTGAATTCGGGCCGAGGACTCCCCGACGCCACCGTGAATGATTGATCTGATACTGAAGACCGGATCAAATCACGGAAGGCGCGAACGTCTTCCACATCGTAGACGATGAGGGGGGGAGGACGCTTTTCCGATACCGGAGAGCGAGGAGCTGTGGTGTCATCCAGTGGTGTTTGCCAGCACCTGGAGCAGGGTCCTGGTCCATGGCGACAGTGACCGGCTCCGAAGAGTCGGTCTCCTTGGCGAGAACTGCAAAAGAATTGTTCGTGGGGATGGCCACGAACGGGTCGGCCGACGTGCGAGCTTTCTTTAGGGAGGCGTCCCTTAGCGACGTGAAGGGGCGGCGAACGCCGGCCCTCGCTATGACAGTTGAAGCATCCTTAAAGATGGGCTTCATTGATTTTGAAGCCCATTGTGGGGAGATAAAACCATCCTGGTCCACCGGGGATGCAGGATGGGAGGTGCCAGGCGACGAAACACTGCGATGGCGAGGAGCCGGGAAAGAGAAGCTGGAGGCTCATCCACTGCAATAGCAGGACGGCACAGCAGGAGTGAAGTGTATATCCTTTATTTCCCAGGTGTCAATCAATTGGAAGCGGATCCACAGATCAAGTTACAATAGGCCGGATAAGTGCACAGCCGTGTTAGTCCCCCCTTCCCCCCATTTTGGCTTTGAATCTTTCTTGAAAATAGAGCTATCTCAAGCCATTTCGGCTATATGGCCAATTTCTTCTTGAGACGCTGATGGTGATGACACCTACAACTCACTTGCTGTGCCCGTTGCAATCTCCCGTGCTTTAAACAGGTGTGTGTGCCCGTTGAAGTCTCCACCCTTTATGGGTTTCGCCGAGCTAAATACGGAATTCCATCAGCGATGGCTCAGCGCTTCATTCCCTTCTTCATCTCCTCCCAAGCTCATGAAACATGGTGACGGTCCAGCTACCTGCCCACATGTTAGAGGATCCCCGTTTGAGAGACTCAATCACCACAATAAATTCTTACCAACCGGCTACCACATCCGCATGTGTTCCATCTTTGGTGGCAGGTGGTAATAGAGCGTACGCTGTTTAATGACAACAGTAGTTTATTGTAAACCCTTAGTATATATTGGTGGTACAATGTGGCGCCGAAGACACTCTTGCATTCGAACCGTAATCTAGCGTGTGCGTTAGACTGCCCGCTCCGGCAGTCACTCCACCCCCATTGAGACCTCTGGTGCAAGGTTACGAAACTATGCTGACAAGTCAGGCATCTGTCGCGTGCTCCTGTCTGTCGCCACAGGTGGATAGGAGTATGGTCTGGTTCCATAACTTAAGGGAGGGTGGTGAAAAGCCAGCTCTACGGGTGTCGTGAGCAAACACCATGAGGGTGGATTTGAGGGGATTGGGCCGCAGGCACCACCTCAGGAACCATCTCTCCAGGGTAGAAGTGGCCCGCTGTAGATGTTTTATGGCTGTTTCTACCCGCTGTGCTTGGATCCACAGCGCTGTGTCATCCACGTACTGGGAGAGAGTGACTTGCTTGTTGGGATGCTTGTCCGTTGGCATGTCCCAGCAGAACAAGGTAAACAGCAGAGGAGAGAGCATGGTTGCCTGAGGGACTCCGGCGAGAAGCAGAAAGGGAGCGAATAGGTGCCTGTCGACTCGCACTCTGGCCTGCCTATTGCGGAGAAAGAAAGAAATGAGTCTGAGTAGTGGAGGGGTCACACCCGGAGTAAGGGAGAGCTTCCTGACGAGTCCGTCATGCCACAACCTGTCGAAAGCTCTCCCTATTTCGAGGAATAATGTGGCCACATACTGCCGATGGTTGATGGCCTCGGCTGCTGTTGAAGTGAGGAGGGCGAGGGGATCTGTCGTACATCTGTGGGGGTGGAAACCAAATTGATGAGGCGGTAGGACGCCGTTATTGGTGAAGTGGTGGGTGAGCCTTCGGGTGATGATTCTTTCGAACCACTTCCAGATTATGAACTGGCCGGTAGTTCTCTGCTTTCCTGGAGTCTTTCCCCTGTTTTGGAAGCATGATCACAGTCATGGCCTTCCAAGCCGTGGGAAAGTAACCTAGCGAGAGCAGAGAATTAAATATTAACAGGAGAGGGTTATAACTGGATGGGGCTTTAAGGATGTGGCGCGTGGTTATCCCGTCGTTCCCTGGGGATGTGTTCCTATGGGGCCTTCTCTCCGTCATTTCCTCCTTGGTGATTAATGCAAGGATATTATCAGCCGTGGTTGTCTGCTCTGGTGCCTGTAAGGGAAGGAGGGAGTAAGGTAGTGACTCTAAATGGTGTCCGCAGGCCACCTTGTGCCCCTCGTTGAAGGCCGGGTCCTCCTGCGGGCAGAAGCCATCAGCCAGCACACGACGAAACTCCTTCTTTTCCGTGGGGTCCGCGACGGGAACACCATCCCTGTTGATGAGGGACGTGTTGGGCTTCGTGCATTGCCCCGAAAGGACCCGGAACTGCTTCCAGAATTTAGTACAGTCTCTGCTGTCGAGCTTAGAGCAGGCGGTCGCCCAGGATTGCTCCTTGTATCCGCCCCCCGCGGGTAGGGGGATGGAGAATACTCCCGCAGTATCCCTGCTTGTCGTAAGAGGCGACTAAAAGGGTGAGGAGAAAACCCTGAAAACAAACCCCCAGCCAGCAAGGGATGCGTCCGGACAGTGCCGTGGATCCACTGTCTGCGTGCGGCCATACCAACTGGCCCGCGATCTGCCCAGGTGTTTGCTGTGCCTGGAGACCCGTAAGGGAGAGAAGGGGATCCTGGAGGGTGAGCCCTCTGGTTCCCAGCAAGGTGTGTGTGCCCTGTATGGACTGGGGGGTGATACCCCCCTTTGGCCCCGGATTTCATGTAAACGGGTGGCCGGGACCTAGCCACTCCCGGTCAATCGGCTTCCGTCGCTTTTATGCTCCGGTGGCGAGTGTCAAGGTTGTGGGGGTCTGCATAGGGAGGTTGGAAATGTAGGGGTTTTAGTGGGCCCTTGCATCGAAGATCCACCCTGAAACAGACAACCACTCCTGAAGCGCTATATCCCTCGAGTTAGCCCTGATGACCGCTCTGGTTTAGCGGAGCGGCATCCCAAATGTCCTCCATGGTGGGTGGGGAGGCCGAGGGACGAATAATTACTTTCTATGGAGGAAACAAATTTTCCACCACCCAAGAGATCCCTGTGGACACGGTCGGGGGAGACCAGAGTAATGCTGCATGCAAGCGGTATTTAGTATTATCTTGTGCGAAGGAAGGTGAGACCTTGAAAAAGGTTTCTCCTTTCCTTATTCAAAGAGTACTATCCCAGATCATGCCTGGGGACCCTAAGAGCGTCAGAAAACTAAGAGATGGTACACTGCTCATTTAGACCCTCAATGATAAGCAGAGCAAGAAACTTTTAGCAATGTGAATGCTCCATGACATTTCGATAAAGGTGGTGGTGCACCGCACTCTCAACACTTGTCGGGGAGTCATCAGCCACTACAATCTTTTATATGTGGAGGTCGATGAGATCAGGAGGGAAATGTTCTCCCAAGGAGTGATTGATTGTCGTCGACTTACCACAAGGCACCGCGGAGAGACTATTAATACAACATCCGTCATTCTGACGTTCGCGTGCGATAGGCTACCCGACAAGGTGTTCATCGGCTATGAGTCGGTCCCAGTGAGGCCGTTCATTCCAAATCCCATGCGTTGTTTTCAATGCCAACGTTTTGGCCACGTCGCGTCCCGCTGCGAGGGCAGGGCAACCTGCCCGCGCTGTGGCAAGGATGCGCACGAGGATAAAGAATGCTCGTCGGAACCTCTTTGTGTCAATTGCGAGGGTGCACATCCAGTGTACTCCCGTGATTGTCCGAAGATGAAAGAGGAAAGAAAGGTCATGGAGTTAAAGACACTCGAAAAAATACCGTATATGGAAGCGAGGAGGAAATACAGGGCTCTCTTCGCCCCAACTTTCTCCCGATCTTTTGCTTCCGTCGCGACTGCCCCATTGCGAAAGTGTACCATTGCCACGCAAACAGACGTCCCGAAAGAGACCTCCGCGGACGTCTGAAAGAAAACTTAAAAACACAAAAGAGACGAAGAATAAAGTGGCAAGCAAGCCACCTACTCTGGTGGACCCTTCAAAGAAGAGCCCACCCAAAACCACCAAGGGGAGCGTGCCGAAAGGGCGTGAGAAGACCCCTTCCCCATCACCTCCGACGAAACCAAAATAGCTGGAGGTTTCGGAAGAAGACCTTAGTATTTCCGATACCGAGGTCTTCGCAAGCGATTGGAGGAGGAAGCATCGCTTGAAGCGATGATCATTAATCTGTTGGTCATCTCACCACATTTTTAAACATTTATCTATATATTTTTAAATTTATATTTTAAACAACCATAAAGGTTTTTATGCTGGAGTGGAACTGCAATGGTTTTTATCGGCACAAGGAGGAGCTGGCCATTTTAACGGACGTTTTTAATCCCTCTTGCATCTGTCTGCAAGAGACACATTTTATGGTGGCAGACAAGGGCGTTTTAAAGGGGTACACTGTTTTTAGACCTGACAACACGAGCGGTCAACGTGCCCAAGGAAATGTGGCAGTTAAGATTCGTGAGGCCCTTAACACCTCCCGAATCCAACTTAACACCCCATTCCAAGCCATGGCAGTCACAGTGCACACCTCAGAGAATATTATGTAATGTCTATCTGCTGGAGGGTGCACCGGTAACACGTTTCAATCTGGAAGCCCTTGTCCGTCAGCTACCTCGGCCATTTATTTTGATGGGCGATTTTAATGCCCATGAACCTCTATGGGGAGGCCCAATGGCCCCAAGCAATAGGAGAGGACGAATTTTATCTAATTTTATTGAGGATTTTAACTTGTTTTTATTAAATAGTGGTGAAAAAACTCACTTTAATAGCTTTAACAGAGAATTCTCAGCAATAGATCTCTCTATATGCTCGAGAAGTTTAGCCCCAAAGCTGAAGATGACGGCCCACAATGATCTTTGTGGGAGTGACCATTTTCCTCTTCTCCTCACGAAAGAAGATTTTTCCCCGAACATCTTCAAACCTCTGGTAAACTGGCGTATCATCGTGCTGACTGGTCGCTCTTCAAGGCCCATTTTAAAGTTAAACATGACGCTAGTCTGGACGCGTTGCACAACGTCGAGACACTGACATCGGCGCTCGTGGCGGCAGCTACTGAAAGTGTCCCTCTTACGTCCGGCTCACTAAATCGTGCACCTGTCCCATGGTGGAACGAGGATTGCGACAGGGCGATCCAGACGAGGAAGAAAGTGCTGAAAATATTTCAAAAGTACCCCACGGCAACAAACCTGGCAGCCTACGAGCGCGAGCTCGGAAGGAGGTGAAACAGGCCAGAAGGGCTTCCTGGATAGAATACGTCTCGACAATCAGCCATAGGACTCCATTCACTCAGGTATGGGACAAAGTAAAAAAAATCTCCGGGTCCAAGGGCTCCTTTGTCATCTCGCCATTGCTTGTAGCTGGACTACAGGCTACTGGCTGGGTGGTGACTTCACCCCCGGAAATAAGCGATACTTTTGCTAAGCAGTTCGCAGCCAACAGCAGTGACGAGGGTTATGATGCAAACTTCGCAAACTTAAAGAATTGATGTGAGAGAGTCCCTCTCAATTTCTGCGAAGCAAGAACACCTGCAGAATACAACGAGCCCTTCTCACCATGGGAACTGAAGTCTGCCATCACGGATTCCCATGACACCGTGCCAGGAATGGATCGAATCCACAACGCTTTTCTCCGGAATATTCCGGAATCGGCATTGAGAGGGGTTCTCGATACCCTCACTCAATTGTGGATTAAGGGTAGTTTCCCGAATTCCTGGCAGAGGTCCGTGGTGATACCCATCCCGAAACCAGGTAAGAACAAAAGCGACCCGAGCAGTTATCGACCCATCTCTCTCACCAGTTGCCTGTGCAAAGTGATGGAAAGAATGGTTAACCGACGTTTCGTCTGGTGCTTAGAGAGATGACGCCTTCTGTCTGACGTTCAGTGTGGCTTTCGGCACGAGAGGTCCACGACAGACCATCTGGTGCGCGCTGACAATTTCATCCAGGAAGCCTTTCTCCTATGGCAACACATCGTAGCGGTCTTCTTCGACCTCGAGAAGGCCTACGATAGTGTGTGGTGATGAAAAATTTTAAACACGTTGCACAAGCGGGGATTTAGAGGCAATATGGCCATATTTATTAACAATTTTTTTACAAACCGTACATTTAGAGTGAGGACGGGCAAGTATTTATCCGCATATCACATCCAGGAGAACGGGGTATCTCAGGGATCAGTGCTGAGTGTGACACTGTTTGCTATCGCAATCAACGACGTAACAGAATGCGTCAATGCCCCGGTGATGTCATCGCTCTTCATGGATGACCTAGCTATATTCTGCAGGTCAACTAGACTGGCATATGCCTCCAGGCAAACCCAGGTGACCTTAAATAAACTGGGAGATTGGTCGTGAAGGAACGGATTTCGTTTCTCCACGGAGAAAACGAAATGTGTCCACTTCCACCGTCTTCGCAGACAGCACATACCACCGACTTTCAACCTGCTGAGTCGGAATCTCCCATTTGTGGCATCTGTCCGCTTTCTCGGCTTGATCCTAGACAAAAAATTAAACTGGCGAGAGCATTTACAGGTATTACGCGAGGAGTGTCGCCAAACCCTAAACGTTCTAAGGTACTTAACCCACTCCACATGGGGAGCAGATCACTCTACAATGCTCCAATTGTACCGAGGCCTGGTCCGTTCGAAACTGGACTACGGTTCTATAATATACTCGTCAGGACGAGAGTCATATCTGAGACCCCTTACGTGTGTGTCCACAACGCCGGGATACGGTTGGCCACAGGGGCATTTAGAACCAGCCCAGTCCCAAGCCTATTTGCTGACGCAGGGAAGCCTTCTTTGGGTACCCACAGGATGATTTTGATGGGGAATTATACCTGTAAAGTTTTATCTATGACCAAACACCCATGTTTTAACATTCTTTTTAACTCCAGATTTTTAGACTTATTTAACAGGCGGAAAAGGGCAACCAGGCCCCTTGCCATTCGTTTCAATGATTTTGTCCAGGAACTCAATTTTACCTTTCCTGAAGTGTGCCCTGTCTCCTAGGCCAAACATCCCCCTTGGCTAATACCAAAGCCGGATATTAAGTCAATGCTCCATGCACACTAAAGCGCTCACAACCGAGTCGGAATACCAGCGACTCTTTAATGGCTTCCTCGGATCGCACCCCGAACTCGTCCCGGTCTACACCAATGGGTCGAAGGCGGAGTCCGCCTGTGGCTATGCGGTCGTGTCCCACTATCATGGAGTCGTGAGGGGAAAACTGAACACGCTCTGTAGTATATTTACAGCTAAACTCAGCCATAAGAACGGCCCTAAAACAAATGAAAGAAATTAATGGCTCCTTCCTCATCTGTTCAGACTCGTTAAGTGCCCTACAATCGATATCGGTCTTCTCACCAAGGCACCCGATAGTTCAGGAGATCCACCACACCCTCCTATCCCTTCAGAGGAAGGGTAGCAGGGTATCCTTTATATGGACTCCTCGTCACGTAGGAATACCTGGTAACGAAAAAGCTGACAAAGCAGCAAAGGAAGCTCTGGGCAAAACCGAGACCAATTCCACTTTCATACCTGTGGAGGACATAAAGGCCGCCTTGTCGAGTTTGGTCCTAAACCAGTGGAAGGAAGCTTGGCGGTCCTTAAATAACAATAAACTCAGGGAGATAAAATCGGTCTTTTCGGCATGGCCGTCTTCCATCCGGAAAAATCAGATGGAAGAGGTCACAATCACACGCCTGAGGCTAGGGCACTCTGCCCTCACGCACTCGTACCTCTTTACGGAGGGAAAAGTGCAACCGCGCTGCGATGATTGTGACTTACCCCTGACTGTGAAATATATCCTTACACAGTGCAACAAATATCGCAGGGCCAGAGAAAAGTTTCAAATAAGGGATGATTTAGGTAATATTTTAGGGGACGACCCCAACTCATTAAATAGTTTTATTATTTTTAAGCAAATCCGGCCTTATGAGGCAACTTTAGTCGCGGAATTTTTATTATTTTTAATGTTATCTGTTTTAAATATTTATACATATATATTTAATATTTTTTAAAAGCGAATTGTGGCTTTAAATGTTAAGACATTGGTGCAAAATGACCATAGCTGTCGATGCACCAAAAAAAAAACCCAAAACCTAACTAACTTCTTTAACTCCCTCCTACTCCCTTGCTGAGGGTCTTATCGGATAGCGATAAAATCCTTTGGAACCTACCAAATTCAATCATCAAATACCTAGCATACTGCTTTAATCATCTCCTGTCGCTGGCATATTTTCCAAATCCGTGGAAAATTGCTAAGGTAATCCTCCTACCAAAGCCCAGTAAACCAAAACACCTAGCCTCCTCCTATTGGCCGATCTGTCTTCTCTGCACCCTTGGGAAGCTCCTAGAATCTACCATCCACCACATCTCGTCCCGATTCTACATACCAACTCCCTAATCCGACCAGAGCAAATAGGTTTTAGACAAAGGACGTCCACCACCCACCAGATTTTAAGGCTGACTGAGCTAATCAAGACAGGAATTAACGCTGGACTTGGCACCCACATAGTCTTTAGACCTCGAAGCGGCCTTTGACAAAGTCTGGACAATAGGCCTCATTTACTAGCTACAGCAATTACCATTTCCGACCTACCTAACCAAAATCATTCAATCCTTCTGCAGAGACAGATCTTTCTACGTATCCCTCCGTAACACCTCGTCAGATCTAAAACCAATTACCGCTGGTGTCCCACAGGGTGCCATCCTCTCGCCTACTCTCTTTAATCCATACATCAACGATATCCCCTCGACCCCTGGAACTAACCTGCTCTTATACCCCGATGACACAACCATTGTCGCCCAGGGGAAAACACCCTGAAATAACAGTAAACAACCTACAAAACCAAATAGATGCCTTTGAGAATTGGGCTGACGACTGGAAATTGAAAGCCAATCCAAAAAAGTGCAATTATGTAGTCTTCTCCCGTCGCCAAAAATTATGGGATGGTCCGCCGATACACTACGGAACCACTGTCATACCCAAATCAAATGACACCAAATTTCTAGGCGTCATTTTTGACAAAAGACTCATCCGGGCAACCCATATAAAAACCATCACCGCGACAGCAAAAGCTGCTGCAGATTCGCTGTATCCGCTACTGAAACCAGAATCTCTCTTCTCCATCACAACCAAATTATTACAATATAGAAGCATGATCAGCCCACTTCTGTCTTACGCTTCCCCAGCATGGCTGCATGCTGCAAAAATGCACCTGCAGAAAATACAGACAACCGAGAACAAAATCATTAGAAAACTACTGGGAGCGCCCTGGTTCATCAATAATGCCAACATCCGTAAAGATCTGCATCTCACACCAATCCTGCAAACCCTCTCTGACATGACTCACAAATTTGCAGACAGCTTTTCTGGCACTGACAATCCCCGACTGGAAAGCCTTAGGGACTACGACTTAGTTACACGGAGCACTCACAAAAGTCCGAAAACTGCCCTTAAACCAACACAAATCCCTATACCCTAAACTACATCCATAACTCCATTCATGTAACCCGGAAATAAATTAAAACACATACACACAAGTAACCAAACCAACAAATGAATCTCGTCGTAGATAACCGTTCCGGTTAGGCACGACTTTGTCCAAAACTTCATGATAAAAAGCGGTCGGTCGGTCGCCTTGAAGAGGAGCGAGACAGGAGACGGAAGTTAGAGAGACAGAAGGAATAGAGCTTAATAGCACAATACGTACAACATGCAAGACAGCAGAAGAAAACGAGAGGGCCAATCCTGGCCGTTGGAGCTACAGCTGCCAGGAGTCATTCTCCTACCACAACCGGATCTCTCAATCTCTCCACTTTTGCGACTTTCCACGACTGACAACAAAGAGAGGGAGCAGCAGAAGACCATCCATCCGACCCAGTCTTCAAGATCTTAGCTGCGGCAAATCGGTATACTCCTGGCCCTTTCGGGGGGGCAAATGAGGCAAAAAGGGCGGGTGGTTAACTCGGCCCCACCTGATCATCCCGGATTGGCGCTCCTACTCAGCCACGTTCCTAGGTCTTCCCAGCCGGCAACACTGTGCAGAGGGCCTTGCACCTCCGCTCCACGCACAGTGAAACCGACTGGGTCCACTTGGTAGGACCCTTTCCTGTAGGGAAAATGTACACTACTATTACATAGTACACGCAAGGGAAATAGTTATGAAGGGAGAAATGAACATGGAAATTTAGTAGGCCACGGGTAACTTCTCAGCCTGGAAAGCAGATACCTACTCTACTCTGGAGGTTAACGCCAAAACATTCGTGAGGCACCTAAGCTGCCCCAACTGCCATTACAGGGAATGTTAAAAAACGTTCATACCTTCAGCGAACAGTCAAGTAATAATGGTTGCTCGAAGGGGTCTCAAGGTACGACATCGGAATGTACCACGGCTGCCTCTGTCACAACACACGGGGAACACGCAGGGTTCTAGCCAACAACTAATATTGGCTTCACCATCCCCTGCTGTAGCAGCAGCTATTACCGCCATAAAAAAATTGGAAAAAGATAATTTAAAATTGAGAACGGAGAGAAACACAATTGCGGACTCATGCACCTCTGACAGCGTCGGCAATAACATCTCCTCAAAACGAGATTAATTCATCGACCACTCCTTCAGCCAACTGTGTATCAGTCCTCCCACTCGACGAATCACTACACTCAGGCCAACATGCGCAAACAACGCATGGTCAGTCAGACGACGGCTTCACGGTCGTCTCAAGAAAAAAAGGTACGCCCTCAAAGAGACGCCAGGTAGTTTAATCTCCTTACATTACCCACCCCAATCAGTTCACAGCCATTGAAATCACGGCTGAGGTTATGGAAACACAACCGATTATCCCGAAAACACCTGAAATACCCGGAATTACCATGTACAACATTGCAGGATGGATTACCTTGGCAAGGGATTTGACGGCCAATCTGCTCACTCCCCCAAAATGCTCTCTCACGGGAATGAATACAGTTAATATAAATTGTGGGAGTGCAGAAGACTAAAACAAGGAAAATCTGAAGGGAAAAACAGCTGGAGTTTACATCCTATCAACTACCAGCCGATAAGTTAGATGAATTTTGTGTGAGAAATTTGGTGGGAGACATAAGCTCACAAGATCTGGAGGCCGAACTAACTAGGTTGGGATATGAGACGAAGAATGTGGTCCAATTAATGACCACAAAGCCAACCTGGGAAAACAGGGAAAAACTATAGTACCAAAAAGAGTCGTACCGGTGTACCATGTTATACTGACTAAAGGTCCGCAGCCAGGTGATCTTTTGAAATTAGAATGCCTACTAACCATGCGTGTAAATGAGAGTAAATTTTGTTTGGTCTTCCATATAAATCCACCGCGACTATGCAATGGGACTGGGCTATCAGTACGAAAATTAATAAATAATTGAGGCAACCCTTTCAAATGGAAAACACCAAGGGGAACATGTACTACTACCACGCATTCCCATGATACCAAACGGATACTCCATTTGCATACGTTTGGAAATGTCTAGTTTCCTGTATGACTAGCCATTGCAATGACCATTAACAAAGCACAGGGACAATCATTGCAAGTATGTGGATCAAAT
The DNA here is from genome assembly GCA_037158775.1 of Hetaerina titia. Lineage (NCBI taxonomy): Eukaryota > Metazoa > Arthropoda > Insecta > Odonata > Calopterygidae > Hetaerina > Hetaerina titia. Next base: position 5,550,600 of record CM073778.1, on the reverse strand, counting down.
TTGATAAATCCATGCTTCTCACATGAACAGCTGTACGTTAGGTGTTCACGAGTTGGAGAGCCATAAAATTTATTTGTTCTTGCACCAGATAGGAAAACAAAGAATGTTGTATATTTACATGCTCTACTAAGTTCACCATCAATCATCAAATATCATTTATTCCATGTTTATATTTAATAATTACAAAATATCATTCAATTGAAATTCATCAATCAATGTCTCCTGCCCCACTCACCTTCCTTCCGGCAAAGACCACACTTTCTCTTCTGCTTGGGGCCATCTTGGCCACCCTTGTGATGTCCTGGATTGGCTTTCCATCCCCCTGAAAGAGAATCGTACATGAGCCATGCAATTGAAATGAATACGTCTGATTATTACATGGCTAACCTCTTTTGGAAGAGATTTGGAGGCAAAATCAACTTTTTCAATAAAATCAACTTTGTCAATAAAATCTACATTGCAGAAAATATAATTGTTAGCAGACCAGTGGTAAACTATTTTCATTTAAGGAATATGGAAATGTGGGGACTAGTTATAATGTGACTACTAAGAGCAAAGAAATCTGATTGCACTCTATCAAAACCCTTCGGAAGGAGCCATAGATTACTTACACCAGGCTCCCATGAAAACCTTATTTTTGGGCCCATATGTTTCTTTGAAATTTGCCACTGAATCCACTCATTCAAATAAAATTGTGAGCATTAAGATGAACGAGCGTAGTTGGAAGCTAACCTCAATAAATCATTGCTCAAATGCTAAGATATCTATATACTATCTATATATATCTATAAGACTGCTGCAAAGACTGCTAAAAGGAGTTCACCAAAACCTAACAACAGGTAACTTGATCATCCAATCATGAATTGCAATCATTTTCAAATTTTTTCATTACAAGACATCAATCACATAGATTAACACCTTTGCTTTGGCAATCATTATATATAAAGAAGAAGTCGTCATCATTTTTATAACGATATTATTATTTGCTTGTCTACCAATTAGGTATGTTTTGGATGGACACAGGCTGAACACCACTACATTACTTAATCTCACCACACAAGACAGAATGACACCCTACAGTAAATTAAACCCTTTTTCAATTCTGAATACAATCCATCTCCTTTAAATCCATCAAACATGCTAAAATCATTGTTGGCTAAAAAAAGGGGGTTATCTTTCTAACAGTATTTTTCAGAGATAAGACACCACTTCATCATGCAATACCTTTAGATTTAACGTCATAGTTGCCAAGGAGATGTCAAAACAAATGTTATTTTTATAAATCCCCAGGTCTCCCAAATGCAACTCTCCAGTGGGATACCTACCTTGATTGGAGTACGGCCAGACACTCCCATCCCGCCTGTTGCCTGCCTGCATTGATTGCCGCCAGCCTGCACCCCTTGACTCACCCTCCCTCTCATCACTCCACATGAAGAAGTTGCACTGCTCCCCCCGTGGTCGGTGGCAGGCAAAGAATTGCAACCCCTTGTTGGGCCCTTCTTCATTGACTTTGAGCCTGAATAAGAGATTTCATGACTAAGAACATTTAATCTAGCCAATATACAAACCTATGAAGATTGGTTTTATAGACTATTATTATTATTTTATTCACACCACGCAATCAGGATACAATACAACAAGAGGTCAACTGCACATGATGTATAGTAAATCAATGTACAATAAATCAAAAACTACCCATAAATATGTAAAAAATTGCAACAAATAATGTAGCAATATGTACAAAAATCTCATTGAACTACACATATATATGTAATAATTTGCTTCAGGTCATTCTACCGAGTATTCAAATATTCTTTCACAGAATAGAATATCTCTTTTTGCAGGGATTCTCAAAGTTTCATAAATTATTAAGTAACTGTATGCCCATTTCCTTGGGTTCACCTTTCATAGTTCTTATAAATTTGGGCTGTACCGTATTTCCAGGACTGAACAATAATTACAGGATTATGAATGGGATGGTATAGGAGCAAAAATTACCCCCACACTCTAGCAACAATCACCATCCTATGCTCAATTGCACCTCACTACTCAGCCTGCAGGATGCTGGGCATTGCCACTTGAAATTACAATAAATATAATTCAAAACAGGTGATAATTTGGATGGCTAATTATTAGGCCATGTGGCCTGATGATAACTGGTGAGTTTTATTGTCTAGCTCTCCAAAAACAAGGTCCTCTGCTTCAGATGGTACTGAATTCAATACTTACATCAGCACAATAATCTGATTTTTAAAGGATAGGCATTTGGTTTCAATCGCTAAAAACAATAAGCATCTTTTGCTTGAGCCTGCTTAACTAATGTTTGCGACATAATGTCAAGGCCAGATACAACTAGCAGGCAGAAATGTCAAAACCCTTCATCTAACCCATAAAGATCATGATGCCCACTGCACACTGTGGGTGGCAGCTGATGGAATTCTCAATTAGGATTGGCGAAATCCTGATACTTGTTTTGGCTTTCAAGTAATCAATATTGACAAGACATAGTGATGGTATTCACAATATATACATACCTATCCAAACTAAAAAAGTTCCCTCAAGCCATTCCTCATACCATCATATCATTTCAAAAGTTCTCAATGATTCAAACATTCCACCAACTTTTCTCCAATATTTTGAAGAATTTGAGCCATTCCTGATTTTTTCCCTGATTTCCCCAATGTAGTGGCCACCCTGCCATGTATCCTCTAATGAACATGCCTGTCACATGTAAATGATTCCTACAGTTTATTACAGCTACCTGTTACACTGATATGTTTGGTAATGACATACTGAATACTCTTTGCAATAAGTTCAGGCATGGGGGTGGGAAGACAATTTGAAGTAAAGATTTACATTGATCAATGAGAAAATGAGCGGTAAGTGACTTTTCGTAAGATCCTTAACTTCGGTCTACATTTTTTTCAACGATCCAAAGTAATATGTCCTTGTGCTCACCTTGTGAAAACTTAACACAAAAAATATCTTCCACTTTTTTCTTGACAATCACATATGACTCAGCCGACCCCACTAATTGTACTTTAAATCCTTCTTTTGTTCCCAGAGTAATAATACCAGAAAAGAGAAAAGTTGAACCAGTTCCAATAGGACTGAACTACAGACTCTCAAAAGTGATTGGCACAAATGCAAATCTAAGAGATAAGCAAAAATAAAATTTGCTCCAATAACTGGTAGCTGTCAATCACCATTCTCATATAAATCATAGCAAATATAACAACACACAGCATGTTGAACTAATGGAAGGTATCCCCATTGACAGATACTGAATATCAAGGTCACTCAATGCCACCGACCTCTTTGCTGGTTCTCCACAAATGCATATCTCATCTGAGGGGCCACTAGGGTTCATCACGGCGCTTCTCCCACTTCCTGAAATAAAGAGCAGAATGTGAAGAAAATAACACATTTAGGCAATACACACTTGCTTATGTACCAATCAAGTAATTTGACCCTCATAAGGATTCATGGGGCCACTGCAGTGCTTTCTCTTTTTGAATTTGCCTGTAAATGTTAGTTTTAAGGAAAAAGTCATGAAACAGTCATCAGTATATAATTTGGTAACCGAGTATATTGTGGAAAGTAAATTCCATTCTTAAGTTTGACTTTACTGTTACTAAACATTTCTCTAGAAAATATCATGCTAATGTATTGCTCTACCATGGTGCCATGCAATGTGCGAGTGCTCTTCTAAAATCATTGTCCATTTGAAAATGTACATAACATCTATGATGTTCATCAAATAGTAAGCAAATATACAAAGTATTTTATAAATTTTTCTTTTATTATCAAACATAAATAAATGCTCTTGGGCCATTTTATAGAAAGAGAAATGTCACCCCCTTATACATTTCATTTAAGACAAATGTATTTAGAAGTATGCACGGAATTAACCACATTTAATAAGAGAGCAGGACAAATGATGGAGATGATTAGTTTGGGTTCAGAAAGGGGTGAGGCACATGTGATGCCAGAGAAGTATGAATAGAGAGGAACATACATAAAATGTACTTGAGCGATTCAAGAATTCCCTTGAAAATCCAAACGATCAGCAATATCCATCACCTGGTGTCATTTTCATAGTTGAATAAAGTCACAAACCATTGTCCGTCGAAAAACTTTGCAATTTAATGATTTTGATTAATCAATGAATCAAAGTTTGAGAAACAGTTGAGGGCACAGGTGTACCACAAAGGTAGTGTGTCTTCCATTTTGAAGGAAAAATTGGTGATGAAAAATATCTTGGCAGGATTGGTGCTTTGTTTTCACGATTGCATTTATTCTCCTAGTAAACATTGGAATATTTATTGCAATGGTGGTCACTTTGGAGGTAGGGTTGGTGATTTTCTGCTCCATTCCTGATGAGTTTCTGTTTCAATATATAATGGAGCATTACTACACACACTCCAGAGACAGAAGAACAGTTGGAACGGCAATCCGGCTTCCAAGAAGGCGAAGAGTGTGTAATCTGCTAACAAGGTGATGGCAATGGTTTTTTGGGATGCAAGCGGAATCGTCTACATCGATTACTTGCAAAAAGGACAAACTATAAATGTAGAGTATTATGCATCGTTATGGCCCCGGCTGAGCAAAGAAATCCAGGAAAAACATCAGTTGAGAAGGAAAAACGTTCTCTACCATCACGTCAATTGGACACCTGTACACTTTTGATGGTCATAATTGTGGATTTAAAGTTTAAATTTTTAAAACTCCTCCAAACTCACCGATTTGGCCTTTTTTATTTGCCAAACTAGAACAGGGGTAGATTGGTTTCTGCTGGACACACAACGCTTCCCGTCCAACAAGGAGGTTATTGCCAACGAAGATCCCTATTTTGAGGACCTTTCAAAATCCTACTTTATCGACGGTTTAAAAAAGTTGGAAATATGATAGCAAATGTGTATCAAGCTAAAAGGAGATATTTTTTCCAAAAGAAGGGCAATCTGAATGACCCACATAATCAGGAGCTATGTCTGTTTCGTAGATTTTGAGAGAAGGTATGTGAAAGGGATAATTTGGTATAATAATGAATGTATTACAGATAAAAGGCAGTAGACACGTGGGATAAGAGACTAATCCGCAAGCTGTGCAACTCTCAGACTGCTCAGATGAGAGTGGAGGATGGAAAGTCCAGATGGATAGTGTTAGGGAGAGGGTTAAGAGAGAGGTGTCCACCACCACCCCTGATTTTCAATGTACACATGGAGGACATGGTTAAAGGTAAGAGGTCTGTTCAAAAAGTACCATGAATTTTGAATTTTCATGGGTGACATACATTTGGTTTTCCATTTTTTCATCTCTCACTTATGCCGGAAAGTACTGCCATTTTGAATGTTCAGTTAATTGTTGACAGCTGTTTTGCTTGGATGTGGTTTAGCTTGTCTTCAGTTTATGCCTGTTCCAAAAAAGTATCAAAGAATCTGCATCAAAATTTTTTGTGAAAAACCAAATTAAGTGCACAGATGCATCCGGATGTTGACTGTGGCATATGGAGAAGCCACCTTGGACCGAAGCAATGTTTATTGGCGGTACAAAATGTTCTCAGAGGGCCGTGTGATGAAGAGTGTACCTGACGACCAACCATGTCAAAAACAAACGAAATCATTGATGAAGTAAAGAAAATAGTATTGGCCAATCGCCGAGTTACTTTTGGAGAAGTTGCTTAGGAGCTAAAACTTATCGATTGGCTCGTGCCATTCAAGTTATATCAATGATTTGGGCATGACACCAGTTTCCCAGAAATTCAATCCAAAATTGCTCAATTTCGGTCAAAAACAGCAATGCATTAACATTGCTAATGAGGTGTTGGACTCATTCCGTGACGACCCAAATTTGCTCCAAGGGGCAAAACTGTTGATGAATCATGGGTTTATGGTTATGGCATGGAAACTAAAGCTCAATCATACCAATGGACACTGCAGTCTGAGCCAAGACCAAAAAACGCCTGTTCAGTTTGGTCCGAGTGAAAGTTTTGCCTACAGATTTCTTCAACTGCGGGGGCTTGGTTCAACATGAGATCTTGCCATAGGGTAGAATGGTAAAAAAGAAATATTACCAAAAACAACACAACCTATATAAAACATAAGTCAGATTCTTTTTGAACAGACCTTGTACATTATGGGAAGAACTAGACACAGTAATGAAACGAATGATGAGGTCTCAGGCGTGATGTGGTGGAAGCGTAACATATTAAAACCGCAGGTATTGCAATTTTCCACTAGATATTTTATTTCGACACTACCGGTTTTGATGTTTTCACATCATCATCAGGTGTGAGCACAAGTGCGTATCTTCTTCACATATATAGTTGCAACAAGGGGTGGGGGGGTTGAAGGAGGGAAAAAAGGGGGGGGGAAAAGGAGACAGGGAATTCCATGAGGGGAAGGTTGAAAGGAGGAGTCAAAGAAGCGGGGTGGAACAGTGGGAAATCCAAGGGGTGGGGGTGGAGGTTTTTTTTGGGGGGGGGCAATACTGAGAATTAACAATATGACAACCGGATTAGCACAGATAATGAACATAAAGACTTGAGCTGTAGAGGGCCCCGCTGCAGTGAAGGGCTGTAACAATCAGCCCGTGGGCCTCGCGGGTGATGTCCCGTGGCGAGGGTCGTTGCTCCGCTAGCTGGACGACGTCCTTAGGACGCCTGCGGTACGTCGGGGGATCCGTGGTGTTTTCCATCGAGTCCATCCGGGGAATCGGAAGCACGGGGAGGGAGGGGGCAGGGGTGGACGTTAACGGGGAGGAAGTAGGGGGGGGGGGTTCAAGAGAAAGGAAGGTTAAAATTGGGGAAAACTATTGGGGAAAATTGATGGCTAGAAGGGGGGAGTGTGAAGTGACAAACACATCATTAAGGAGGGGAATTCCTTTAATTGTGTGTTGTATTATTTCACACTGTTCGAGTGCGTCCAACTTGCGCCCTTTCGTTTGTAGATGTAGCACTTTAAATTCGAAGTTGCAGTGATGGCCTGTATCGATTATGTGTTTCGCAAGATTAGAGTTCGTGTTGTCTGCATAAATTCCTCTTCGGTGTTCCTTGATCCGATTGTCAAAACTCCTCCCTGTTTGACCAATGTAACTGGCCTGACACTCGCACTCAAGCATATACACCCCACTCCTTTTATTCTTGTCGATCGGGTCCTTAATCTGGCTTAAACACTTGGATAGTGTTGATGGAATGTAGAATGAAATTCGGAAATTGTCCTTGGGGATGGCTTTGGTTATTTTGTATGAAAGATGGTTCACGAACGGAATTTGCCTTCTTTTTGTCTATAGTACGAGATTAATTATTTGTTATTAAAGAGATTCTCTTTAATAACAAATACTATAGACAAAAAGAAGGCTTAGCTATGGGATCACCCCTCTCACCACTCCTTGCAGAAATTTTCATGGACAATTTAGAAGAAAAGATATTTAATGGCAAAGATAAATTAGTAGATAATGTCCTCTATTGGTTCAGATATGTGGATGACGTTTTATGCGGCTGGACAGGGACCGATAGACAGTTGACGAAGTTTCATCAGTTGTTAAACTCCTTACACTCAGCCATTAATTTCACTATGGAAAAAAGCGTGGAAGACGAAATCAATTACCTCGACCTAACCATAGGCCTACATAACCAAAAACATACCTTCAAAATCTATAGAAAGCCCACCTACACAGATCAAGTAATTCCATCAGATTCGTGCCACCCTATATCCCATAAGCTAGCCAGTTTCCACTCCATGATAAATAGACTCATTAGAATCCCGATGTCCCAGGACAACTGGGACCGTGAAGTAAACATCATAAAAACCATTGCTGTCAACAACGGGTATAACGCCAACCTCATTGATTTGCTCCTCAAGAAGAAAAGAAGAAAACAAGCCACCTCTATCTGCACTACACTCACACAGGACACGAACAAGTTAGTTCGGAAATGGTGCAAAATTCCGTTTGTGAACCATCTTTCATACAAAATAACCAAAGCCATCCCCAAGGACAATTTCCGAATTTCATTCTACATTCCATCAACACTATCCAAGTGTTTAAGCCAGATTAAGGACCCGATCGACAAGAATAAAAGGAGTGGGGTGTATATGCTTGAGTGCGAGTGTCAGGCCAGTTACATTGGTCAAACAGGGAGGAGTTTTGACAATCGGATCAAGGAACACCGAAGAGGAATTTATGCAGACAACACGAACTCTAATCTTGCGAAACACATAATCGATACAGGCCATCACTGCAACTTCGAATTTAAAGTGCTACATCTACAAACGAAAGGGCGCAAGTTGGACGCACTCGAACAGTGTGAAATAATACAACACACAATTAAAGGAATTCCCCTCCTTAATGATGTGTTTGTCACTTCACACTCCCCCCTTCTAGCCATCAATTTTCCCCAATAGTTTTCCCCAATTTTAACCTTCCTTTCTCTTGAACCCCCCCCCCTACTTCCTCCCCGTTAACGTCCACCCCTGCCCTCTCCCTCCCCGTGCCTCCGATTCCCCGGATGGACTCGATGGAAAACACCACGGATCCCCCGACGTACCGCAGGCGTCCTAAGGACGTCGTCCAGCTAGCGGAGCAACGACCCTCGCCACGGGACATCACCCGCGAGGCCCACGGGCTGATTGTTGCGGCCCTTCACTGCGGCGGGGCCCTCTACAGCTCAAGTCTTTATGTTCATTATCTGTGCTAATCCGGTTGTCATATTGTTAATTCTCAGTATTGCCCCCCCCCCAAAAAAAACCTCCACCCCCACCCCTTGGATTTCCCACTGTTCCACCCTGCTTCTTTGACTCCTCCTTTCAACCTTCCCCTCATGGAATTCCCTGTCTCCTTATCCCCCCTTTCTCCCCCCCCTTTTTTCCCTCCTTCAACCCCCCCACCCCTTGTTGCAACTATATATGTGAAGAAGATACGCACTTGTGCTCACACCTGATGATGATGTGAAAACATCGAAACCGGTAGTGTCGAAATAAAATATCTAGTGGAAAATTGCAATACCTGTGGTTTTAAAATTAACAGTAATGAAAGTCTGTGGACAATTCACACAATCAGGCTTGCTGATGATCAAAATTTACTTTATCGGCCAGCCAAGAGGTTGCAAGCTTTGCGGAGCACAGTGGAATTTCAGTACGATAGGTATGGGACGAGAAAAAATGCACACAAAAAAGCCCAGAGTGGTTTTCAAGAAAGAGATATGCTAAACACGAAAGGAAAAGTTGAACATCTAAATAGGAGTCCATTAACTAGAGTATGTATAACAGTTCACCTATCATGGAAGTATTCTGGAACAAGATGGCCAAAGTGGTACGGACAGAAGGAGAAGAAATTCATTAGGCAAAGATGCTTTCGCAAATTTCGCAAAAAACAGTTAAATGGGCTAAGATAATAGTTGAGAAAGAAATTATCCAAGAGAGATGGAAGAAATATATAGGAACACTGCATGGTAAAGAATTTAGGCCAGCAAGGTTAGGCATAGAAAAGGCATTAAGGGAGACCAAACCAAATAAGGCCATGGGAGTAGACAACATTCCTTCGGAACTATTGAAAGGTTTAGGAAAATGTGGAAGGAAGACTCTATTTGAACTTATTCGTAGTATCTATGGGGAAGGAATCTGGCCGGAAGACTTTGTAAAATCAGCATTAGTTCCTATTCTGAAAAAAGTAAAGGCTATGTCATGAGAGGACTACAGAACAATAAATTTGATACCCCATGCTGCTAAAGTTGTTCTCAGGATCATCAAAAAATGTATAGAGAGCCAGGCAAATGATCACTTAGGGGATGATCAGTTTGGGTATAGGAAGGGAAGAGGTACTCATGATGCCATTGCAGTAATGAAATCGCTAATCAAGACGGATATAGAATACAATTGGGACGTATTCGCCTGCTTCGTAGATTTCGAAAAAGCATTTGATAGAGTGATTTGTGTGTGTAAACTGTCATTTCCAACACAATTACAGCATAGGAAAGGAGTAATGACCAACAGGTGAGCTAATGTATGTCAATCATTCCACTCATACATTGATACAATTCTGCATAAAAAGAGTTTTATCATTTTTGTGAAACAACTGATTGAAAATATCACAAAAAAACGAAAACCATGTATTCCTATTTAAACAGTGAGTCCACATCTACATGCATATTTTCACATTTGTTAATTTTCCCCCAAATCTGCTCATTGAGAGAAAGTTTTTCACATATTTTAAGCACTGTTATATTAGGGTCAAGATTGGTTTCATTTCCCAATTCTACTTTTTCACAAAACTTTGGATAAATTGAGTAGCCTCCGGCATGATGTTGTGGAATTCGAATATAATGAATTATAGATGGTGGCAAATCTTGAATCTCTTTGTAGAAATTGAAGTTATTAATTTACTATTTATGATACATTCATAATTCTTCTTTAGTGGGAACTGTCTAGAGGCATTTGTTTTTGCACACACATCAAAATTTTGTGAAAATGCAATAAGTAATTATCATTAAATAAATTCGTAGCAAACATAGCCACTGGCTTATTAGGGTGATGCTTCTCAAAGCAAAATGCAACAGTTTTCCCTTATCGCAACATCATATTCAGCCTGCTTTTCTGGAATGTACACTTCTCCTGAAGTGAGTTTTCTGAGTTTCTATAATAGAGGAGGTGGCATTCTCATCTTCTACTAACCTTCCCTGGCCTTTACAAGTTTCAAAATAAAGAATGATATTGAATAATCAATTGAATTTACCGCAGTTATTTAAGTTATTTAACTTGGGGTTGATGTTACTTAAAGGTCTTCCAGTGTTTGCTTCAGTTCTTTTGGTGACTTCCACGTGGATTTGTTGTATAATTATACTCCGTTTATGGAATTAGATACCTTAATAATTTTTGCACAAAGGATTACAAATACACTTCTATGGAAACTTGTGTCCATAACAAATTCAGTAGTTTAAGGCATGATGTGGTGGAAGTCAAATATAATAAAGAACAGATAGTTATAATTTTCCACTAGTTGTTATTCATCGTACAAAACTGGGTTTCAATGTATTGCATCATCTTCGGGTGCCAAAATGAAGTCAAGTGCTATCTTTTTTTGTATACTTTTTTACAAACCTGGGAGGAGAGGAGGAATGTAGCTGAAAAAAAAGAAGGGAGAGAAGGAAAGGGTTGACGTAGGATTTCAAAATATAAAGTTTGAAACATGTTAAAAACAGCAGACAGTGTCTCTGAGGTCCACTTGGGTGATTAGCAGTTATCTGCGATCACTTTTTGGCAGCAGGGGCAGTGGCAGGAAGCCAATGGGGGGGGGGGATTGGCTCGAGAAGAGAGAGTTTGGCATAGAATTTCAAATAAGCAAAAGAGTTTTTTGCTTTCTCATGTTTCAGGCTCAGCTTTGTGGAAATTCATGTTCATTCATTTTAGATCACAATGTATAAATCCACTGTTCATTATCAATTTTAACGGGTTCTTGAGACAAAAAGACACTATCTTATGTGTTCGTGAAGATTTTATAATTAACCGCCAAAATACACGTAACTACGCATTCAAATATACCACACGCGCATAAATCTATTCAAATATTAGCGCGATAACACCAAACGATCGTAATTCGAACATTGAAGTGTTTAGTTTGTGTAACGTACAATTGTGTTGCTTAAGATTTCATGTTAGTCTTCCTGGGTTTTTGTCTGCCTCTTTGTTCGGAACCACGGTATGGGGCTTAAAGGAGAAATTTGTGTGTCTAAGTTTGGAAGGGGTGTCATGCAAGTACTGAATGTGGCGGAAAAAAATGATGCAGCCAAAAACATAGCGGGATATATCAGAGGGGTGAATTTTTGCATTTGAAAAGAAGCGCTTCTAATAGCAGTAATTCCTGATTATCATGGTGAATTTTTCGATTTTTTTTAGGGGAAGGCTTGTCTAAATTTAATAAAATATATGAGTTTGAATACTCGTTATTTGGCCAGGGATGTGCTCTGGTAATTACTTAAGTATCAGCGTGTATTCTATATTATGAATTCATGGGCATTATCGAAAATGGTCTTTGTGTAATCCTCTGTCGTTTTTCGTAGGCCCCGTAATAAAATGCTGCCCCAAAGACTACATTTAAATAAGGGTAATATTTCTTTAGTATGTTGTAGAATAAAACATTGGAAGCGAAACTCGTATCTTTAGCCACTGCACTTATAAATCTTGAGTTTAACTCCGAGTCGCCGACCCATATCTTAATATTCATTACAGGATACGCTGCAAAGAGAGACACATAGCTGTGAAGCGTTAGTCATTTGGACTGATTGTGGGGAAAATATTGGCTTTGAAATTATTCAAGTTAGTTAAGAAGTTTTTGATTGAGAGATCGAGAATTTCCAGGTATGAGTTTCTGTTACATAATTTTAATCCGGCCGATCATTCGTGAGGAATAGAAATTCTCCCATACTAACTTAAGGCTTGAACTTGATTTTAGAAAATTGTAACCCATTGTGGCGGTTAGTCAAGCTTCTGCACGCCGCATTACTTGCGTCAGCTTCGAAGCTTTCCTACTCCTCCCACTAGAGAGCAGAGAGCGACACGCGTTGCCCTGGAACCACGTGTGAGCCGTAAGGGCCTGAGCGATAATCAACGACTCGATCTAACCTCACCAAAGTACGCTTATGTAATTGGGCAGTGTTTTAGTAAACTTTCTGCGAGTGATCTTTTGCCTTTTATTGCGATAGTCTCTTCCGAATCCTCGTTCAGACGCGACACCGTGCTTGTTTTGGGGTAAGTTTCACTGCCATTCAGTTTTGTAAAGTTAGTTATTTTTCTACTTTTATTGGTTATATGGTTGTCGAGAATCTGTCCTCCGTTGTCTCTTAATGTTCGGTAGACTAACCTTTCGAGGTTTTATGTGTCGTTATGACCTTCGTAAGGGTGCTCGAAGGTAAATCCTTGTCCCGTTAATCATTAGATTAATTCTCAATGCTGTAACTACGAGTGTAATAGATCGGAGTTGGTGTTGCCCAAATTATAATTTTTAATATTATTAACTTGGCTTTGTAAGTGACATGGAAGATATCTTATCACGTTGAATTTAAGAGATTTAGAATTAAATCGTAGTGTTCGTTCTCACAGGGCAAAATTTTCAGAAATAACAGCTACATCAGTTACTCTAGCTATGAATAACTTACGTGATCCTGACCACGGAATAAGTAATGCTGTTGATGTGAGAAAAGAGCTGGACTTAGCATAGGTTTATTAAGTCCATCATATAGCAACTTAACAAAGGGAAGGGTTTTTCGTACATAACGATGGATTAAACGGTAGTCTGCAATATTACCAAAATGGTACGTATTAATTTTGGCTTAACCATGGTTTAACCATATTAACTAACTTCAGGTTCATATCTTAGTGATATAATTTGTTTCCACAAAATTTATGAATGACACGTTTCTATTGGTTCAAAGATTTTGTGATGCTGAAGTCTAATTTCATTTTTGAGGGGATTCCCTCATCTGCTGTATTGTATAATAGCCTCATATAAACACGATGAGTGTTTTATACAATATTGCTCTTTTTAAAAATTTCCTAGCTCATAAGATACCTTTTTTTATTTCAGAAAGTGCTCTAAAATTAGCCTGCCTTATGGGCCAGGGGACAATAATTTTGACATATAACTGCCAACCACCAGGAAAATACATACTATTACACATAAATTTACTCTATGAGCCATTAATGCTAATGTCAATTATATCCCTATTTTGAGCCAAGAGTAAGCAATAGACCTAAAGTATTTCCTTGACAGTACTTCCTGAAAAATTCCCAAATAGTCGTAAATGTATACAATGCTATTGCAATTTGTAATGGAGACAAGGCTGATATAAAAATTACTTAATATTTTTCCTGACGAATCGATCTGCAACGCAAAGGACGATGTCATACCTATAAACCCCCAACCCGTTTGGTGCAGGCTGATTTTAAGACATATTTTGGAGAAGAAAAATGTATCTTGTGAGCTGGGAAATATGGATAATTGGATCACTGAATGAATAAACTTGTCATTTTTCACCCAAAATGTATTTATAATACTACCGGTTTTAACTCATAGGCATCATCATCAGGTGCAATGATGTCACCTATGCATGGAAACCAGTAGTACTATAAACTTTTTTTTTGTGAGAAAACCAAGTTTTATTTATTTGGTGTTCATGGATTGTTGGAAAGTAGAGCCTCACCCAAACCATCAGATTCACGAATAATGGACTTCAAAGGGAAATGATTTAGGTGAAATGCCATTAATTTTTGCAGTAAAGAAGCACTATTTATTCACTGATGATTTTAAATGATTTATTGATGAACTGAGTTTTGAAAATTCCAGAACATGAGGGCAATTCTCCTGCTGCTATTTTGTGCTAATTCAAGCTGCAATCTGAAAATTAAATCACTTCTTGTTGGCTGTTCAGAAAACTCTCTTCAGCAGAAGTGTAAATTCCAGAAGGGCAGGCTGAATATGATGTAGCGATAAGGGAAAGCTGTTGCATTTTGCTTTGAGAAGCATCACCCTAATAAGGCAGTGGCTATGTTTGCTACGAATTTATTTAATGATAATTACTTATTGCATTTTCACAAAATTTGGATGTGTGTGCAGAAACAAATGCCTCTAGACAGTTTCCTACTAAGGAAGAGTTATGAATGTATCATAAATAATGAATTAATTATTTCCATTTTTCTTAATTCCTACAACTCTATTCCTGATTTCTCCTTGGTTCATTCCGTAATGGTGATTAAATTTCTAGCTTCATTTTCGGTTTAGGGATTTAGGTAAATTGATTCAATTATGCATGTTGCTTTTCTTTGTTGTCATTTAGTCCATTTTTCTGTGCTGTAGTTTTGCAAATGATATCTCTGAAGAAATTATTGAATTGTTTGCCATGTTTTGGGGATCGCTGATTTATTTTCCGTCAGTTGTGAATGAGAAACATTTATTTTTTCTGGGCTTTGATTAAGCGGATAAAATAATACTTTGTAATTCCACAGATTTATTTCACAAACACACTGTGTGTTTGTGAAATAAATCTGTGGAATTACAAAGTATTATTTTATCCGCTTAAGAATGAACCGATTCCATAAAATAACGCCTGAAACCATCGACTTGGCTCTGATATTTTACCGGCATTTTCATTATTGACTACAGACCACAATTCTTTTATTTGATTGGTAGACTTGGAAACAATTTGTTTTACACTGGCATTGTTTGTTTTCCTGAGCAGCATCCTGTACTTTGACTTCTCTTTATATCTTAAGGGTATTGGACTAGCATCCACCTTACTAGCCTTAGTTCAATAGTTACGCCTATTTCTAGCAGTCACAACCTCATTTCTTATGCAGTTATGTCCTTTGTTTGCTGATTTATTTTTTTTGGCTAGCCTTTTCAATGGGAAACAAATATCCCAGTGGTACTTAATAATTGACTGAAATACTTTGAACTTTTAACAAGATTTGGATTGTACACTGCTACCCAGTCAACACTCTTCAATACCCAATTAAATAATTTCATATGTATCTGTGAGTATGCATGTGTGAAGACTGTAGCCATGTTTCTCTCACTTCCATCTGTTCAAGTGTGTGGTTTAGAATCAATAATTTGAGCGTGATGGTCTGAGATAGTAGTTTCTAAAACTACTTTGTATTTGAAGTTATGTTCGGCTATATTTGTAGCCAAGGGTTCGAAAATGGTTTGATGGGTGAGGTTGGGGCATAAATAGTTAGCTGAACACTAGATAGCAGAGAAGTATTTCTTTTATCTTCTGGCCATAGATGTTATCTTTTGAGACATCTGCATTGAGGTCCCCAGCAATGATATTTGTTTTTATTCTTCTTGACGACTTTGTCAAGTATTTTATCCATTTTTTGGAGGAAGTCATCGACCAGTACACTCGGAGATCTGTACAGACCAATAAAAAAAGTTTCATTTTTCTTGGGGCCATTTCACAAGTGCATTTCAAATCCCTTTTCTTCAGCAATTCTTTTTTTTTATGTTTGCATAGGGTTTGGTGACTGATTCAGAACAAGTTTTGGTGAAAAATGGATCACCACCACCTTTTTTCTCCCCTACAGAAGTGATCGCCAAGAAAATAATCACTCGGCTTTAGACTATTTATTTCATTGTCTTCTTGGCCATGCTCCAATGTACAAATAAAATCCAGCCTCTTCCTCTAATAGGATCTCAATTTCCAGCTTTTTATTTGCCATGTGTTGAATGTTTTGATGTAGAAGGTTCACAGGGCTATGTCATATAACTGACTGCCACTTTAGGGAGAAATAATTCAAGTTCTTTCCAATTAGCCTTCCTCAAAAGTTTTTTTAACCATTTGCACTGAAATGTTGAGTCTCGCTCCTAATGAACTTCCGATGCCAAATCGCACAATGACGGGTGTAGCTCATCATCAGATTTTCGTAATTTTAGCACTATTTAGGGGACCAAAATAAATATTTTGAAAGTTTAACAATGTTAAAACATCAAAATGTGCATTAAGAACTCTTATTTCATGAAATATGATTCATTGGAAGTTATAAAATGGTATTATACGAGTAGCGTTAGCTGTGTTCTCAATGTTCTTACGGGAAGAGGATTTGTTCGTCAACTTTTTAAAATTCTACTTTTAGCAGTATATTTGAAATCACACTTTCTCAGGAATAAAATCCCCGATCGCCATGGAATAAATTGAGACTCTTCCATACATATTACAAAATTGAAGGCTATATGTTATTTTAGCACAGAAAAATTTAAAAATAATATTTCATCAGCATACTATTGTTATACCTGACCGGGTAAACATGCCACCGAGCAACCACAAGGAGGAAGATTTCGATAGGTTGTACGATGTGTTAGAGGATATAATCGCGTGTTTTCCTGCAAGGAAACATTTGATAGCAATGGGGGATTGGAATGTGACGGTAAGCGAAGGAAGAGATTGTGGTGTGGTGGGGGACTATGGGTTAGGCACAAGGAATGAACGCGGGGAGAAAGCAATTGAATTCTGCAGGAGACGGGGGTTAGTCATCACCAACACATGGTTTAGACACCACAAAAGGTGTAGGTATGTATGGAAAATGCCAGGTGACTCAGAAAGGTATCAGTTAGATTATATTATAGTTAGGTACAGGTTTAGGAACAGTGTGATAAATTCACAGTTTCCCAGGAGCGGATGGGGACTCTGACCACAATTTAGTTGTTATGAAAGGTAACGTCCATTTCAAGAGGATAAGGCAAGGGCAGCGGGTTAGGAAATGGAATGTAGAAGCATTAAATGGATTAACGAGGAAGGAGTATCAGCAGGCTGTAGAGAAAATGATGGATGATGGTAAAGAGCTGAGTACTATCGAAGAAAAATGGGAATGTATCAAGACAGTGATTTCGAAAGCCTCAAAAGACACCATAGGAACCGTTAATGGGAAAAGGATAAGGAAACCATGGGTAATGGATGGGATGATTGCAAAGATGGATGAGAGAAGAAGATGGAAAAATGTTAACACAGAGTTAGGCAAAATGAAGTACAAAGAGTTAAACGATAAATTGAGAAGGGCCACAAATAAAGCAATGGAAGAATGATGGAAAAAACAATGCGAGGATATGGAATGTTTACAGAAGAAGGGTGAAATTGGTGCTCTATACAGCAAGGTTAAGTTATTCTCGGGAAGTAAGAAGGCAAGATCTGTGCTAACAGTTAAAGATAAGTGGGGTAAGATAATAGTTGAACCAGGAAAAATCCAAGAGAGATGGAAGGAATATATAGAAACACTGTATGGTAAAGAGCTTAGGCAGACAAGGTTAGACATAGAAAAGGAACATGACGTAGAAGAAGATAACTTTAGTCCAGGCATACTCGATGATGAAATAGAAAGGGCATTAAAGGAGATGAAAGCAAATAAGGCTGTGGGGGTGGACAACATCCCTGTAGAATTGTTGAAATGTTTAGGAAAATGTGGGATGAAGACTATATGGACTGATTCTTAGTATCTATGAGGAAGGAATGTGGCCAGAAGATTTTCTGAGATCGGTGTTAGTTCGTATTCCAAAAAAGGCAAAGGCTACATCATTCAAGGATTACAGAACAATAATTTTGATATCCCACGCAACTAAAGTTATTCTCAGTATCATCAACAAAAGGATAGAGAGTAAGGCAAATGATTACTTAGGGGATGATCAGTGTTGGTTTAGGAAAGGAAGAGGTACGCGTGATGCCATTGCAGTAATGAGATCACTAATCAAGAGGAATATAGAATGCAATCAGGACGTATTTGCCTGTTTCGTAGATTTCGAAAAAGCGTTTGATAGAGTGAATTGGGAAAAATTAATGAGTGTATTGCAGAAAATAGGAATGGATTGGAGGAACAGGAGACTGATCCGCAACCTGTACGTCTCAGACTGCTCAGGTGTGAGTGGGGAATGCAGAGTCCGTATGGGCAGTGTTAGGAAGAGGGGTAAGGCAGGGTTGCCTGGCTTGCCATTGTCACCGGTGCTGTTCAATGTATATGTGGAGGAAATGATTAAAGAGGCATGGGAAGAGCTAGAGGTAGGAATGAAAGTCGGAGGGGAATTCGTAAAATCGGTTAGGTTTGCTGATGACCAAGCATTAGTTGCTCAGTCAGCCAAGGGGTTGCAAGAGTTGTTGAGTGAATTGGAGGTTCAGTGCGATAAATATGGGATGCGAATCAGTATTAGTAAAACAAAGGTTATGGGAATTTCCAGGAAGAAAAAGGCTAAGCTAAATATTAAAATAGGCGGGGAGAAAAATAGAGCAGGTATAGCAGTTTACATATCTCGGAAGTGTTTTGGACCAATATGGTCAAAGTGGTAGGGACATAAGGAGAAGAATTGCGCTAGGCAAGGAGGCTTTCTCAAGGAGGAGCGAGATGATGACAGGGACGTTGAGTAGGGATATTAAGACAAGACTTGTAAAAACTCTGATATGGAGCGTAGCTATGTACGGCGTGGAAACGTGGTCACTGAAGCAGGAGGATAGACGTAGATTGAGGCTTTTGAAATGTAGGTGTGGAGAAATGGACCGAAAGGAAAACAAATGAGGAAGTACTGGAGATGGTGGTTTAGGAGAGGGGTTTGCTGAGAGAAATCCTATGGAGGCAGGAAAAATGGATGAAAGGCATATTGATCGGTAGTGGAATGTTGGAGAAGGTAATAGAGGGGAGAATGTTGGGCAAGCGAGGAAAGGGCAGGAACAGGATAGGGATGTTGGACGGGATGAAGGGAGGAAAGAAGTACACAGAGGTGAAGAGGGACCTGATGTGGATTAGGTTGCTGGATTGGGTTTTGTTTGTTTGGAGTTACAAAATGTTTATTTCATAGTGAAGATTGCTTTTTCATTGTTTGGTATTGTGTGATTTCAGCGCTTGCTTCCTCAGTGAACACGGCACTGTGGGGTGGTTTTTCCGTGTTCATCAGAAATCCGTCCGACTGAAAATTTTATGGTTTAAAAGTAGTGGAGGCATAAATTACTCTGGAGATTTTTTATGCAAATTTAATTTGTTTCCTGGAATGTAGAGTAAGGGGATTGAATAGGAATTACTTTTTCTGGTATAGTAGAGTATGAATTTAGTGGAATGTGTGCAGCAGTTATTTGACATGTGAAAGCAGAACCCTCAATTAATTCAAGTGTGGTAATTAGTGTTTTGGAATCATTCCCTATTGCCATAGTGAACACAGTTTATTGTTATATTTTTCTATGCATCTCATTGATTACATATTTGAATGATACTTCAAAATAGTTTCACATTTTATTCTGATAATATATTTGCTGTTACATAATAATGGTTATGTGATTAATAATTAATGTTGCCTATTCCTGATTTAATAAAGAGTAGTGTTATATCATTTATGAGTCTGTGTTAATAATTTCATGATGAAATTAACCAAAGGATTTTTAGAAAGATAATGGCTTTAATTCCTTCTGCAATTTTGTGATCAAAATTCTTCATTGCTGGACATGTATTTGCAACTGTTATCTCACGGTCTGTAATATGGGAAGTTAAATTTTGTTGTTACGTTGTCAAATGGAGGATGACAAACCTATTAATTACACTGACTGTGAAAATGATTTTCCTTGGCCTGCACTTGAACCCAGATCCAGTCATTATATTACCATGTCATGGAATATAATTACTGTACGCTGTGAAATCTCTGCATTCCCAGTGTGCATCGGTGGATGACTCAATTTTGTGACATCTCCCATAGTTATTTTAGTCAATTGCATTATTTTATTTAAGTTTCCCAGTTTTTCCATTTTTTATTGGAAAATTGGTGAATGCTCTTGATGTGAATAAAATAATTAAATAATATTCAGAGAACATTAGCACGTCATTGGATGGAAGGGAAACTTCTATAAATGACACATTAGTATTTAAGGAACAAACTTATTGAAGTGCAATGCCAATGAATGATGTGTTACTTTCACCCCCCAGGCTTTGCAGCTCGGGTGCTAGAAGGGCCAAATCCTCAACAGGGCAAGAAGACTGACCAAGCTCATCCCCCAATCCACCCCACAAGGTGTGATGGCAAAGATGGGGCCCTCTTTTACAAATCCTAGCATTTTTTGTTCAATTCAAAGGATCCGAAGGTAATGAATGAAAAAGGTAGTTTAGTGTCATTAAATTGATCGTGAATACTTATTACTTTATTTGCAGGGAATGAGCGAAAACTGTAAGAGCTGATTGTGAGGAACTTCTTGGCTTGCTGCTCAAAAGATGCTGAGGGAATGGAGACTGAGTTAGAAATTGACATAGCCAATGAAAAGGTATGCTGTGCACGTATTCCGCAACTGTTTCTTACTTATTCCTAGGAAGCCATTTCTAAATTCCTGGTGAAACATTTCCTGGATATATGTTTAACTTTTGGAGTGAAATTCACTCTCTCCCGTTTTAACATCTCTCCGATGTAAACATCTTTTTATCAAGTAATGAATGTCTGGAATATTTAGAAGTGGAATAACTTTTAGAGCTACGAATATATATATTTCTTGCTTCCCCTCTTTTTGAATTGTTGAGTAGATCGATTGTAGTATGTTCAGTAGAAATGTTGAGTAGACGGACATCCATTTTGGGAAAATAAGAACTAAGGCATAGAAATGGGCCCAATGAAATGGGCACCAGTTAAAATAACGAACCACCCAAATGTGTAAAGGATTCATCTATAGATACGTAAATACCCTGCGTGGCACCAAAAAGGTGTGTGGTGAGGGTGTAGCACCAGTAGTAAAGGGTGAGGGGATTGGGGTTTTTTCATATAGATGGGGGAAGGTTGGGCAGAACCTTTAACAAAGATATTATCAGACATGCCAACTCTCCCGATTTTTCCTTCTTACTCCCGATCTCCCGATCGTAAGGACTTATCTCCCGATTTTCAGAGCAGTTTCGGTAATATTCTCGTATTATTTGAAAATCCCGCGCCTTCGATATATCGATAGACGACGAGGTAATCGATAGTCGTTCCAAGCGAAGCGATAGCGTTGTTCTGGCGTTGGTTCACGTTGGTTGTTCACGAGACCATTGTGTATTGTGTGCTCGTTTCCGCTACATCGTGTGTGTATTGTGTAACCAACTGTAGTGCTTGTTGGCTGTGTATCCCGTAGGCCGTGACTATTTTTCGACCAAAATGTCGAAGAAATACAACGCAGTGTTTAGAAGCGTGTACAAGGAAGAGTTTCCGTGTTTAAGTGAGTCGAGGAAGGGACAGACTTATGCATTTTGCAATATATGTAGATGTGACTTTTCAGTGTCTCATGGCGGGAAAAGCGACATTCTTAAACATGTACAAACAAAAAAACACAAGGAGAGTCTCCAGTGTGTAGAGAGCAACCAGAAACTGAGCTACTTGTGTAAATCTCAAAGTGTAGATGCGGTTACCAATGCCGAAGCTTTATTTACGTCTTTTATTGTGGAGCATAACTTGCCTACAAACTGTGCCGACCACGCGGGGCCTTTGTTTCGCAAAATGTTTCCCGATTCGGAAATTGCCAAGCGATATGGGTGTGCCAGAACTAAAACAACGGCTATTATTACAGAAATGTGCATGGAAGAAAGAACGAAAGTTATTACGTACATACAGGAGAATCCATTCTCTATTGCTACCGATGGTAGTAACAAAACAGACTTTAAGTTATATCCTATTGTTGTTACGTTCTTCAGCCCTGAGCTCCGTGAAATTCAAAACTGCCTCCTTTCTGTGCCTAATTTAGAAGAGGATGCTACTGGCGTTAATATTGCTGACCTCCTGCTTTCAACGTTACGGGAATTCCATATTCCGCTAAAATACTGTCTGGCGTTTGGTGCCGATAATGCTCCCGTAATGGTAGGGCAAAAAAAGGGTGTGGCAGCATGTTTGAAACAGGAAATCGGCAACCTAATCATTGTAGGCTGTCCTTGTCATCTGATTAATCTTGCTGCAGAGAAAGGGGCGGCATGTTTACCCTTAAATGTTGACGAAAATATTATCGACATTTTTTATTATTTGGAAAGAAGTGCAAAGAGGAAAGAAAAATTTAGAAAATTTCAAACTTTACATGACACTGAAGTGAGGAAAATTCTGAAACATGTGCCTACTCGATGGCTATCATTGAAAAGATGTTTGGATAGGATTTTAGATCAGTGGAACCCTTTACTTAGTTTGTTCAAGGATGAAATTGTGAGCAACGATTCTGGAGAGGGCACTTTGAAGAATTATAAAATTCCAAAACACATTCAAAGTGCAGATGTGTCTAATTCAGAACCCAAGTCTAAGCACTATGATAAGAGTTCGGCACACTCCTCACTTAAAAGGAAAACACCATCAGCATCGGCTTTACGGAAAACCATTGAAACTACAGGTGACAGTACGAGCCATGTTCTGTCACGTGAGGAACGGCTGTTCATGTTTCTCTCATCAGATTTATATAAATCTTTCTGCCTTTTTCTGTCAAGTTTTATGCCTGTCTTTGAGGGACCAAATGTGGTTCTTCAGTCAGGCGTTCCACATATCCACTTATTGAGGACAATTTTAGAGAAACTTTTGAAGAATGTGATGGCAAGATTTGTGAAACCAGTTGCTATTAATACCTCCAGCTCTCTTACTGGTGTAGATTATCACACTCTTGCAAATCAAAAGGATGATTGTGATCTTCTGATAGGAAATGCTACATTTGCTTTGGTGACCACTTTGAAGCCTGAGGAAAAGAGTGTATTCTTCAAGTCTGTAAGGAAATGTTTTTCCTCCTCATGTGATTACATGATACACAAATTTCCATTCAAGGATGAAGTTCTCATACATGCTGAGGTGGCAGATATTTCTAATATTGGCAAGGCATCATTTTCCAGCCTTAGATTTTTCATTAATAGATTTCCTGACATTCTGACTAGAGAAATGGAACAATTAGATGCAGAAGTTGATATTCTGCACTCTCAATTCTGCAACTTTCAGCTACAGGAAACCAACATCACAGCAGAGAGAATTGATGTTCAATGGGCATTGATAGGTCAGATGAAATCAGCTGATGGTGTTCTCAAGTATGATAGACTTGCTAAGGTGATGCTAGCTATTTTATCAATTCCACATAGTAATGCAGAATGTGAAAGAATTTTTAGCACAGTAACGAAGACAAAAACTCAGTTCAGGTCCATGCTTTCAGAAACATCTTTGGAGAAAGTTTTAATCTTAAAAACCGTTCAGAAAGGTAAGTGCTTCGAGCAGAAATTTAGTCCAGAGTTTTTGAAGAAGGCTAAATCAGCTACTACGAGTGTGCTAAACAATTAACAATTTTAACAAAGAAGTATTGCAACGTTATGAGTAGGCTATGTAGCCAACAACATAAACATAGCCTAGCTACCTACAAAAATAAAGTGATGTTTCTTCTGTTAATCAGATATATTCAAACTGATGAACTGTTCAAATTGTGTACTTAGCTTAACATGTTAATAAAGTGTGACATTCATTAAAAATTGGCAAAGTGTCATAAAGGGATTAAGGTGCCAAGCAAATATTGTGGTAATTAAAAGTGATTACTTCGTGATACACTTCTAAAAATCTCCCGATTTTTCATTTTTGAAAGTTGGCATGTCTGTATTATATATATATATACATATATATATATATATATATATATATATATATACATATACATATATATATATATATACATATGTACATATATATATATATGTATATATATATATATGTGTATATATATATACATATATAAACCATAAACACAGTAATAAACCCGAAGGTCGGTTTAGTAGGTGATGGTAGAGCTCGCCCGTGTACCAAGCCCGACGGCGTGTGAATTCACACATCAGCGTAGGGGGGCCAGTTCCTTTCCCTGTGCCGGTTATGGTTTCCCAGGAAGAATCTGGTGCCCGAAAATCAACTAGCTTGGGTGGAGCTGCAGGTGCCCAAAGTGCCTTGCCCGGGAATCGAACCCGGGACCCTCCGGTCAGTAGTCCAACGCTCTACCCACTAGACCACAGCGACCCGCACATACATATATATAAATATATAAACACCCCAGCCCTAGGTGGAATAAATTCCTCCCTGGTGGGAATCGAACCCACGACCCTTAGATTGGCAGACGAGGACGTTACATCAGCGCCACCAGGGCCGGCTTGCACTTCCCCGGCATCCACGTGCAGTCCCTAACCTGTAAATTAATACTTCTAATTGTGTTGAACTGACTAATGGAGAATTTAGACTACAAGCATTCTGGTCTCTTTTATCGTTCTGGGAACAAATTACATTTTAAAACACTGTCTTGTAGAATCTCTCTAATCTTATATTAGTGACTCCCTCCAACCATAATAAGTTGAGATTTGTATTTAATTCTTGATATCATTGGAAAAGGGCCCATCTTTCAATATTTTTAATAAGTTTAATCTATATTGTTAAGGCCACTATGTAAGAGAATCCCAACCTAAATTTTCAAGCGAAGTAGTTACCCTGCTGCATTGGTCATAACAGTGTTTTACCAATCTAGCCCCCTTCCGCTGAACTCGATCTAATTCCGAAATCAAATTTATATTTTGAGGATTTCATTTACAGGCAGCATACTCTAGGTGAGGCCTGACCAAGGCAAGGAAACATTGTTCCTTCACTTTTTCGTCGCATTCACCTAGCACTCTTTTGACGAATCCCAATTTTGTATTAGCACGACCGCATATTTCTCGTATGTTTTCCCCAGGACAGATCTTGAGCAATTGGTACACCCAAGTATTTGAAGGAATCTACCCTCACGAATTTGGTTTGTTTCCCTTTGTAAATAGAAGGGAGGGAATTACTCTTATCCCAAAAATGTATTGCTATGTATTTTTTCAAATTTAATTCCATTTCCCATGTGTCGCAACAATTCTGAACTGCATCTAGGCCGTTGACTAACAGGACTCGGTCTTTGTGACTAGGAATGTCCCCATAAATTTCTGTGTCATCAGCAAAAAGATGGAGCTTGCTATTAACTATGGTACTGAGGTCGTTTATGTATATAAGTAATAGGAGGGGGGCCTATAACACTTCCTTGTGGTACCCCAGACGTGACCTTGACAGTATCGGATACACATCATTCAGGATGACTGTTTGCAATGGATTTCTTAAGAAATATTTAATCCAGCGTATAATTCTCTACTGTATTCCATCCCAACTTCACGAGTAATTTGCCATGAGGGACTTATTTGTAAGCTTTCTTATAATCTAGGAATATCACATCATCTGGAATATTACTTTCAATGGAGTTTGATATATCATGAGCAAAGAGTGAAAATTGAGTATCATGAAGCCCTTTTGGTTATTCAATGAGTGTATGGTGGACTTTTTACCCTGCACTTTCCTGATGTAGGACCAAAATATTTTTGGGTTATCGTTTAAACATTGGCCTAATTTTATTGCTTTTGAATCCCGCTAGTGCCTTCCGGAAGGCCTTCTTGGTAGTGGACCTAGTTTCTTTGTGATTCTGTATGTTTTCTTTGATTTTATCAGGGGAGGAATCTTTTACCTCATTTTTTGTTCTGGCATGGCACACCCCTTGCTGCCTTAAAGATATCAGTACTTCACGGTTGTATCAATGGGGTTCCTTATTGTCTTTTATATATTTACGAGGTATAAATCTCTGTATTGGTGAACATGTTAACACAAGAAAAATTATTCCAAGTATCCTCGACAGTAATAGTTTTGCTTAATTCGTCAAATCATAGAAAGGAACGTTTTAACTCACATTTTAAGCCATCACAGTCAGCTTTATTGAATAAATAAACCTCTTAGGTTTGTTAACCTTTTCTACTCTTAGAGAAAATTTAGCATTTACAGCCCTGTGATCATTGATTTCGTCAAAAACTTCAGTATTTTTTAGGCCTTATCGGGTATATTTGTAGCTAATAGATAAAGAATGGTCTTTCCCCTTGTTGGTGAAGTGACTAGTTGATGTATGGAATTCGAGGTGAACGTAAAAAAGAGGGACTCGCGTAAATCCTTGTCTTGACCTCCATTTATATAACTGTACAAATCTCAAACTATTGTGTGAGCATTGTGGGATACCAAGGGAACTGCTGCATTAAGGCATAGATTGAAAAGATATCTACGTTGTAATATGTTCTACTCAGTTGATGAATATCTCAACAATATTCTTGACCAGTAGGTTCATACTCGTAGTATATAGCAATGGTCATGGTCTGATTCATGTTTGCGATAAATGATGGTTCTGAATTGATATTTTAGGCAGATGTTGCAGCCAATGCTCATGGGTTTGTGCCGAATATTATGTTACTGTGAGCACCATTTCTTTTTTTTTTAATGATAGTGGAACCTGTGTCTTTGCTCCTTTTTGACGTGCCTCTTATATCATGTACATGCAACACCCACCTGGCAGTTTGTATTGTCATCTCTGGGCAAATAAAAAGTAATAATAATTTCGTAACATGAACCTTTTCCTGGCATAATAATAATAATTTATTTCCCAATTGACAAATACATAGTATGGTACAGAATATCATACAATTATGTAATCGTATAGGGTAAGTCAAGAAGTACAGTAGCTGGATTACTCGCCAGAAAGAAGATAAAATTACACAAATATAATTAAGAATTTACACAATGTAAAATTTGGAATTACCCAGAATTTAAGTAGTCATTCACACTGTAAAAACATTTTCAGACATGCCAACTCTCCCGATTTAAGCGGGAGACTCCCGATTTTTCCTTCTTACGTTCTTGATGAACTGTTCAAATTGTGTACTTAGCTTAACATGTTAATAAAGTGTGACATTCATTAAAAATTGGCAAAGTGTCATAAAGGGATTAAGGTGCCATGCAAATATTGTGGTAATTAAAAGTGATTACTTCGTGATACACTTCTAAAAATCTCCCGATTTTTCATTTTTGAAAGTTGGCATGTCTGCATTTTTCATTCAAGCACGTAAATAATTTATTTTTAAAAATAGAGAGTGATTTCACATTTTTTAAACTAATGGGAAGCCTGCTGAATATTTTAATGCAAAGAGAACGAGGTAACTTGGTCATCATTGTCATGCTAGCAGACACTACACGCAGATGATTTCTAGTCCTTGTCTCGGAGGTGTGAGTAGCATTATTAGATGGGAATAGACCCATGTTCTTTTTTACAAAAATGGCGGTATTATAAATAAAAACACTAGGGACTGTTAAGATGCCAAGGCTTTGAAAGAGAGGTCTGCAGTGGGATCTATGAGGTTTATTGCACATGGACCTGAGCAATTTCTTTTGAACAATAAATATTTTATTTAAGTTAGTTGATGACCCCCTTCCCCAGATTATGATACATGTGAATAAAAAAGACCATAGTACAGTGTTTTTAAAACATCCATACTGACAGTATGCTTCAGTATAGAGAGAAGATAGTACATAGAATTTAATTTTTTACTTAGATTAGTGATGTGCAGGTCCCATTTAAGGTATAACTTTTAACAGGATGGCACGTTTTGGCAGTGAATATTATGGCCTGAGTTTTTGTTTCATTGAGAATAAAGCTATTCCCATGGCACCACATGCTCATGTCTTGAATAATGGCTTTACCTAGAGTCATCAGATCATCAAAGGAATTGTGGTACAGCACAATGCTCACATCATCGGCAAATAAGACACAGTTACCGTGAGGATTTACACATAATTCTTGTTTCTGCGAAAAGCATAAGCCTGTTATTGCCTGCATGATAAGGTGTTATCTTGGATACTTGGAGGGCATCAGGATACATACCTTCTCTTAGACTCTGGTTTACAAGGAAGAGTAAGGGACTTAAAATTTCATCTCTACAGTTAAGAATTGTTTTTTCTGATATACCATGTGTATCAGTTGAGGCTTTCTTACCTGCCTTAGTAATGTGAGAGCAAAGCTCTGAAATGCTGCATGTTTTGAGAAAAATAGACTTGTATGAAGTAGCAAAGGAGATATCGGTGAGATGAGGAGGAGCTTGTGCATTAACCATTGGTAACTTTAAGAAGGAGCTATTGAATTCATTTGCCAGTTTTATTGGATCTGCTGGTTTATTTTTATCATTCCTGAAATGGACTGGTAGCTCCACTAATTTAGATCTAGAGTTGTGTTTGATAATGTGCCATGCCATTTTTGTGTTATTGGTTGCATTTAAGATTAGGTAATCATTAGATTCTTTCTTTGATTTCTTTATCATATTACGGTACATCTTTTTCAAGTAACAATATTCATGGTTCAGTGTGTCATCTGCAGAGGATGCAAAGAAATGTGATTTTATCCTTAATTCCCTGGACAAATGCCTAATTTCAGGAGTGATCCAGTTTTTTTGAATAGGTTTATGGTGCTTAAATGGTGCAATGGGCAAGGCTGATTCAAAGTGAAACAAAAACATTCTGTAGAACAGGTCAAGGTTACTGTTCAGGGAGTTATTCTAGTTCAACATCTTCCAATTCTCTTGACGCAAGAGAAGTTGAAAGTGACTGACGTTAGAGTCACTAAAGACCCTCTTACATATGGTAGGGGTAACTGCAGATTTGCTAATTTCATACACATTGAAAACTGACATAATTGCTCTGTGATCAGACAGAGCTGGGTTGAAAACAACGGTTTTAACTTGGGATTCTGGATAGTCTGTGAAGATATTATGCAACAGGGTATTGGAACTAGCGGTACCTCTTGTAGGATTATTCACCAAGGGTTTTAAGTTATAGGAGCCCAGTTGAGACAGAAGTTCTCGTTGATTATTACCGTCAGTAAGGAGGTTACAATTGAAGTCTCCTATGAGAATTATTGTAGGCCTTTTTGAATAAGTTGTCGTGTTATAGAGCAATTTGTCCAATTTATCGACAAATTCCCTAAAGGATCCTACTGGTGATCGACACAGTGCAAATATAATAAGAATTTGCTCATTGACAGTGAGTTTTACCACTGAACATTCAAATACCTGTTCAGTATTCAAGGACGACAGATTTATCTTCAGTTTTTCATGCACATTAGTGTTTTTTACATAAATCAGAACTCCACCATGGCGTTTCACTTTTCGACAATAATAGTCCCCTATCACATATCCAGCAATTGTGACATTCAGTACACTCATCCAATGCTCTAAAAGGCAAATTACATTCGATTTTTCTATTAAAGCTTCAAGGTCTTGTAACTTATTATATAGACACTGTATGTTGAGAACTAGGATCCTGATCTCACTCTCCCCACTGGAATGATGTTTATTGTCTTTGCCACTTCGTATTAATTCAGTTCCCCTACAGTCCGGCACTAGAATAAAAAATGCCTCAGAGTAAGGTCACATGGCCACTTATTGCTGTACAGCACTTCATCTCGAGTGTGAAAAGGCACTCCAATTTTAAAGCTGATGGGCTACTGGGATCGCGTTGTGAAAGAAGCCGTTGAAATTCGATTGGACAGCAACAACTTCAACAGAGACAACGGCTTCCAAATCAGCAATACTTGGAAGCCAGTGCTAAAGATTATAAAAAATGCACGTGAACGCACCCGATTGGCCGTAGCGGAGCACACTAATGCTCCCGACCAATCAGGACACACCTGAGCCGGGAGGGAGAGTATATATACCAGGCCTTTTTCTTGCTCTGCACTTCACCCTGAAGACTATGGCAGAGTCAGCCTTCGAAACGTCGGTGCACTTCATCAACCTGACCCGGTGGGAAACCCGAGAAAAATTCTTGAATGCATGAAAAGAATTTACTGCAACCCGGTACAAAAATTAGTTTTTATCGCACAAGGGAAAAGGATATGCCACCCTTCTTTACTCAAGAAGACAATCTTACATTTTGTTTAGACGTTAAGGGTCTTTTGGAAAAAATGGGACTACTATCACAATATGATGCTAGTGATTGGTGTTTGTTTATTGATAGCTCCAAGCGTAGTTTAAAATGTGTACTTCTTCACAATGGTAACAGGTTTGGTGCAATACCAATCGCTCATTCAACTAAAATGAAAGAAGAATACGATACAATAGCATTGGTCTTACAGAAGATAAAATACCAGGAACATCGCTGGGTGATTGGTGTAGATTTAAAAATGGTGAACTTTCTTCTTGGGCAGCAAAGTGGCTACACAAAACATCCTTGTTTCTTGTGCCTCTGGGATAGCAGGGACAGACAAAACCACTGGATTAAGAAGGAGTGGCCTTAGAGAGAAAACTTGGTTGCTGAGAAAGAAAACATCATTGCTGAATCTTTAGTTGAAAGAGAGAAAATCATCTTACCGCCTCTACATATTAAACTAGGCCTAATGAAGCAATTTGTAAAGGCTCTTGACAAGGATGGACCATGCTTCGGCTACTTAAGACCCATGTAAGTATTGAAAAACTTAAAGCTGGTATTTTTGAGGGGCCACAAATCAGACAACAAAGGATCCTGCTTTTGTCGAGTCAATGAATGAGATTGAAAAAATTAGTTGGATGTCATTTGTTGAGGTCATAAAAATTTTCTAGGAAATCGCAAAAGTGAAAATTATATTGAGCTGGTAAACATTATGCTCAGTAACTTCAAATCACTTGGATGTAATATGAGCACAAAAGTTCACTACCTACACAGCCACTTAGACAATTTTCTTGGAAATTTAGGAGACACAAGTGAAGAACAAGGTGAAAGATTTCACCAGGATATAAAAACAATGGAAGCTCGCTACCAAGGAATATGGGATAACCATATGATGGCAGATTACTGCTGGTGCATAAAAGGAGGCAGTTTGAACAAAGTGCACTCAAGAAAATCACGCAAAAGAAGCTTCCGATGTGTTGAGTGATGTTTTATGTATTTTTTTCTTTTCAAATTATTTTATTACAGTAAAAAATTTTAGAATTTGTGTTCAATTGTATTGTAAAATTCTGTTTGTTTGTGGGTGATTTAACAGCCCTAGAAATAAATCAAGTCTTTATATTTAGTGGGTTTTATTATTAATATAATATTCCCATTTCATCATGTAGAAGATTTTTTTACCTAAGTAACAACGTATCTATATCTTGAAAACTATAGCTGACAGGAAAAAACTAGTGTCATAATTGGCTTCAGCACCCCAATTGTTCTTTAAATCAGCATTAAAAGCTCAGGCACCAAAACCACTGTTTGCCTGTGTTATTAATATAATATTCCCATATCATCATGTAGAAGATTTTTTTTACGTAAGTAACAACATATCTATATCTTGAAAACTATAGCTGATAGGAAAAAACTAGTGTCATAATTGGATTCAGCACCCCAATTGTTCTCTAAATCAACATTAATAGCTCCGGCACCAAAACCACTGTTGGCCTGTGTAATCTTATATAATGTGCTATTGACCACCCTTTGTATATTATCCTGATCGTGTGGTTAGAATAAAATAATAATGATCTATAAAACCAATCTTCATTGGTTTGTTTATTGGCTAGATTAAATGTTCTTAGTCATGAAATCTCTTATTCAGGCTCACAGTCAATGAAGAAGGCCCCAACAAGGGGTTGCAGTTCTTTGCCTGCCCCCGACCGCGGGGGGAGCAGTGCAACTTCTTCAAGTGGAGTGATGAGAGGGAGGGAGACTCAAGGGGTGCAGGCAGGCAACAGGAAGGATGGGAGCATCTGGCCGTATCCAATCAAGGTAGGTATCCCACTGGAGAGTTGCATTTGGGAGACATGGGAATTTATAAAAATAACATTTGTTTTGACATCTCCTTGGCAACTATGACGTTAAATCTAAAGGTATTGCTAGATGAAGTGGTGTCTTATCTCTGAAAAGTACTAACCACTGTTAGCTTTCACAACTATGATATGCTCCAATATCTTTTCTTTCCACACTTTAACTCTCTATCATTTGTAAGTCTCCAACTTTAATCCTCCAACATTAGTAATACAAAGTCTCTTCTACATCTACATAAAAAATATGGTGCGAGCCACCAAAAAAGGTGTGTAGTACCAGGAGGAAAGGGTAAGGGATGAGGGGGTTGCGGTGTTTCAAATAGGTTGGTGAATTTAAAAGAAAATGCGGGAGATGCCGCAACAGTAACTTTAACGGAGTCATCCGCTACGTGTGCATTACAATGCAACAATTTCAGAGAGTAAAAATCATTCACCTTGACCGGGATCTGATCCCGGATCCCTCGATATCTGGCCGAGTACTTAAGCCAGTTAAGCTACCGAGGCGTCCTCTTACACTAGGTTGGTGAAGGTGGGGCGGAACCTGTAAGAAGAAAAATGTATATATATTCACGTGCAGTCCCTTACCTGTACGTTAATACTTGTGTTGAACTGACTCCTGGGGGATTCCGACTACAAGCATTCTGGCCTCTTATCGTTCTTGGAAAAAATGACATTTTAAACCTGTCAGTCTTGCAATCTATCTCTCTAATCCTATACTACCTTGATCAAAAATTCCCGGAATTTATTCAGAAAATTAAAAATACAAGTTTATTCATCTAAATCTATATTGTCCCCTTCAAAGTAATCCCCATCGACTGCAACACACTTATGCCAGCGCTTGATCCAATGCTCGAAACATTTTTTATATTCGGTTTTCGGTATGTCCATCAGTGCTTCCTACGATTTTTCCATTACTTCCTCTCGGCTGCTAAAACGCGTTCCCCGTAATGGTTTTTTAACTCGATTGAACAGAAAGAAGTCACAGGGAGCCAAATCAGGTGAATTCGGTGGCTGTTGGATGGTATTTGTTGCATTTTTCGTCAAAAAATTACGAATAATGATAGCACTGTGCGACGGGCGATAAACTCATTCGTCTAATCGGACTCACTTTAACTGGGCGATTGGCACTTTAACGTCTCATAACGCCCAAATAATACTCTTTGTTTACTGTCTGGCCTTCTGGCAAAAATTCATGATGCACTACACCGTTGTAATCCATGAAAACCGTCAGCATTGCCTTCTTTTTTGACTGAAAACGACATGGTTTTTTTGGTCTCGGTTCATTTGGTGAACGCCATTCACTTGCTTGATGTCTGGATTGCGTGTCGTACTCATAAACCCACGTCTCGTCTCCAGTAATGATCCTTTTGATGAATGTGGGATCGGATTCAGCCTCGCAAATCATGTCTTTTGCCACGTCAACACGGTCTCTTTTTTGCATGAAATTGAGGTCTTTTGGCACCTACTTGGCTGCTACACGACGGAAACCCAAATCATTAACCACAATGTCTTGGGCGGATCCATAGGCAATGTTCAAGTCCTCCGCTATTTCTCTGATGGTTAATTTGCGGTTATTGACCAACATTTCTTTTACTTTATCAATTTTTTCACCGACTTTCGATGTCGATGGTCTGCCACTGCGTTCATCATCTTCAATTGACTCACGACCACTTCTGAACCGCTCGTGCCACTGGTAAACGACCGTTTTTTTTAGAGAATTGTTGCCGAAACACTTTTCCAACATTTCCAACGTCCGTGCGCCACTAAATCCGTTTTTTACGCAAAATTTAATAAAAGTTCGTTGTTGCAAATTTAAATCCATTTCTGCAATTGTAAAAAATTGCCAACACACACAGAGGTAGATGTACTCTTGGCTACGTAACTTTTGCAAATGTCAAGTTATGACACTAAGATTTAAAGGGAATATCAACAACAGATGTACCAATTTAACAAAAAAAACAGAACTCAAATCGGAACGATGGGAGTGCCACATGGTGGTTATTCCGGGAACTTTTTGATCAAGGTAGTATTCGTGATCCCTCCGACCGTAATCCGTTGGGGCTCGTATTATATTCTTCATGTCATCGGAAAAGGCCCATCTTTTTATGTTTTTAATAAGTTTCATCAATATTGTAAACGTCCCTGTGTAAGAGAATCCCAACCTGAATTGTCTGGCGAAGTAGATATGCTGCTCTGTTGGTCAATGTTTGACAAATCTGGTGCTCCTCCGCTGAATTCGATCTAATTCCGAAATCAAATTCATATTTTGAGGATCCCATACAATGGAAGCATACTCTAGGTGAGGCATGAACAAGGCAGGGAAACATCGTTCCTTCACTTTTTTGTTGCA
The DNA here is from genome assembly GCA_037158775.1 of Hetaerina titia. Lineage (NCBI taxonomy): Eukaryota > Metazoa > Arthropoda > Insecta > Odonata > Calopterygidae > Hetaerina > Hetaerina titia. Next base: position 5,516,148 of record CM073778.1, on the reverse strand, counting down.
TTTACCTAGCACTCTTTTGCAAATCCCAATTTTGTATTAGCACGACCGCATATTCCTCGTGTGTTCCCCAGGACAAATCGTGAGTAATTGTTACACCCAAATATTTAAAGGAATCCACCCTTAAAATTTGGTTTGTTTCGCTTTGTGACTATAAGGGAGGGAATTACTCTTTTCCCCAAAAATGTAATCCTATGCATTAATTAGTACGCTATGTTCAGGAAAGACAGCCAATAGTATTTTCATTTGCATAATATGCAATGTGTATCTGGTACGAGCTTCTTTGATGTGACTCAAGTAATCTATGTACAGCTAAATAAATACCACGATCTATATGTATGGCAGGGGATGCAAGTACCAAGTGGGATGGACAAGGAATGATATTGGAGAGGAAGGGAAAAGGCAAAGAATATTCACTTAAAAATCTCAAATGATGGTTAAATTTATATAAATGCTAAAGGGAGGCTGAAATCAAAACGTGTCAATTTCTCCCAATGAAACAGTTCCTTGTTATACGAAAAAGAAGGGAATAACAGTGAAGCAAAACCGTTTATACAACAGACGTCCACCGTACCAAAACAGGACTTTCAGAACTGGGAAGCAAGAAGAGGAAATTTTAATAATTCATGGACATGCCCATGAGATTAGTGAAAGTGCACGGATTTGAGTAAATCTAATGCTGTGAGTGGTAAGTGGGATTTTCGCTGTCTAACCCTGTAGATGCTATCCCATACATTCTTCCTTCAATCCAATTTTTAATCCTTCAGGGAGTATGTGCAGTATTCCGAGGAAAAACTGCTATAGTTTTTGAATTCTGCAAAGTGTTTTGTAAAGAGGGAATTGGAGTTCCTTTTTTGTGATGCATGGTATGTTCTTTGGATTGTGCCTTGAAATATCTCTGTTTGTTAAGAGATATTGCAACTGTTACATTTCAGTTTATAACTGCCGGATTTGAGAATTGTTTCATGATTGTCGCTACCATTAGTCATGAGTTTGGAGAAAGTAAGGGAGGCTTAATTTAGGCTACTGACGACGATGTCAGGATCATAAATGTCCAATTATTCCAATATACGTGGAATCTCGTATTTTCACGATAACATTTTCAGTTTTCCCACTCTTTGTATCGCAAAGCACTGGATTAAAAAAAAATTCACATTCTAAAACAGTTACTCATATATATATGTCTTAATGAAAAAGCGTTTTTGGCACCTTTCTATATATACAACTAAATGAGACGGGGGAGAGCAGTTATGTGAATGGTTTTATCGGAGAATTTAAATATAGTGAGCACTAGTGATGTGAATTACTTGAACTCGTAATCTCAGTGTGCCCGGAAAAGGTTCTTGCTATGAAATGAGTGCATAGTCCGACTAGGAGTTAGCTATCTAATGTATGTGGTTTCCGATATCCCATGCTTGATACATTCCCATTTTTCTTTGATAGTCCTCATCTCTTTACCGTCATCCATCATTTTCTCTACAGCCTGCTGATATACTTTCCTCGTTAATCTATTAAATGCTTCTACATTCCATATCCTAACCCGCCGCCCTTGCCTTATCTTTTTTAAATGGACGTTACATTTCATGACAACTAAATTGGGATCAAAGTCTGCATCCGCTCCTGGGAAACTGCGAATTTATCACACTGTTGCTAAACCTGTGCCTAACCATAATGTAATCTAACTGATACCTTTCTGAGTCACCTGGCATTTTCCATGTATACCACGCCTTTTGTGGTGTCTGAACCATGTGTTGGTGATAAATAATCCCTGTTATTACCCCCACGAGCACAGCTTAGGGGTCATCGGAACGCAGAAGCCCCTTCCACCACAACAAGGTCGTAGTCCATGGGTGGGTTAAAAGTATTGAAACATGATTTTTTGCAACAAAATCACATTGAATCGAATATATAATTTTATTTTCTTCAAAACATTTTGAATTTGGGCAACTGTTTGCACTAGTCAAATGGTGAGGCAGCTCAGATTCCAAAGTCTTAGTTTTTCTCAGTGCCTCCTCAACAACTCGGGAACATAAATTTTATCCTGCTTAACAATGGAAAGCTGAGTTAAAAAAATCAGTTTCAATTGGGGAAAAAATAAACATTTTGAAAGAGTTGATTATCATGATAGAATCTGTATTGATCTATTGCCATGATAGTAGATCATTTGCTTTAGTTATTTTGTTATCCTTATCTTACATAATTATTTTACCGTATATCCACTTTAGCATAATACCGTTTGACTATCTTAAATTATTACATTACATATTTCCCTTACTTTCCGTTACTTACTAGTAACTTCTTCGAGTTTTGTTATGATAGTGACACCGTTGTTTTTAGGTACAATAGCAGTTTTAGTTACAATACCAGACCTAGAAAAACAGATACAAAGCTTCACATCCCACAACAGTGAGCATAGCCTAATTATCGGAGGTGATTTTAATATTCCCACAATAGATTGGGATTCGTACAGTTTTATAAATGCAGGTAAAGACAAGGATCTATGCGAGTCCCTCTTATTTGGGTTCACCTCGAATTCCCTACATCAATTAGTCACTTCACCAACAAGGGGAAAGACCATTCTTTAACTATTAGCTACAAATATACCCGAAAAGGTCTTATATACTGAAGTTTTTGACGAAATCAATGATCACAGGGCTGTAAATGCTAAATTTTCTCTAAGAGTAGAAAAGGTTAACAAACCTAAGAGGTTTATTTATTCAATAAAGCTGACTGTGATGGCTTAAAATGTGAGTTAAAACGTTCCTTTCTAAGATTTGACGAATTAAGCAGAACTATTACTGTTGAGGATACTTGGAATAATTTTCTTGTAATAACACGTTCAACAATTCAGAGATTTATGCCTAGTAAATATATAAAAGAGAATAAGGAACCTTGATGGTACAATTCTGAAGTACGGAAATCTCTTAGGCAGCAAAGGGTGTGCCATGCCAGAATGAAAAACGCAGTTAAAGATTCCTCCCCTGATAAAATCAACGAAACCATACAGAACTTCAAAGCATCTAGGTCCACTGCCAAGAAGGCCTTCCGGAAGGCGCTAGCGGAATTCAAAAGGAAAAAATTAGGCGAACATTTGAACGATAACCCAAAGATGTTTTGGTCCTACGTCAGAGAAGTGCAGGGAAAAAAGTCCACCATAAACTCATTGAATACCTAAAAGGGGGATAAAGTAACGAGTAGTTTAGATAAAGCCAACATATTAAACTCGTTCTTCCAGAGTGTATTCAACATATCCTCACAAAATACACCCGAAAACCTTCCGAAAACATTTCAGCAGTCAATGGAAGCAATCAATATTTCCACCCACGGAGTAGAATTACTCCTTAACAACATAGACCCCAACAAATCTCCCGGACCTGATAAGATACCGGCGTGCGTGTGTAAAGAACTGTCGGCTGAAATTACCCCTTATCTTGCTATATCTAAGAAATAATTAGCACAAGAAAGCGTGCCAAACGGCTGGAAGGTAGCTTCGGTAACACCCATATTTAAAAACGGAGACAGGGAGGACCCCGGTAATTTTAGGCCAATATCGCTGACTTCCATTTCCTGTAAGATTCTTGAACACATCATTGTTAGTTCCATGATGAGGCACCTTGATAGCCAAGATTTATTAATTAATAACCAACACGGCTTCCATAAGGGTTGATCCTGCGAAACTCAACTCGCACTTTTTGTAAATGATATATTGAGCTCCGGTGAAAGCAGTATTCTAGTTGATGCGATATTCCTAAATTTTAAAACAGCTTTCGATAATGTTCCTTATTTCAAATTACTCGCAATTAGGGTGCAATTTGATTTCTTTGCTCTTAATAGTCACATTATAACTAGTCCCCACATTTCCATATTCCTTAAATAAAAATAGTTTACCACTGGTCTGCTAAAAATTGTATTTTCTGCAATGTAGATTTTATTGACAAAGTTGATTTGCCTCCAAATCTCTTCCAAAAGATGTTAGCCATGAAATAATCAGACGTATTCATTTCAAATGCATGGCTCATGTATGATTTCTCTTTCAGGGGGACGGGAAGCCAATCCAGGACATCACAAGGGTGGCCAAGATGGCCCCAAGCAGAAGAGAAAGTGGTCTTTGCCGGAAGGAAGGTGAGTGGGGCAGGAGACATTCATGTGACTCTTCAGGGGATGCTTGAGAAATTGGCACACTAGCCTTCCAAAGAGTTAAAGATAAAACATTGAGGTACACATTTCCAGAAGTGATTGATACCTGCTTGAAGTGTCCATGGCGTTTTATCATAAATCTTTGGGTACCAGGTGTGTTCAAGGAAATACCATAAAGTTGGAATGGTAACAATAGGTAAATCTCATTTATGTTTGTCCCATTCAAAGTGTTCTCAATGTTTGAACAAATACATTTCCAGCTTTAGAACAACCTCCAGAACACTTTATTTGGAATGTCATTTTATCCCATGGAACAGTTTCTTGCGATGTCATTGTTTGAGTCATGTCAGCGTCCTTTCAAAGTTGATTTCAATTTTAGGGTGAGGAAATTGTATGCCGAAGTATAAGGTGGATGAGAGAACACTTTTGTCTTATTTTTGGCCAAAAATTTACTCACAAGCAGAGATGTGTCAACTGGTGCATTGTTGCAGTGCAGCATGTAACTCTTGTTTCTGCGAAAAGCATACACCTTGATTGTTAATTGATGATTTGCATTCTATAAGTCATGCACTGAGTTAACATGAGGATCATCTGTTGAAGTGTAAGGTCGCCCACTTCCCTGGAGTATCTTTGAATTTAATTTTATTTATCGAATTTCAGGTGAATTTCTTCATTTTGAAGGGCTGAATTTCTCCATTTTGAATCGACTTAAGCAGACATAACACTGACTGGTATGTTGATTCATCTCCAAAGGCTCGTTGAAGCAGTTGGAACATCTCTGTGGAACTTTTCCCAAACTTAGAAGACAATTTAATGCACACATGTTGCTTCTTCAAATCTTTTATTTTCCATAAGACAAAACTTTACCACTGCTTGCTGCTGGCTCTTGACATTTGGTACTTCAGCACAGGAACGGCTGAACATAACTTGTGCCAAGTGTAGGTGACATGTTCTTTTGGTAACATTACAGTTTTAGCAGTTACGCACACCTTCATATGCTGACCTTCCAAAGTTGGATCTTGAACTTTTGTGATGATTTCCTGAGTGGTTGCACATTTTGGACTTCCTCCATGTGAATCACCTTGGAGGGCTCCATGCCTGCGTTTAAACTCATCTGCTCATAATGCCATGGTGGAAAATAAAGTCCACATTTACATTTACAATCGTTTGGATTTCTTTTACATAGAATTTTATCACTGGATGATGCTCGATTTTCCCCATTTCTAATAACACGCACTGCCTTCAGTGAACTGCTAGATAGAATGGATTGCAATTTCACATGGTGTCTATGCACATTTGTGCTAAAATGTGGGAAAAAAATCATGCAGTAGTGATATTATATTTGGGTGTGCCTGAGAACTTTTTAGACCACCTTCGTACATTGGCCAGAATCAATTGCGAGAGAAGCACATCACTTTGACATTTAATGCACATGCAGGGCACCATTTGAGTTTCAATATTCATCTTGAAGCGTAATTCGCTCTGGCATGTACATTATCACTAATTGGGTAGAAATAACATTTTCAGACAATAATAAGTTATTTATGCCAGAGCCAAATCCTCATTCAATGGATTACATCACCATTTTGAAATGTGTTGTATATGGATGTTTCTGGCAAGCAACACATAATATATTTGAGGAATAAGAGTAATGATAACTGTCAATGTGAATATGCATGGTAATTCTTGCATACGTATACTAAAGGCATTATTCAGCCCAAACTCCTTTAGGAGGCGAAATTTTCACAATTAACAAAAGTATTAGAACCAGACTAGAATCTTTCCAGAATAAAACCATTCGTTTCCTACTCAGAATTTATAGGCTAACCCATATGCAGCATGTGTGCTTGGCCCATAAGCTCCAGACCATCAGTTCATTTCTAAGTAAAATTGTCAAAAAATTCAGTAGACGCCTCTCAAAAGCCAATAACCTCCTTTTGAGGATCATCTGGGACTATGATATCTCTCAAAAAACCACAGTAACACTGCCTAAACAAATAACTCGCCTATGAGTCTATCCTTTCTCTCTTTATGGTTTCTTCCAACTCTAGCTAAGGTTATTTCTGTCTGTGACAATCTGATTGTCTCCAAATGTTGTAAATAATGTATAGAACCCCATTTATCACTGCAAGAGTGTACATATTTCTTTTTGTGCTATAATTTTAAGTGTTTAGAATAATTTGTATAAATATAATAAAATAATAATGATATATGTAATTCAGAAATATATAAAAAATGATAAATAAAAAAGGAAATAAAAACAATTGAAAAATATGCAATAAAAAATAAATAATATTTATAAAAATATAATATAAAAAAGTAGATATTTCTTCACTGTATCTTCATGTCATTTGTAAATCACGCTATCTGTGATCAAACATTTATGTACATTAGGTTTAGTATAGTCTGTAAGCTTCTCTTTCCATGCAAACAACACTACCAACATAACATAATTCACTTGTAGACTTTTCCTATAATTTTGTGAACAATACTGGTGGTGGAGGGTCTTTCCCACCGCGAAGGATTGTACCAGTCGGCACACAGTTGTGCCGCATCAGACAACACAATTGGCTGGAAACTGAATGGACACAAAAACAAAAGAGACAATATGTGAGAAGCGGCCATGATGAACAACTGGATCAAACCATGGGATTTATCCCCACCTGGAGTTCTCTGTGTCTACCAGATACTGACCGGACTGGACTACTTGGCTTCACTCTCCCGTTCGACCTCCCCTGCTCGGACTACTCTACTTCTCCTAAATATTGACGTGGACCTCCTGGACATCTCTACTCTCCCAGCACTGACCACTGAGCATCACAAGGACATGCTGGTCTTCTGAAGACCCTTTTCAGGACTACACTTTCTTGGCTGCTACCTGTGCTCCTATCTGATGTGGTATAAGGCCCAAGCAGTCAAGACACCTGGTGGGAGGGGGGCTAACTAGATCTCTCTTCTGACCGTTGGGTGGTGCTTTGCTGCTCTCACACACTTGGTCATCTTGTCCGGGAAGACCAGACAGAGGGCTTGCACCTCTAATGGATGTCTACTTGATCCGGAGGGTCCACTTTCTAGGGCTTCCATCAACGACACCTCACTTAGTGGCATAACTGCTAAAGTAATCCTATTTCCGAAACCCCAAAAACCTAAACACCTTGCCTCCCCATAAAGGCCTATAAGTCTCCTGTGCACTCAAGGTTAACTTTTTGAATCCACCATCCACGACTGTCTAGCCTCCACCTTGTGAACCCGCTCCTTTATCTTCCCTGAGCTAACAGGTAGGGCACAAACCCTAAGAAGTACCAGTATGTCATCTTTTCTTGTCACCCAAAGGCTCACAAAGGTCTACTGCTCCATTATGGCACTATTGTCATCAGTAAATCAAGCGAAGCCTAATTCTTAGGAGTTACTTTCAACAAAAAACTTAATTGTGCTGCTCACATAAACACCACTACTTCAACTGCCAAAGCTGCCGTAAACTCTTCATGTCCACTAATGAAGCCCAAATCTTTATTATCCATCGCCACCAAGGTACTTCTATATAGAAGAATGATCTGGTTCATTCTCTTCTATGCTATCCCAGCTTGGTTAACACTTAAACGCACCACCAGAAAATTCAAACAATGGAAAACAAAATTGAATCGAAATTGTTATCGAATTGTTATATTAATATAACAATTATAATGAAATATTAATCGAATTGTTCATAAGAAACATCAATATTCAGTAGGACCTAAAACTAACACCAATACATAAGATCCTCTCAGACTTGCTGCATTAATTTTCAGACTTGTAACAATAATAGCCTTTGCTTATATTAGATATTGCTATTATATTACATATATAATACTTATTGTTAATAGATATTGCTATAATATTGCTTATATTTGCTTATTATATGTATATATATATATATATGTATAAGAATAAGCTTATAACAATAACAGACTTAACAATATTCCCCAAATAGAAAACCTCTGGGACTACGACTTTAGTTTAACAAACACAAAAAGTCAAAAATCGCCCTTAACACTAGACATTGCCATTATCTAAACTACCCGCACTATACTTATCAAGTAGTATGCAAATAAATCAAACAAAATATGCACTTACCTAAATCAAAAAATGAATCCAGTCACAGATACCTGACTAGGTTAGGACTGATCTCGTCCACTTCTCTAAGATAGATTGCAGTCGGTCGGCTGGGCATTGAGGGAGAGTGAAGACTGAGGCTGTCAGTGACAGTATTCTTTAATCGGGCCGAGGGTTACTTGTTACCTGTCTCCCCTCTTTCCAAATGGTAAGTTGTCAAGTGTCCACTCGGAAAGCACCAGGTGACCGGGAGAACCCTGGTGAGCTGGTTATCTGAACTGGTGAGTGTGATTTTGTTAGAGCGGCATTTAAACTTGGTCTCCCACGTGCGATAGCCCCTAATGGAGTGAGCGCCCGGTGGGGGAGGCTAACTGAGACCCTCCTTCTCACCACTGGGTGGTGTCATTTCCTGTCCCCAAAAGGTCGTACTCCCCTGCCAGCTGGAAAGAGGGCTTGCACCTCCTGGCACTTCCAGGGCCACAGGGGAGTTCCACTTATTAGGGCTATAGTGGGTAGGATAGGGAGATCCTAGACCCAGACCAGCTGTGCCCTGTCCGCTTGCCGGCCAGGATCGGTTGGGGGGGTCGTAGGTGGGTCTCATAGTTTCAATAATTGCGTTCCCTTCCCCCTTTTTATTTTTTTAAGTGGGAGACTCCGATTGGACAAGAGTATTAGGTCCCCTCCGAAAGCCAGCAAATCTGGGCATAATGAAAATGCAGGAAAGCGCCTACTTCAACCGCAAATGACATTAATTCTGTTTCCTGCGGAAAACAGCAACAGACGGGCCAGCCAATGGAGAGCCACCATCGGCTTGGAAACAACTGCAATGGAAGTGGAAGCTCAAATTGACCACCCTCCAATATCGGAAGGCTTAACTAGTTCGCCGTGCGCTTATCCGGCCTTTATAACCTGATCTGCGGATCTTCACCAATTTACTGACACCATCTTAATAAAGGACTACACTTCGTTTTTGCTGTGCCGCTTCTCCTGCATCTACAGTGGACCCGCCTCCAGCATCTTCCCTTCCCCACTTCGCCATGGTGGCCGCCCCGTCGCCTGGTGCATCCTGTCCCGGCTTCCCGGTGGACCAGGACGGATTTCAACGTCCCAATCGGACTATCAAACTACCTATCCTGTCTGATGCGGCGCTGACCGGCGCCGACAAGATGAATCCGTTCCGGTGGGAGAACCCACCACTACCGGTATTAGTTACAAAATTATGGGGAAAATGACGTGTGATTTATATGGTGTTGGAAGTATTGTTTGTGTTAAACGAGAAGCTTACTAACTAGGTTGGGGACAAATAATTATTATTTTTTTCCTTTCCTTTCTTTTTTCATTTTATTTTTTTCTTTTATTCTTTTCAATTTTATTTTTTTATTAATATTTTTTGTTTCATATTATTTATCTTTTTTTATTATTATTAAGTTATTTTTTAAATATATTTATTATGTCTTTTTTTATTTTTTTATATGCGTATATACAGTTTTTTTTCCTCTCTCACACATTTTTTAAAACACTTATATATATATATATATATATATATATATATATATATATATATATATAAATTATATGAACAGAAAGCACATATTACATTTTTAACATATCAAAATTTTTTTATGTGGAAAGTTGGCTCTGACTGATAAAGCTAGAAGAATTTAACATTAAAAGATAGAAAGGAAAGACTCATAGATGAGTAATTTGCTTAGGCAGTGTGACTGGAATTGTGTGGGATATCATAGTCCCAGATATTATTTATTAGTGGATTATTGGTGTTTGGGAGCCGTTTACTAAATTTAAGGACCGTTTTGTTTATGAAGGATTTCATGGAAGGGGGTTTGTGGGCCGAGCGCACATGCTGCATTTTGGTCCGATGGGAAATATTCAGGATGAAGCGGAGGGTTTTGTTTTGAAAAGCTTCTAGTTTAGTACGGATGCCTTTTTTAATGGTGAAGATTTCGCAACCGTAAAGTACCTTCGGGCGAATAATCCCTTTGTAGAGGCGGACTCGGGCTCTATGCGACAGGGGGGAGTTCTCGAAAAATAGATTGGTCATTCTGTTTCTGGCGGCGAGGGCAGCACAGATTCGATTTTCCAGATGGGCTTGGTAGGTTAGTTTGCCATCTAGAATCACGCCTAGGAAACGATGAGAGGAGGCTCTTGGGATCAATGTGTTTTTAATGCGTGGGGAATTGTGTCGGTCATGTTTGCGTTCAAAGTGAAAGTGTGTACTTTGGGATGCGTTAATCTGTATTTTCCATGTGCGGGTCCAGCGGTGAATGAGTGTTAGTTGGCTGTTGATCTGGAGGTTGAGGAAATGGTGGTGTCGTCTGCATACATGTGGAGCTGTGTGTGTTGTGATTTGGGAAGGTCGTTGATGTAAAGGTTAAAAAGTGGAGGGCTGAGCAGAGAGCCTTGTGGGACGCCAGCTGATGCTGGGCGAATTGAGGACAGCACAGGCCCATCAGCGACTGAATTTGCGACGGTTGAGGTAATTTTGTAGCAGGCGGATGAAAGGGGGAGGGAAGTTGTGGGATTGAAGTTTAAAAAGGAGGCCTTTGTGCCAGACTTTGTCAAAGGCTCGGGCGACATCCAGAAAAACAGCGTCAGTGGGCCGGCGGGGTAAAAAACCTCGGGAGATAGTTTCGACTAAGCGGAGGACTTGGTGGGCAGCGGAGGTATTTGAGCAAAAGCCGAATTGCTCGGGGCAAAGCATGTTATGGGTAGAGGCATGGTTTTCGAGGTGGGATAGGATGATTTTTTCGAAGATTTTGGAAAGGTTAGAAAGAAGGGTTATGGGTCGACAGTTGCCAGGGATGGTTGGGTCTTTGCCAGGTTTAGGGATTAAGATTACTTTGCAGGTTTTCCAGGTCTGTGAGAAGTAGGAGTTAAGGTAGCAGTGATTTAATAAGTCGGCTAATGAAAGGGTAAATTTTGGAACAAACTGGCGGATTTGAGTAGAGCGTTGGAGATTTTGTCTAGGCCTGGGACAGTGTTGGAAGGAAGGGAGTTAATTATGAAGTAGATTTCAGACTGGTTGGTAATGGGAGGTAAGTTGGGTGGGTTATAAGGTAGTTGGCGCAGTGAATTTTTGATACTGTCATCGTGACGGGATGGGGTTGAGTCTGAGGTCATAGTGTTTTGAAGAATGTCGGCTTGAATTTCTACTTTGTGTTTTGGGTCAAAGATGTAATTGTTGTTGTGTTTTAACGGAGGAGAAAAGATTTTATTTTTTGAAGGGATCGTGTAATTTTCCAAATTGATTTGTCTTCAAAGTTAAGTGTTGATATGTGAGACTCCCATTTTTTTGGCTTTGATTTTGTTGATTTCTTTTTTGACTTGGTTACTTAGGTAAGTGTATTCGTGTTTATGAAACGGGAGTCTGGAGTGTTGCCAGTGTCTGCGAGCTGTTTCGATGTTTGATGAGGTTAGGGTTATGAGGTGTCAGGTTTAGTGAGTATGTGTTTTTTGGGGACTGTTCTTGTGGTTTTTTCGAGTGCTGTATGTAATGTATTTGTCAAGTGTATAGCGCGGTTGTTCAGGTCATCATAGGTGGGATTTTGTAAGGGGATAAGGGGAAGCAGGAGGGTTGAGAGGGTGTCTGGGAGTCTGTGCCAGTCAGTTATCTGTCTTGTAGGTGGCAAATCAAAAATGGGTTTTAGTGGGATTGAAACAAGGATAGGGAGGTGATAAGAGTTGAAGGCGTGAATAACTGAGGGAGGAGCGCGAAGAGGAAGGTTCTGGGAAACGGCAAAGTCCAGGATGTTGCACCGAGCTCGAGCTTGAGGAATATATGTGGGTTCGATGGGAGAGAATAGTTTTTGGCTTAAAGGAGGTGTAGGAGCGCAGGATTCGGCCGCTGGGGTTGGTAGATAAACAACCCCAATCTCGATTTTTGGAGTTCCAGTCGCCGACGAACAAGGCTTTTTTGTGGAGCGAAAAAAGTGTTCAGGTCTTCCCTGCTCAGGACGTGTGAAGGAGTGTGATAAATAGAGTAGATGTGTAGGTCGCCCTGCGGAGTGTGAAGTGTAATACCAAGAGCCTCTAATTTATGGAGTACAGGGGAGGGAAGAGGGGTGTGCTTTAGACCCCTCCTGACGAGAACAGCTAATCCTCCTCCAGGGGAGTTTCGGTCTAGTCTGTAGATGTTGTATTGCGGGGAGAAAAGTGAGATGTGTGGTTTGAGGAAGGTTTCTTGTAAGAGTATTAAGTGTATTTTGTGCTCAGCCGTGTATTTGAAAAGTTCTTTTTTGTTTGATATGCCATTGCAGTTCCATGAGAGAATGTTTATATTTGTGGAGGGGAGAGAGTCAGTGTTGATTGAGCAGTTGATGGTTCAGCCTGGAGGAGGAATATCTGTTCTAGCAGGAAGAGTTTCTTGTCCTTGACAGTTGAGAGAGAGGACATTTTCCCCCATATTTCTTTCAGGAAGGACAAGAGTTGATTGGTCAGCGGGTGTAGATTGTGTTGGGGTTTGAGAAGAGGGGTCAGAGGTGATGTGCGGGAGTGAAGGGAATGCAGAGGAGTGGGTGAGGGCTGCTGAGAAAGAATGAATTAGAGGTCTAGGGGCAGGGGCAGGAGAAAAAGCGGTGTTGTAAAGGCGTGATTTCATAACGGATTTTGCTTGCCTGTGGACTGGGCAGCCTCTGTAATTGGCCGTGTGGTCGTTGTGGCATAAGTAACACTTAGCTGGAGTGTCGGGGGACTTAGTACAGGCAGAGGTCGAATGAGGATCGCCGCAGCGCACACAGTTAGGCGGTAGGCTACAGTGGTTTTTAGTATGCCCCAGAGCTTTGCAGCGATGGCATTGGACCGGTTGCAGGGGTTTGCGAAAAAAATCAATTTTAATGCCAAGACCGAAAAGGTTGGAAGTAGAGAGGAAGGCTTGGGCGTCAATATTATTTTCAGCTGAGACCTGACAGGTGCGCGTTGGGTATTTTTCTACCTGGGTTGTACCCAGGGCCCTTTCAGAGTCTGTTGGTCTCGTGGACCAGATCCTGCGGACATTTATAATTGGAAAACCTTTCCTTTTAAATTCGGTGGTAATTTCCTCGTCGGAAATGGATGGGAAGAGGCCACGCAGAAAGAACTCCCGCCTACGTTCCGAGTCCAGTTGGTAGGTGACGTAAGGAATACTTCTTTCTTTGAGGATGGAGGCGACTTTGCTGTAGTCCTCGATTGAGGAGCATTTAACTATGGCGGAAGAGGGACCGGTGGAGTGACATAGGGGGGGAGTGTTGCATTCACGCATGATGGCAGCATGAAGGACCGGCCAGTTAGTTGTGTCGGCTATTTTAAATGGAGGAATTCTTCTGGGTTTGCCGGAAGGGCCGTTATTGTGAATGGGGCCCAAAGAGTTAACGGGGATCCGCGGGGGAATCAGATGCAGCATGTGCTCTAGAGGGGACTTCTGGGATGGAGGAAAGAGGGAAAAACGGTTATGTGTTGTCGCTGCTAAAGGTTCGGGAGCAGAAGGAGTGTTTCTGGTTCTTTTATGGGGACCTTGGATTTGGAAATCAAGGAGAGCGAGTCGAGGAGGTTGGGATTCTTATGGATGAGGTTTTGGAAGAAAACCTTTTTTTCAGCCTCAGGAAGGTCCGTAATAGTTTGAATAAGGGCTACATTTACTGATGGAGGGGAAGGGTCGATTTTTATTAGCAGCTTTAGCCGCCATTCTGGTGCTGTAGACAGTCACCGGGGGGATATCGGAATCCCCTGATTTAGGCATGGTGGTTTAATTAAGCCATGCGAGAGAAAAAAAAATTTAACAATAAAAATAAAAAAATAAAAGAGGGAGGGGGAAATAAACCCTAAGAAGTGGAGCCTGACGGTTCCTCTGGGCGTGCAGGGGAGGTTCAAGCCCTCTGCTCAGAGTTGCCGACTGAGATGACCAGGGGACGATGCTGGGCAGGTGCGCTAATCCAGGGTGATAAGGTGGGACTAAGTTAGCCACCCCCCCTTCTTACCACCAGTGCCAATTAAACTTGGCAATGCTTTTTGAATTGTAAATGATAGCCCTGTAAAGGGCAGAGTAAAGTGGTCCCAAAAAAGGATGTGGCCCCGATAAGGACCGAGGTGGCAGCAGAAGTTGTAGCACTGTTGGACTCTACCAAACAGTGGTGGTCCCAAAAAGGATCGGTCACGACGTGGCAGGCAAAGTCCGGTGTAGATCGGCAGTAAAGGACGAATGTTAGGAGAAAAGTCCACATAGGATGACTTGTGGTGGTCCCAAAAAGGACCGGGCTTGATGAAAAGATGTTCCAGGCAGGCAGGGTCGGGCGAAGAGTAAAACAGCAACCGGTGAGAAGAAAGCAGAGGTAAATCGTGGTCCAGACGAGCAGGGTCAGTGGTTAGCCTCAACAACCGCAAGAATCGTAAACCGAAGAGTAGTCCAGGAAGGCGTGGTCGAGCGAGAATACCAATATAGAAGGCCTAAACGCTCACAATGCAGCAGGGCGCCTTCTTTACTCCAACTAACTCGCTGCTCGCTCCTCCGCTCAGCGGGGCTCAGCTCTCGCTCGGACTATCAAAGTCCTGGGACCGATTTTTAAGGAGTCTCCACTCCGGTACTCGCCCCGGCGTCCGTCGCCCGTTTACACCCTTGAGCGACGCTTCGATGAAGCGTGCGCGCACGTCTGTGGACATATTCGTCGCCATCCCGACGTCTAATTCCTTCGCGGCTCTCGCTCCCGAGACCTACTTTTCCGAGCCGGTCATGGAGACCGACGCTGCGCCGTTACAGGCAGTCCGGGAAGCTGCATCGTCCCGTCGCCGCGGCCGAACCGCGGCCCCCGTCCCCCTCCGCTCGTCGTGTACGACGTAGAGGACGTCCGCGCGTTCTGCAATCTGATCCGGTCCATTGTATCGGATCAGTCATTCACCGTGGCCTACGGCGACCCTTCTGCCCTGGTGGAAACCCGTACGATGGAGGACTTCCGCAGCCTTCGCGCGGCGTTGTCAGCAGCTGACGCCCAAGTCTCCACTTGTGGAGTCTGGGAGGAAAAGACTACGTCTTTTACCTTCCGCGGTCTTTCCCCTCGCCACGAGGTCGAGGATCTCCTCGAGGACCCTCGCGCCCTCGGGATTGATGCTGGGCGCAGCCACCAACTGTCCTCCGAGGGGAAACCCATCGGAGTTTTCGTCGTGGCGATCGCTCCTTCAGCCCAGTGGACGATATCGTCCCTTAAAGGCGCTTCGGAGCGTTGGAAACAGCGTGGTGACGGTGCGCCTTTGTGTGTACCGTGATCCGCAGCTTTGTCATCGCAGCTCCCGTTTCGGGCACGGAAGCTTTTTCTGTTCAGCTTCCCCTAGTGGCCCCCTGTGCTCCGGCCGTCATTCCCTCCAGGAATGCCCACGCGACGGGAAGGAGAAGTGCCACAACTGCGGCGGAGAGCACGCTGCTTTTTTGCCCTTGTACGCCAAGTTGGGCGCTGAGAAGGAGCGCCGCGAGGAGAAGCCGTCGCGGGCGCGGCACCGCTGCTCCTTCTGCTGCCGATGGCCGTCAGCCGTCTCCGGGGAAGTCCTCCGTTGCCGCTCTTAAACCCGCTTCCTTGGGAACAAGGAATGCCTGGTTTGGCGGCAGCGCATCCCGCGGCCCGGTGACCAGGGCCCCGCACCTCGTCCGCGCCTCAGCCTCAACTTCCCCGTGCTTCCGGCTCCTGCTCCGTCCACCTCGGAGAGTGCGTTGTCCCTTTGCGGGAGCGCCGTCGCCTGGATCGCTTGTCGACTCCGATGCCATCCGCCCTTCCAGGGACCACCACCACTTCGTCGCCGCCGCTGGAAGCGATCTTTTTAGCGTCTTCGGGACGCTTCCAACCGTTACGGCTGCGCTGCAGTTGCACCATTAGGTCCTTTCGGCGACGCTCCAGCAGTTGCCTGCACTTCTCGCCATGGATAATCTCCTTCCAAGACGCCGGCATCTCGTCATTGCGTCTTGGAATGTGGGAGGCGCCGTGGCGAAGAAGACTCATGAGCTGCTTTCGTTCCTGTCTCGACAGCGCTGCGAAGTAGCTCTTTTGCAGGAAACACCTGGGGCAGCAGGACCGCTGGACCCTTCCGGGTTTCCACGTTTTCCGGGACGACAGAGCGAGCCGCGGAGGGGGGACGGCGATCTTGGTCGCGAAGCATCTGCGTGCACAGCATTTTCCACTGCAGCCTTTCCTATCCACGGAATCCACAGCCATCGACTTGGAGTGTGGCGAAGGTCCTCTTCGCCTCGCTTCTGTCTACAATCCACCGCAGGGGGTTTTTCGCACGGACGAACTGAACTCGCGGCGATATGCGTAGGATCTATTCCTACGATCGCTGCGGGATATTTCAATGCGAAACACCCGGATTGACATTTTCGGATTGGCAACTCCTGGGGACATGGCTTGCGGCACTGGATCTCCCAGGAAGGGCTTGCTGTCATCGGTCCTCGTACGCCGTCTCATTTTGCTACTCGCGGAACGAGCTACGTCTTGGACATTGCTGTGCACGCGCGCTTGCCGACGGCGTTCTCTGCGTGAGCTTTGCACGCCTTGGACAGCGACCATCTCCTGGTGCTTTTCCATCTTTCGAGGCGCCCGCTGCTTTTGCCGCCACGGACATCCGGGGACGACGCAGCTGCCGACTGGACTCTTCTTCGCCATAACATCACGGACAAGATTGGTTCCCTTCCGCTGCCGCCTGCCGTCGGCTCTCCCGACGAAATCGATCGCTAGATCGATTTTTTGACGGACGCCGTACGGTCGGCGGTATCGGACACAATTCCAGAACGCCCAGTCCGGGAATAGAATCATCTTCCCCTCCCGCGGTCCATCCGGGAGGAGATCGGCGAGAAGACTCGGCTCCGTTGGCGCTTCCAGCGTTCCCGATGCCCGGACGTCAAACGGCAGCTGAATGCCGCTCAGCGCCGCATCCGCGACCAGATCCAGGCCTTTAGGACCGACAGCTGGGAGAGAAAGGTATCCTCTCTCTCGCCCGAGGACGGTTCCTTGTGGAGGATGGCGCGCCGTCTCTGCCCGCAGACCCAGGACGCCGCTCCGATCCGATCTGAGACGACGTTGCTGCGTTCACCGGAGGAGAAGGCTGCCGGGATGGCGGACCATCTGGCGGAGATCCGCTGTCATCCCCTGTGCCTCCGCCGAGGCCGCCCCGACACGTACGAGACCGCGAGTAGTTGCCGCCGTCCATCGACGAGGAGGACCTTCGAGGGGCCATTCCGAGATTGAAGCCGCGGAAAGCGCCTGGGCTGGATGGCATTTCTAATGCTGTAATGGTCCAGATGCCGATTTCCCTCGCCTCGATGCTTCTTTGCATCTTCAACGCGTGCCTCGCCATCGGTTATTTCCCATCCCGGTGGAAGGAGGCGCATGTGATTTGCATCCCAAAGGCGGGGAAATCACGGGCGCTAGGGAACTTTCGCCCGATCTCCTTGCTCAGCGGACTGGGAAAGCTGTTCGAGCGGGTCCTTCTTCACCATCTCGTCGTCCTCGCCGGGGAGCTGAGCGTCATCCCAGACCACCAATTTGGGTTTCGCAGCGAGCATTCAACAATGCACCAGATCGCGCGCTTGCTTAATTTTGTCACTGAAGGTTTTAACCGACGGCACTCCACCGTCGGCGCCTTCTTCGAGATTAGCAAAGCATTCGATCGCTTTTGGCATGAAGGCTTGCTGTGGAAACTCGAATGTTTCTGCTTTCCGCGGTGGCTAACGGAGATTACGGCTTCGTGGCTCCGCGGACGGACATTCTGCATCGGTTGGGATCACGCGACGTCTGAGAAGCGGCATATCCGTGCAGGCGTTCCCCAGGGAAGTCTGCTCTCGCCGCTTCTCTTCAGCATCTACACGGCGGACTTTGGCAGCAATGTCGTCGTCGCGACCTACAAGGCATATTCGGCCATCCTCGCACGCTTCTTTCCAGTCCCAGACGGCGAGGTACCTGCAGCGGGCGATTGACGTGCTCCTGCCATGGTTCTCTCGCTGGCGCTTTGGCGTTAACGAGAAAAAAACGCAGGCCATCGTCTTTTCCAAAGGACCGAAGGAGCCCGGCGAAATTCTCGTTGGTGTGACTGAAGTTCCTTGGCAGAGATCGGTCGTTTACCTCGGTGTGGTGCTTGATAAGCACCTCAACCTGCGTTACCACGTCAGGCGAGCGGCCAACTCCACGGCGACGACGCGACATCTCCTCGTGCCCATCCTCGGCAGCCCCAGCGTTCCTCTTCGGCGACGTCTCCACCTGTTCACGGCGGTGCTTCGCCCTGTCCGCATGTATGCTGCTCTCGCGTGGTGCGGCATCATGTGTGCTGGGGCGCATTCCGCGCTCTGCACGGCGGACAGGAGGAACCTTCGGGCGACGCTGCGTCTCGGTTGGACCCCGAGAAACGCAGCGATTTGTGAGATCGCCGGGATGTCTCCGGCGGATATTCTTCGCGAGCAATGCATCACCTTCAGGGAGCGGGCAGCTGACTCTTCCCATGGGGAAATCCGCGGCATCACCAATGTCGTGGTTTTTCCGTGGGATAAACATCCCCGTCCACGCGCCGGTACCGGGCTCGAAGAGGCCAGCCTCCGGAGAAACGGAGACGACTCGTCAGAAATTTCGGAATTATTTAGCTCCGAAATGGTATGACAGTGGGGGTGACTATCTGGCACGTCCGAGCGTAGCCGAGAAGATCATCGCTGAGGAGCAGGGATGCTGGGCAGCGATAAACGCCGGCGCGATTCGTCGCCGCGGCGCCGCACAACAGAGGTCGCTTAACTAGTAATGCGGACGACTTCATTCTGATGAAAAAGACGAAGGACAGATCTTAGCAGAAATCAACTCAAGAGATGCTCTTAAACTGTCGAGCAGAAAAAGAAAAAAGAGTGATTGTCGAGGCGCAAGCGTGTCGTCTGTCGCTAAAGCACCCCCGCACCAGTGACAATGGTTACCATGGAACGAAAGGGAAAAGAAACAATGGGAAACTGGATCCGGGGAGGTGAGGACAGCTATACGTTGAAAAGTCTTTCAGCTGCGCCGGGAAATGAACTCTCCTTCCGGAACGGGTTGCTCGCCCCTCAACTGGGCGGACGGGAGCCTGGGGTGTCGGCGCTGCATGGGGCGCCGTTGCTGTCCGGGGGTCAGCAGTCTGGTTCGTCAAAGGAGCTCTCCACGCCAATACGGGTGTAGCCGTTGTCGGTGATGACTGGGTGGGGGATGGTGATCCAACTGCTCCATGTTGAATCTCACAGGCGTTGAAGGCCGGTGTCAGGGGATCTATGGATAATCGCCTTTCTCGGCCTCGGATGCAAAGCAAATAAAACTTGCTTTCCCTTTGAAGTACCTCAAAGGGTCCCTCGCATGGCAGCTGAAAGGCGCCGCGGGTTCTGTCAACCCTGGACTAACGACCACGTTGACGACGACGTTGGCCGTATGGCCATCGGAAAATGAGTCGTTCCCGTTGAGCGGGAGGTTCAGGAGCGTCTCCTTTTAAAAAACTCTTTGGCCAGCACCATCATTGGCGTCCCCCGATGTCCTGGGGGCTCGCTAAACCGTGCCGGTGAGTAAGACTCACCCTTACCGGTCATTTAACAAATATAGAAAAGCCATGGCATTCGTGTAACATGTCGGAGGTGTATGTACTGTTTGCGTGAAAAGAGAAGTTTACAAACTACTCTGGCAGTGTAGTTGTGGCCAGCCTAAACTTAAAATTAATCTAAGAACTATGACCTACATAAAAGTTGTTTTTTCCCCAGCATTTATTTTATTATTTTTTCCTATTGATAAAAGCATATGGTTTGCAAAATATGAACTAGAAGGTAAAATCACCTAATAAGAACAAAAATTGTAAAATGTCGGAAGACTACCCCGCTGTCGTACCATTTTGTAGCAAAACTGCGAGATCGGGAGCGACAGCGGTGCTCCGAGACGGAGGCGATAGACATGAAATATTTCTGATTAAAGCTATCCGTGAAGCGGGTAAATCTAGGAAGAGGTGTTATTAATTAGTAGACACAGGAAGACTCATAGACGAGTGATATCTTTAGGCAGTGTGTATGTTTTCTTCCTTGGGGGCGTGTAATCCCGTATGTTACGGAGAAGAGGGTTTTTGGTATGAGGTAGACGTGCCGAAAATGACTCCGCTTGCTTGCAGATGAATTCCGCGATGGAGGGAATTTTATGGGCGGTACGGACATCGGCCATCCGGGTCAGTTTGCTGATGCGTAACAAGGCCCGGATGGATTTGTTCTGGAAAGTTTCCAAACGGGACCAGATGGACTTGTGCACGGCGAAAACCTCGCAGCCGTAGAGAAACTGCGGGCGGCTGCCATTTCCGACAGCAGCGTAAAACGATTCGCCGCAGCGTGAAGCAATTCGCCGAAATAGACCAGAAATCGTCGCACAGTGCGTCGAGACCGTCGCACAGTGCTATCATTATTCGTAATTTTTTGACAAAAAATGCAACAAATACCATCCAACAGCCACCGAATTTACCTGATTTGGCTCCCTGTGACTTCTTTCTGTTCAATCGAGTTAATAAACCATTACGGGGAACGCGTTTTAGCAGCCGAGAGGAAGTAATGGAAAAATCGCAGGAAGCACTGATGGACATACCGAAAACCGAATATAAAAAATGTTTCGAGGATTGGATCAAGCACCGGCATAAGTGTGTTGCAGTCGATGGGGATTACTTTGAAGGGGACAATATAGATTTAGATGAATAAACTTGTATTTTTAATTTTCTGAATAAATTCCAGGAACTTTTTGATCAAGGTAGTATATTAGAATAAGCTTATAACAATAACAGAGTTAACAATATTCCCCAAATAGAAAACCTCTGGGACTACGACTTTAGTTTAACAAACAAAAAGTCAAAAATCGCCCTTAACCCTAGACATTGCCATTATCTAAACTACCCGCACTACACTTATCAAGTTGCATGCAAATAAATCAAACATAGAATATGCACTGACCTAAATCAAAAAATGAATCCAGTCACAGATACCTGACTAGGTAAGGAACGTTCTCGTCCACTTCTCCAAGATAGATTGCAGTTGGTCGGCTGGGCATTGAGGGAGAGTGAAGACACGCTGTCAGTGACAGTATTGAATCGGGCCGAGGGTTACTTGTTACCCGTCTCCCCTCTTTCCAAATGGTAAGTTTTCAAGTGTCCACTCAGAAAGCACCCGGTGACTGGGAGAACCCTGGTGAGCTGGATATCTGAACTGGTGAGTGGGATTTCGTTAGGGCGGCATTTAAACTTGGTCTCCCAGGTGCGATAGGCCCTAACGGAGTGAGTGCCCGGTGGGGGAGGCTAACTGAGACCCTCCTTCTCACCACTGGGTGGTGTCATTTCGTGTCCCCAAATCACTTAATCACTTAGGCACTTTCACTGAGTTACTGGTATCGTCTTCGGTTCGTCGCGGCTCTTCCTGGTGTCCTGCAGCTGGATGTCTTCTAGGCTTGCGGCGGGGTTGCCGAAATAGAGGTGGGTCAAGGAGCAGGCTTGGGGGAAAAGGGAGAATGGTACGGACCCGGTGCGGTGGCAGGGAGATGTCATGGTAGTACTGTTGGAGTTGGCCCGAGATCACCCATGCTGGGGACTGCAGTTTCCTGACGGGTCGACGGGGGAGAAGGCCACCCACGGTGCTGAGGATGACGGTGAGCAGCTCCTTGTTGGAGTCTGCTAATCGGGCTGCGTTCCTAGAGCGGGCACAGCATAACCTGTGACGGATAGGCTTGATGTCAGCACGGTGATACACGTACTCTCTCGAGGCATCAGGAGGTAGGAGCAGCCGTCGCAGGATCCTGCGCTCTAAGCTAGACAAGTGCCCTAGACTATTGGGATGAGGGAGGACTGCGAGCGCCGCGTACTCCATGACGGGCCTGATGAAGACCTTGTATAGGAGCACACCGCAGCCCTCGGAGACCCCATGGCCGTTAGCCCGGACGGCACATAAGAGATTAGTGCGACGGCTGCACCTGGCCCATACCTCCCCCACATGCTGTGAAAAGGACAGGTGCTTGTCAATGAGGACACCTAGGTATGGTACTGAGGTGGATGGGAGTATGGTCTGGTTCCATAACTTAAGGGAGGGTGGTGAAATGCCGGCTGTACAGGTGTCGTGGCTACCAGCAAACACCATGAGGGTGGATTTGAGGGGATTGGGCCGCAGGCGCCACCTCAGGAACCATCTCTCCAGGGTAGAAGTGGCCCACTCTAGATGTTTTATGGCCGTTTCTACCCGCTGTGCTTGGATCCACAGCGCTGTGTCATCCGTGTACTGGGAGAGAGTGACTTGCTTGTTGGGATACTTGTCCGTTGGCATGTCCCAGCAGAACAAGGTAAACAGTAGAGGAGAGAGCACGGTTCCCTGAGGGACTCCGGCGAAAAGCGGAAAGGAAGTGGATAGGTGCCCGTCGACTCGCACTCTGGCCTGCCTATCACGGAGAAAGGAAGAAATTAGTCTGAGGAGCGGAGGGGTCACACCCGGAGTAAGGGAGAGCTTCCCGACAAGTCCATCATGCCACACCCTGTCGAAAGCTCTCTCTGTTGAGGAATAACGTGGCCACATACTGCCGATGGTTGATGGCCTTGGCTGCTGTTGAAGTGAGGAGGGCAAGGGGATCTGTCGTACGTCTGTGGGGGCGGAAACAAAATTGATGAGGCAGTAGGACGCCGTTAGAGGTGAAGTGGTGGGTGAGCCTTCGGGTGATGATTCTTTCGAACCACTTCCAGATTACGAACTGGCCGGTAGTTCTCTGCTTTCCTGGAGTCTTTCCCCTGTTTTGGAAGCATGATCACAGTCATGGCCTTCCAAGCCGTGGGAAAGTAACCTAGCGAGAGCAGAGAATTAAATATTAACAGGAGAGGGTTATAACTGGATGGGGCTTTAAGGATGTGGCACGTGGTTATCCCGTCGTTCCCTGGGGATGTTTTCCTATGGGGCCTACTCTCCGCCATTTCCTCCTTGGTGATTAATGCGAGGATATTGTCAGCCGTGGATGTCCGCTCTGGTGTCTGTAGGGGAAGGAGAGAGTAAGGTAGTGACTCTAAATGGAGTCCGCAGACCGCCTTGTGCCCCTCGTCGAAGGCCGGGTCCTCCTGCAGGCAGAACACGTCAACCAGCACACGACGAAACTCCTCCGCCTTGTCCGTGGGTTCTGCAACAGGAACACCGTCCCTGTTGATGAGGGATGTGTTGGGCTTCGTGCATTGCCCCGAGAGGACCAGGAACTGCTTCCTAAATTTAGTACCGTCTCTGTTGTCGAGCTTAGAGCAGGCGGTCGCCCAGGATTGCTCCTTGTAAGCTATCACCCGTCGCTAGATGATCGCGTTCGAGCGGTTCCATTCTGTTTTCAACTCCGGGTCCCTCGTACGAAGCCATTGCCTGTAAAGAGAGCACTTTCCTTTTATTAATCGGACTACATCCTCTGGTAGTGGGGGACGAGAAGGATCAATCTGCCGCATGGGGATCCACGGTGTCGCATCCCGGAATGCGTCTGTAACCCTGGACTGGGCTTCATCGACCTCGCACCGTGACTGCGGGGCAGGTAAGTCCCGCGTGGCATGAGCGATAGTTTTGTTGAAGGCCACCCAATCAGCATTCTTGTTGTCATTGATTGTGAAGCTTCTATTTTTCTGGGGGCGTAGGCCCTAAAACGTGAAAGAGAATGGGAGGTGGTTGGACATGATGCAGTCCCCAATGGTGACATCCCCGGTCAGCGGGAGCAGGCTGGGAGAGACCAAGCCTTGGTCAGGGTAAAATGGACCACGTCCAATGAACGTTGGGAAGGGAATGTCAAAGCGGATGAGCGGATTGGTTAGGAGAAATGTCTAACCGGCGACCCTTTGCCGTGGTGATCGCATCTCGAAACGACCGACTCCTGGCATTAAAGTCGCCGAGTACAATGCAAGGTTTGCCTAGGGACAGAATAAAAGTCAGGAGTGCTTTCGGGTTACCACTGGTTGGGCCCTTCCTTTCGTTCCGGTGGTCGGTCCCTAAGCTAGAAAAGAAGGGCGAGCCTCCTCCCGCTTGGTGGTCGATGTGGTTCGCACTCCGTCCGCCTCGAAGCCGAAAGGGTCTCCTGCAGTCCGGGTGCCGTTAAGCTGCTGATGCTGCGTATTCCTCTGCTGCACTGCTGCTGCTGCTCGTCTCTCTCTCTTTGGCATTTTGGCCGTGAATATATAGCCCTCGTTCTTTCGGCGCTGCGCTGTGATTGGCCCATTTTTGGAACCATCTCTTCGAAGCCTAATAATAATAACTGAAAGTAATATAATAAAAAATACTAAAAATCATTCAATTAAGTAGATCACACAAATGGTTAGTTATACTAGTTTATGAAAATTAATCAAGCTCTCACACTCAATCAGGGCATACGAGAGGTTTCCCTCTGCACCAGTGGTCCGTCAGTCACATGTATAATATTAAAAATGATAGTACTAATAATTGAAAATTACTCACGTACTCTCTAGCTTGGATGTAATAAGCAGCATTGATCTGTGCTAGTCTCAAGCACTGGGATTTCCTAGTGTTCCTTCCAATTCCAGATACACTAAACTTCTTGGAAGATTGGCTCCATTCTAAACAGATCCCCAAAGAAATTATTAAAGAGTACATGCTATTGGCAAATGTGATTATGAACCGAAACTACTTCACTTTCAACCGATAGGTATAAAAGCAAAACTGGAACCGTAATGGGCAATTCCCTTTCCTCTTTCCTTGCGAACCTTTCCATGTCCAAATTTGAAGACAACTGCAAAGGTCCTTTCGACTATTTCCCTACCACTTGGCTGAGATACATCGATGATATTTTTGCAATTTACGATACTAACCAAGCCCCTCTAGAACAGGGTGGTGCTTGGTTGCTCTCACATACTTGGTCATCTTGTCCGGGGAGACCAGACAGAGGGCTTGCACCTCTACTGGATGTCTACTTGATCCGGAGGGTCTACGTATTAGGGCTTCCACCAACGACACCTCACTTAGTGGCGTAACTGCTAAAGTAATCCTCCTTCCGAAACCCCAAAAACCTAAACACATTGCCTCCTCATTAAGGCCTATAAGTGTCCTGTTCACTCTAGGTTAACTTTTTGAATCCACCATCCACGACTGCCTAGCATCCATTATCCAAACCCACTCCCTTATCCCCCCTGAGCCAACAGGTTTCAGGCAAAGGACCACTACCCATCAAATCCTAAGGTTAGCTGAACTAATCATGTCAGGGTTCAATGCCAGACTCCTTACATAGTTATCCTGGACATTGAAGCTGCATTCTACAGAATCGGGACAATAGTACTCATCCATAACACAGGCCTACAACAAAAATTTTTTTTTGGTGGCTGGAATCTTTGTGCTGATTTTAACTATATTTGTAGAGCTGAATCCAAATATGAAATCCGTTTTTATGTTACAGTTCTACTTTTTTAGATATGGCACATCTTTCGATTAATTGTTTTAATATTTGATATATTCCGGAAAATAATTTTCAAAGTTAAATAAATCTATAAGTATACTAATTTATAATCACTCTGCGGTGTTCCTTTTATTTTCAATAAACTGTCAATAAGTTTTATGTATATTTCTATATTGTAGGCCAATGAGATTAAAAAACAAAATTGTTTGTATCGACTTTGGTAAAAGATGGCGAAATAAGTCCCTAAGGTAGCCGTTAGATGGCATCCACGTTTTCTGTTCTCTTGACAGCCATTTTTGTTTCATTAGTTGCCCTTGGCTATTTGGAGCAGGTGGACGGACTTTACTTCAAAGTGTAACTTTTTGTAAAACATCATCTAAAAATGAGCTCAAGTCGAAGATGCTGTTAATGATCCTGATGTGTTTTGTTGCGTTTGTGAGGAATATATGGTAAAAGAAAAAAGGAAAAATATTACAGACTTTGTGAAACGTGCATAATTGGGATATTTTGGTGTTAAGCTTGGTGACCAAGATAAAACATGGGCACCGCATTTTGTGTATAAAACATGTACTGAACATCTGCGGCAATGGACAACAGGACAAAGGAAAAGTCTAAAATTTGGTGTGCCAATGGTGTGGAGAGAACCTGTGAACCATATTGACGACTGTTATTTTTGCATAGTAAATGTTTCGGGAATTAATCGAAAAAATCACCACAAGTGGACATATCAAGATTTGCCTTCAGCTAGACGCCCGGTACCCCATTCACAAGAAATACCGATCCCAATATTTCAGGCGTTACCAGATATATCTAAGGAAGAATTTGAGGTATTTGAAAACATTTCTCATTCTATTGACGATAGTGGCAGTGACTACGAGAGGGTATCAACAATTCGTCAACTCTTTAATCAAGATGAACTAAGCGATCTTGCTAGAGAACTGAACTTATTGAAGGAAGCATCTGAAGTACTAGCATCAAGACTGCATGAAAAGAATTTACTGCAACTCGGTACAAAACTAAGTTTTTATCGCACAAGCGAAAAGGATATGCTACCCTTCTTTACTCAAGAAGACAATCTTACATTTTTTTAGACGTTAAGGGTCTTTTGGAAAAAATAGGACTACTATCACAATATGATGCTAGTGATTGGCGTTTGTTTATTGATAGCTCCCAGCGTAGTTTAAAATGTGTACTTCTTCACAATGGTAATAGGTTTGGCGCAATACCAATCGCTTATTCAGCTAATATGAAAGAAGAATACGATACAATAGCATTGGTTTTACAGAAGATAAAATACCAGGAACATCGCTGGGTGATTTGTATAGATTTAAAAATGGTGAACTTTCTTCTTGGGCAGCAAAGTGGCTACACAAAATATCCTTGTTTCTTGTGCCTCTGGGATAGCAGGGACAGACAAAACCACTGGATTAAGGAGTGGCCTAAGAGAGAAAACTTGGTTGTTGGGAATGAAAACATCATTGCTGAATCTTTAGTTGAAAGAGAGAAAATCATCTTACCGCCTCTACATATTAAACTAGGCCTAATGAAGCAATTTGTAAAGGCTCTTGACAAGGATGGGCCATGCTTCAGCTACTTAAGACTAAAGATGCCCCATATAAGTATTGAAAAACTTAAAGCTGGTATTTTAGGGGCCACAAATCAGACAACTTACAAAGGATCCTGCTTTTGTCGAGTCAATGAATGAGATTGAAAAAATTAGTTGGATGTCATTTGTTGAGGTCGTTAAAAACACTCTAGGAAATCACAAAAGTGAAAATTATTTTGAGCTGGTAACCATTATGCTCAGTAACTTCAAATCACTTGGATGTAATATGAGCTCAAAAGTTCACTACCTACACAGCCACTTAGACAATTTTCTTGGAAATTTAGGAGACACAAGTGAAGAAGAAGGTGAAAGATTTCACCAGGTTATAGAAACAATGGAAGCTCGCTACCAAGGAAGATGGGATAACCATATGATGGCAGATTACTGCTGGTGCTTAAAACGAGACAGAACAAAGTGAACTCAAGAAAATCGTGCAAAAGGAACTTCTGATGTGTTGAGTGATGTTTTTATGTATTTTTTCTTTTCACTTTGTTTTATTACAGTAAAAAATTTTAGTATTTGTGTTCAATTTTATTTTAAAATTCTGTTGTTTGTGGGTGATTTAACAGCCCTATAAATAAATCAAGTCTTTATATTTAGTGGGTTTTATTATTAATATAATATTCCCATATCATCATGTAGAAGATTTTTTACGTAAGTAACAACATATCTATATCTTAAAAACTATAGCTGATAAAAAAAAGCTAGCGTCATAATTGGATTCAGCACCCCAATTGTTCTTTAAATCAGCATTAAAAGCTCCGGCACCAGTACCACTGTTGGCCTGTGTAATCTTCAGCAGATACCCATACCTACCTAACTGACCAGAATTATAATCTTCCTCCAGAGATTGATCTTTTGTATTCCTCCATTCTGCCACCTCCGATCTTAAACCTATCACCTCCAGTGGCCCACAAGGTGCTATCCTTTCCCCTACACCTTTTAACCTTTACATAAGTGACATCCCATTGGCCCCAGATACTAACCTGCTCCTATATGCGTCACCACAATTGTCACCAAGGGGCGATTCAAGAAAGAATGGTGGACAAGCTTCAAACTAATATTAACGCCTTCAAAGTTTGGGCAAGCGACTGGAAACTTAAGGGAAACCCTAAAAAATGCAAATGCATCAAATGCATCGTCTTTTTTGCCCGAAGGCTCGTGAAGGTCCACCGGTCCATTATGGCACTACTGTTATCAGTAAATCAAGCGAAGCCAAGTTCTTAGGAGTTACTTTTGACGATTAACTTACTTTAGGTTCTCACATAAACCACTATTTCAACTGCCTAAGCTGCCGTAAACTCTTTATATCCGCTAAGGAAACCCAAATATCATTGTGCATCGCTACCAAGGTACTACTACATAAAAGAATGGCCTTACCAAACACAAAAGGCCAAAAATTGCCCTTCACCCCACACACATTCCCATTATCAAAATCACCTGTACTACGCTAATCATGTAGTATGCCAGTAAACAAAATATATGTTCAAACCTAAATCAAAAATGAATTCATTTGTAGATAACTGCCTAGGTTAGGAACAACCTCGTCCACTTCTCCAAGATAAATTGCAGTCGGCTGGGCATTGAGGCTGAGTGTCAGTGACAGTATTCTTGAATTGGGCCGAGGGTTACTTGTAACCCATCTCCTCTCTTTCCAAATGGTAAGTTGTCAAGTGTCCACTCAGAAAACACCAGGTGACTGGGAGAACCCTGGTGAGCTGGATATCTGAACTGGTGAGTGGGATTTCGTCAGAGCGGCATTTAAACTTAGTCTCCCACGTGCGATAGCCCCTAATGGAGTGAGCGCCCGGTGGGGGAGGCTAACTGAGACCCTCCTTCTCACCACTGGGTGGTGTCATTTCCTGTCCCCAAAAGGTCGTACTCCCCTGCCAACTGGAAAGAGTGCTTGCACCTCCTGGCACTTCCAGGGCCACAGGGGAGTTCCACTTATGAGGGCTATAGTGGGTAGGATAGGGAGATCCTTGACCCAGACCATCTGTGGCCTGTCCGCTTGCCGGCCAGGATCGGTTGGGGGGGTCGTAGGTGGGTCTCATAGTTTCAATAATCGCGTTCCCTTCCCCCTTTTTATTTTTTGAAGTGGGAGACTCCGATTGGACAAGATTATTAGGTCCCCTCCGAAAGCCAGCAAATCTGGGCATAATGAAAATGTAGGAAAGCGCCTACTTCAACCACAAATGACATTAATTCTGTTTCCTGCAGAAAACAGCAATAGATGGGCCAGCCAATGGAGAGCCACCATCGGCTCAAAAACAACTGCAATGGAAGTGGAAGCTCAAATTGACCATCCTCCAATATCGGAAGGCTTAACTAGTAATGCGGACGACATCAGCCTGATGGAAAAAGACGTAGGACAGATCTTAGCAAAAATCAACTCAGAGATGCTCTTCAAAACTGTCGAGCAGACAAAGATAAAAAAGACGAAGGATAAATCCATCCCGGAATCAAGAAAGTTTTCAGTTGACACGAGGAATAAATATTCACCACTCTTAAAGCTAGACGGAGAATCGAAAAAGGACGCGAGGCCAGATGCCTAGACAAAAAAATTCTCGAGTCACTCCTAGAAGGAAGTGGCCACCTTCGATAGTTATTTATAAAATACTAGCTGTACCCGTTCACGCGTTGCTGTTTTGCAGGGTGAACTCAATCTCTTTCTTGCCTAGCTTGCCTCTTGTCACTTGTTTTTGAGGCCCGATCTTCTGTTTTTGCCAAATTGTAGATCGACCAATGTGACTTCGCTTTGGTGGCATAATTTTGGGGTTAAATAAAACGTTTTTCAAATTATTTTCTTTAGCTGTGAATCAATTATATATTTTTATTTATTCAAGTGTTGCTAATTTAATCATGGTTACCATTGTTACCCTTTTAACAAATATTATTAATTAAATGATAATTGGAAATTTTTTCGGGAACAATTGGAACGCCAATTCTGATTTTAACAAAAATTCAAAAACCTTCCCGGGGATATATATACCTGATAATTGACCAAATTTTCCTGGTGATTGGATGTATGGTTTATGTATCTACCGAGTACAGTCCGACAGAGACCAGGGGCAGGTAGATGTCGAGGTATTATTGTTGAAATTGGGTCGAGATCACCCGTGCTGGTGATTGAAGCTTCCTTATGGGCCGGCGGCGAAGAAGGCCTCCCATGGTACTCAGGATGGCGGTGAGCACCTCCTCGTTGGAGTCCCCCAGTGGCGTTCCTGCAGCGGGCATGGCATAACCTATGAAGGATAGGCTTGACGTAAGCACGGTGAAACACGTACTCTCTCAGGGTATCAGGAGGTAGGAGCAGCCGTTGCAACGTAAAAGGTTCTTGCTACGGATGTACCTGGCCCTGTCTTCCCCCACGTGCTTTCAAAAGGACAAGTGCTTGTCTATTCGGACACCTAGGTATGAAACAGAGGTGAATGGGAGTATGGTTTGGTTCCATAACTTAAGGGAGGGTGGTAAGAAGCGGACTCCACGGGTGTCGTGACTACAGGCAAACACCATGAGGGTGGATTTGAGGGGGATTGGCCTCAGGCGCCATCTCCGGAACCATCTCTCCAGGGTAGAAGTGGCCCACTGTAGATGTTTTATGGCCGTTTCTACCCGCTGTGCTTGGATCCATAGTGTTGTGTCATCCACGTATTGAGCGAGAGTGACTCGCTTATCAGGATGCTTGTCTGTGGGAATGTCCTCAGGACTTGGCGAAGGCCGGGTCCTCCTGAGGACAGAAAACGTCAGCCAGCCTGCGTCAAAACTCTTCCGCCTTTTCCATGGGTTCAGCGATGGGAACACCTTCCCTGTTCATGAGGGACGTGTTGGACTTTGTGCATTGCCCCGAGAGGACACGGAACTGCTTCCAGAATTTTACCCCGTCCTTGCTGTCAAGCTGAGAGGAAGCGATTGCGCAGGATTGCTCCTTGTATGATATTACCTGTCACCGGATGATCGCGTTCAAGTGGTTCCATTCTGTTTTCAGCCCCAGGTCCCTCGTACGAAGGCATTGCCTGTAAAGAGAGCGCTTTCCTTTGATTAGTCGGACTACATCCTCGAGTAGTGTCTCTCTGTTGTAGAAGGTGGCTTTGATTTTTTCCTGGGGGAGTAATCTTTGGATTTTTTGTGATGTATTCCCAAGGGAGGTGAGGGAAGAAAGGGAGATGGTCGGACCTGATGCAGTCTCTGATAGCGACATCCCCGGTCAGTGGGAGCAGGCTGGGAGAGGCCAAAGCTTGGTCAGGGTAAGAGGGACCACGTCCAACGAATATTGGGAAAGAAAGGTCAAAATGGATGAGAGGGTGGGTAAGGAGGAAGGTGTCTAACGGGCGACCCTTCACCGTGGTGGCCGCGTCCGGAACGATTGCATCCTGGCATTAAAATCTCCGAGTACTATACAGGGTTTACCTAGGGAAAGAATGAAAGTCAGGAGTGCGACCGGTAATGGATGGTCCGTCCTAGAGTACAGTGAGCATACCAGAATGGTCTGAAGACCCATGCGGCACTCTACCAGGATAGCTTCGTTCCCCCCTGATATAACATCTGGGGGAATGGGCATGTGCCTTGCACCTATGTCCTTGCGGACGAGGAGGGAAATGCCTCCCGACCTTGGCATCACTCTTGGCTCGGAAAATTCCTGAAATTGAGACATTAATCTTTGCTGTGGGAGGTACCTGTAGGTATGTCTCCGCCATACCTACAATGCAGATAGAATTATTTAGGATATAGAAGGCACTCCTTCTGGCTGACCCCACCGCAGATGCTGGCGAAGGCAATCCTCGACGTGTTCATCTACAACGGGAGGGGTAAGAGGAAATGGCGGGAAATAGAATGTTCCTGGAATAGAGGTCAAGATCTGAAACCTAAATGCAGACCGCGCCGCCGTATTGAGGATGGATTCCATTAACTGGTGCTGGTCCGGGCCGACATTGGCATACACCAAGGACATGAACCTTAGAAGGTCCCCCTTGGTCACGGGCTCCTTTGGCCCTGGAGTGTCCTTTGCAGCACCTGCAAGAGAGGGATCGGGGACAATTGGGGCGGTGGTGGCAAGAGAAGAGGGGGCTGTGGGCGCTTGGGGCAGCGCCAGTTCCCGGCGTGGTGTTCGCCACCGCAGTTTGGACAGCGGTAGTTAGTGGAAGTACTCTGCGGCTCTGTGAGCAGCACCACACCTAGCGCACCTGGGGGCACCTTACATTCCTCGGTGGAGTGGTCAAATTGTTGGCACCGGAAACACCGTTGGGTTTGGGGAGGGGGGATGCCATGGCTTGAATTGATATATGCGGCCATAGCAATAGAGTCCTTGGGAGATGACTGCGGAGGTGCTGTTGCCGGGGTTAGACACCGTATGAAAGTGATGTTTTGGGTGTTGCCCTTGAGGTCACGACGAGGATGTTTCCTCCAAAGTCATCTGGAATGTCCACCTTGTAGATGTTGAATAGAAGCAGTGAGAGCAATCTTCCTTGCGGGATGTCTGCCCAAATGTGCCGCTTCTGTGATGTTGCTTGTCCCCAGCTGACTAATGGTCCG
Organism: Hetaerina titia; assembly: GCA_037158775.1. Taxonomy (NCBI): domain Eukaryota; kingdom Metazoa; phylum Arthropoda; class Insecta; order Odonata; family Calopterygidae; genus Hetaerina; species Hetaerina titia. The sequence continues at coordinate 5,483,400 of CM073778.1, read as the reverse complement.
TTCTTATAAGCCAGGATGCCACGATCGCCGTCAATCAGCGAGGATAACCAAAGCAATCAAGCTTCCATAGCAATCCCTCCTGCCACACCCGATCGAATGCCTTGCTGATGTCAAAGAAGGCGCCGACGGTGGTATGACGTCAGTTGAAACCTTCAGTGATGAAATTCAGCAGCCGCACGACCTGATGCGTCGTCGAGTGCTCGCTGCAAAAGCCAAACTGATGCTTCGGTAGGATGTTCAGTTCCTCGGTGATGGATGCTAGATGACGGAGGAGGATCCGTTTGAACAGTTTTCCCAGGCCATCAAGCAAGGAGATTGGGCAAAACTTCGCCGGGATAGGAGTTTTCCCCTCCTTTGGAATAAACAGAACTCATGCCTCCCTCCATCAGGATGGGAAATGGCCGATAGTGAGACGCGTTGAAGATGCATAGCAATAATGAGGCGAGGGAAATTGGCATTTGAACGATAAAAGCGTTCCAAATGCCATCCGGTACCTGTGCCTTCCTTGGCTTGAGAGCCTTTATGGCCCCTGTAAGGTCCTCGTCTACAGTTAGCGGGATCTCGTCTCAGTCATGTCGTGGTGGTCTCAGCGGCAACACCGGAGATTGTAGAGGGTCAGGTTGGTACGCATCTGCATCGTAGGGAGAGAAGACGCTCTCCAAGTGAAGTGCGATTGCCCACGGCCTTATCTTTAAGGCGTATGCAGTATCCCTGCCGGTGTGTAGTGGAGCCTCTCCTCTTGTCACACCCCTCAGTCGCCTCGCCATGCTCCATAGAGAGCCGTCATCCGGGGAAAGTGTGGAGACCGTCCTATCCCATTTGTCAGCGATGACGTTTTGGACACGACGCTGAACTGCATTCAAACGGGATTTGATGTCCGGGCATTGGGAGCGTTGAAACAGACGACGAAGTCGGTTCTTTTCCCGGGTCAGGTCTCGTATTTACCGGGGATGCGCTAAGTAATTCCATTCCCGGGCTGTTCGTTCTGGAATTGAAGTCTCAACCGCCGACTGCATGGTTTCCGTAATAAAATCCACCTGGCGGTTGATTTCCTCGGGAGAACCAATGGCCGGAGGAAGGAGGGGGAGTCATGGTGTGTTCTAATATGTCTGCTTGTATTTCTGATTTACTTTTTGGGTCATAAATGTAGCTGTTGTTATATTTTAAGGGAGGAGAGTAAGTTTTGTTTGGTCTTCAGAGTGTGCGTGTTATTTTCCAAAGGCAGTTATCTTCAAAGTTAAGTGTGGATAGGTGTGATTCCCATTCTTGTGTTCTGATTATAAGAATTTCGTTTTAAACGGTGTTGCTTAGGTATGTGTATTCGTGTTTGTGTTGGGGGAGCCGGGTCCGTTGCCAGTTTCCATGTGTAGTTTCTGGTGGAGATGAGTGTTCTGATACAATGTGGATGTTGACGATTGTGTATATTTTTGTTCGGGACTGTGCGAGTTATTTTGTGTACAGCATCAGGAAGGGATTATTTTAGGTGAATGGCACGTTTGTTTAGGTCTTCATAGGAAGGGTTGATAAGTGATTTGAGTGGGTCTAGAATTATACTTGGTTGTCCGGGAATCGATTCCAGTCTAATTTGTTTGGTCAGGAGAGAGTAGAGTTCGGATTGGAGAGGGATGTCCTAGAGGATCGGTAAATGGTCAGAATCGAGGGCATGGATGACAGATGGAGAGATTGTAAGGGGTAAGTTGTAGGCGACGTCTAGGATGTCGCCTTGGGCTCCTGGTCTAGAGGGAATATGTGTGGGTTCAGAGGGACAAAGTATTCATATTGGTCGGTTTATCATGAAATTGAGAAGTATTCGGCCGTCTTGATTCGTTGAATGACAGCCCCAGTTTCTGTGCTTGCAGTTTAAGTCGACCATGAACAAGGCTCTGTCATGGAGCGAGAAAAGCTTCTTAAGGTCATCCCTGCTTAAGTTCCTGCTTCGGGGGTGGTATAATGAATATATATATGTATGTTTCCTTGTGATGTGTGTAGGTATTTGCCAAGGGTGTCAAGGATTGGGATGGTTAACGCGGTATGTTTGATGAGTTTATTGACTATAATGGCAACTCCTCCTCCAGGCATGTTTCTGCCGAGTCTGTATATGCTGTGATTTTGTGAGTGTAAAGTGATGTTTGGTTTTAAAAATGTTTCTTGTAAAAGGGTGATGTGTATGTGATTGTCGTTGATGTATTTGAACAGTTCATGTTGTTTGTGATGTATACTGTTGCAATTCCAAGATAATATTCGTATTTGATGATGAGTAGGTGTTGGGGTAGTGTTCATGGTTCGGCTTGGAGGAGGAACATCTACTCTAATAGAAACATTTTTTTCCCTTGAGGGACGGAAGGGAAGTCAATTTCGACCATGTGCTTTTGAAGAAGGATAATAATTCTGCGGAAGCATTTGCTTCTTTGTCTGTGTGGGAGGTTTCTGTAGGCGAGGACTTGGTAGGGGTAGGGAAGGAGTTAGAATTAATGAGGGCTGCGGAGTAGGATTGGGTTAGTGGGGCCGGTGAAGGTGCTGTGGTTAGGCGATGGATATTTCCTGCGCACAACAGCATAGCCTGCTTTGCATTCTTGTGGACCAAGCACCCCCTATAGTTTGCGGTATGATCCTGTTTGCAGAGATAACAGGTTGCTGGCGAATCTTTTGCTTTTTGGCAATCTGAGGTTGCGTGAGGTTCACTGCAGCGGACACAGTTGGGAGGAAGGGTGGAGTGGTTCTTGGTGTGTCCCAGGCCTTGACATCTGTGGCATTGCACAGGTTAGGGAGATTTTCTAAAATAATCAAATTTGACGGCAAGACCTGAGAGATTGGTTTTTGATAAGAGTGCTTGAGTATCGACGGAGTGCTGAAATACAACGTGACAAGTCCTCGTGGGATATTTGTCAACAGCGAGGTGGCCTGCGGCACGTTCCGTGTCTGAGGGACGGGTCGAACAAATTCTGTTAACCGAAATCACTGGAAAACCTTGATTTTTCAGTTCTTCCATTACATCTTCATCTTTGATAGATGGGAAGAACCCCCTAAGGGAGAATTCCTTATTCCGCTCTTGCGGTAGTTGGTAGGTGACAAACGGAACAGAAAGGGATTTTAAAATTTCGCTCACCTTGCGGTAGTCGTCGACAGTGTGACATTTAATTACCGCAGAATTCATACCTGTGGAGTAGCATACTGGAGGAATGGATGTGTTTTTTACGATGCTGGAGTGAAGATCGGCCCATTTGCTGGTGTCAGCAACCCGAAAGGGTGGGATTTTCGGTTTACGGGAGGTGACATGTGTAACAGATAATGTGGCAGCAGGTGTGCTTGGGATAGGGTCGCTGTCAGCTAAATCGTAAAGGGCTGTGTAATGGTTTTGGGTTGTAATGGCAGGTTTTAAATGTTGTAGGGAAGGTTGTTTAGTTGAGATTGCAGCTTGTAGAGGGAGGTTATGCATTGTCGTCGCTAAGGGTTCAGGAGCAGCATGAGTGCTTCTGGTTCTTATATGGGGACCTTGTATTTGAAAGTTATTTAGGGGGGTGTTGGGTGTCGGTGAAACGGAGGAGCTGGAAGAGAGCGAGTTGAGGTCGGGATTCTTATTGATAAGGTTTTGGAAGAAAGCCTTTTTTTCAGCCTCTGGAAGGTCCGTAATGGTTTGATTAAGAGCTACATTTACTGATGGAAGGTAAGAAGTATCAGATTTTTTGCTAGTAGCTTTAGCAGCCATTCTGGTGCTGTAAACAGTGACTGGGGGATATCAGAATCCCCTGATTTAGGCATGGCGGTTTAATCAAGCCATGCGAGAGAAAAAAAATTTTAACAATAAAAATAAAAAAATAAAAGAGGGCATCAGCATGCAGTATATGCTCTAGAGGGGACTTCTGGGATGGAGGAAAGAGGGAAAAAACGGTTATGTGTTGTCGTTGCTAAAGGTTCGGGAGCAGCACGGGTGTTTCTGGTTCTTTTATGGGGACCTTGGATTTGGAAATCATTTAGGGGGGCGTTGGGTGACGGTGAAACGGAGGAGAGCGAGTCGAGGAGGTTGGGATTCTTATGGATGAGGTTTTGGAAGAAAACCATTTTTTCAGCCTCAGGAAGGTCCGTAATAGTTTGAATAAGGGCTACATTTACTGATGGAGGGGAAGGGTCGATTTTTATTAGCAGCTTTAGCCGCCATTCTGGTGCTGTAGACAGTCACCGGGGGGATATCGGAATCCCCTGATTTAGGCATGGCGGTTTAATCAAGCCATGCGAGAGAAAAAAAATTTTAACAATAAAAATAAAAAAATAAAAGAGGGAGGGGGAAATAAACCGTAAGAAGTGGAGCCTGACGGTTCCTCTGGGCATGCAGTGGAGGTTCAAGCCCTCTGCTCAGAGTTGCCGACTGAGACGACCAGGGGACGATGCTAGGCAGGTGCGCTAATCCAGGGTGTTAAGGTGGGACTAAGTTAGCCACCCCCCGTTCTTACCACCAGTGCCAGTAAACCTTGGCAATGCTTTGTGAATTGTCAATGATTGCCCTGTAAAGGGCAGAGTTAAGCGGTCCCAAAAAGGACCGAAAAGGATGAGGCCTGTAATGCAGGTGCCCTCTGGATAGGGTCGCTGTCGGCTAAATCGTAAAGGGCTGTGAAACGGTTTTAAGTTGTAATAGCAGGTTTTAAATTTGGTTGGGAAGGTTGTTTCGTTGGGATTGCAGCTTGTAGAGGGACTGTTTGTAATCGACTAGTCAAGCCATGCGAGAGAAATTTTTTTTAACAATAAAAATAAAAAAGGGAGGGAGAAGAAAACCCTAAGAAGTGGACCCTGACGGTTCCTTTGGGCGTGCAGTGGAGGTTCAAGCCCTCTGCTCAGAGTTGCCGACTGAGACGACCAGGGGACGATGCTGGGCAGGTGCGCTAATCCAGGGTGTTAAGGTGGGACTAAGTTAGCCACCCCCCTTCTTACCACCAGTGCCAGTAAACCTTGGCAATGCTTTGTGAATTGTCAATGATTGCCCTGTAAAGGGCAGAGTTAAGCGGTCCCAAAAAGGACCAAAAAGGATGAGGCCTGTAATGCAAGTGCCCTCTGGATAGGGTCGCTGTCGTAATCGTACAGGCTGTGAAACGGTTTTGAGTTGTAATAGCAGGTTTTAAATTTGGTTGGGAAGCTTGTTTCGTTGGGATTGCAGCTTGTAGAGGGACTGTTTGTGATCGACTAGGCTGAGTGACAGCCTCTAGGGGTGACACATTAGTTGTGGCCGAAGAGACACTAGTGTTGTTGAGAATCTCAGGGTATTTTGACACTAGAGATTTAATGAAACCGTTCCTTTCATCATTTGACATTGATGAAAAGGCATTAAGTACATTAAAATTAAGGTTTGGAGCTTTCTCCTCTTAGGCATTTGCGCGCGTTTTTGCCGCCATCCTAGTGGAATATATTGTTATGGGCTCAGAGGTGTTGGCATGGCCTGTTCTTGGCATGGCAATCTTGATCGTTGATATTTCACCTGGCATTATGCTTTGGATGTATTAGCATTTTGATACATAGAAAGGTGTTGCGGGGAGGGATGTCCTATCAAGTGGACCCAGTTGGTTCCTCTTGAGCATGCAGTGGAGGTGCAAGCCCTCTGCTCAGGGTTGCCAGCTGAGAAGACCTGGGGACGTTGCCAAGCTAGAATGCTAATCCGGGGTGACAAGGTGGGACTTAGTTATCCACCCCCTTTCTTACTTCCAATGCTTTGTTAACCTTGGCAGATTGTTTATTAAGTATTACCAGTCCCTCGGAAGCAAATGGTAAGAGGCCCCAAAAAGGGCCGAAATGGAACGTGGTCCCGAAAAGGACCGAGTAGGTTATAGAAGCAGAGCCAGGGCAGTCAGGAAAGAGCAGTGGAGACGATGTGACAGCACAGCAGAAGAACAGTAGATGGCTGGATGCAGATTATAGCAGAAGCGACCCAAAGAAATGGGTCGGGAAGGATGGGGTTCAAAGAAGGACCGTATGGTGATTCTCGATGGGTAGTTTACCATAGCAGGGCAGTAGCGTTGACCACACCAGAACAGGAGCACAGGAAGGCAGCAACGAAGAGCAGTAAAACTTCTAGCAGCAGTGGTCCAAAAAAGGACCGAGCAGGTGGTCCTAATAAGTACCATATGAAGAATCAAAGCTGGCCAGGTCAAACAGAGGTTGTTACAGCACCAGTTAAACCAGATCATCGTCCAGGAGAGCAAGATCGAAGTACAAAAGCAGCAGCCAGTTGTGCAAGAAATCCACAACTGGTGTTGGCCGTGTAGTCTGCTCGTTGTACGGGCTGCTGTCTAGCCTGGTGGATTTGATTTTCAAGTTTTTTTTTGATTTTTCCTTGTGGTTGTACATCAAATAACATATATATAATATATAGCAAGTAACAGAGAACAGTAACATAGCATAACAAGGTGTACAACAGACAAGGAAGCTCTGTTTTAGGCCAAGTGCCTCTTCAAAGTCTGAGAACAGCTGCGAATGATAATAATAGCTCGGCTGTAGCATAAATTCGTTTCTTTTCTCGGGGCAGCATTGGCCTGGCATTTGCCCTAAGCGGAGGAGAAACCCGGAAAACCCTCCACAGGCCGCCAAACAGTTTTGATAGTCTTCAGCGGTATATAATAGTAATAGATAGATAGATATAAATATAAATAAATATAAAAATATATAAATAAATATATACAAATATGTCTTTGAATAGATATTGTCAAACTGCATGTTCACTGTTCACTGGCATATTCTCACAATCACTGTTTTGCACGGTGTCTTGTGGTTCATTCGTTTGCGGCTTCTTTCTTCTTCGTTTTCTCTTTATGAAGAGCGGGTACTTCTCATTGGGGCGCAGTTTCAGGGATTGGGATGAGGCTGCCTAGTCGGTGTTGTGGTAAGTTGACGTCCTCATAATACAGGTGCAGCTGGTCCTTGATGATCCTTGCAAGGGAGATAAGTTTCAGTCATGGACGTTTCCCCAGGACTGCGGTGGTACACTGCATTATTTCCCCTAGGAGTGTCTCATTGTAGCTAGCTAGCGGACCCACTACTGACACCGGTTCAGCCGCCTAGACTCCCACATCACGTCTGGGACAGAGAAGAACCGCCGCCAAAAATCGGAGAAGGCAACCTCACCAAGGCAATTAAATCGCTCAAACCTAGGAAGGCTCTGGGTCCAGACAACATCACCAGCCAAATATTAGCGCAAATGCCGGTCTCCCTTGCGACTCTTCTGCTATGCATCTACAACGCGTGCCTCACCATCGGGTACTTCCCAACCCGGTGGAAAGAAGTGTGCGTTGTCTGCATCGCTAAGGCGGGTTAGTCCCGTGCCCTGGCCAACTTCAGGCAATCTCGCTACTCAACATCCTTGGCAAGCTGCTCGAGAGGATCATCCTCAGGCACCTCATCACCGTCAGCGAGGAGCTCAATATCCTCCCGGATCACCAGTTCGGCTTCCGCGGCAAACACTCAACAACGCACCAGGTCGGGCGTCTGCTGAACTTCATCACTGAGGGCTACAACCAGCAGCACACCACCGTCGGGGCCCTCTTTGACATCAGCAAGGCGTTCGACTGGGTATGGCACGAGGAGCTGCTGTGGAAGCTGGACTACTTCGGGTTTCCACGATGGTGGTCAGAGACTGCAGCATCATGGCTTCAAGGGCGAACCTTCCAGGTAAGCTGGGGACACGCGACATCTGCAAAGCGGCTCATCCGGGTGGGCATACCATAAGGCAGCCTGCTATCACTGCTTCTTTTTAACATCTTTTTGGCAGACATCCCAGCGAACCCCGGAGGGAACGTCCTCATTGCCACTTACGCGGATGACACCGCGATTCTCGCCCGGTCCAGGCGTCAATTCCTTGCAGCACGATATCTCCAACAGCAGGCAGTGGACACCCTCATCACGTGGTACTCCCGGTGAAGGTTTGCCCTGAACGGAGACAAGACCCAGGCTATTGTCTTCTCCAGGCTGCCGATGGAGCCCGGCGAAATCCTCATCGGGACGATTGAGGTACCCTGGCGGGAGGCGGTACTGTACCTGGGAGTAGTCCTGGACAGGCGCCTCAACATGCAGGACCATGTGCGGCGAATAAGTGGCATCACAACCTCCAGACCACTGCAACTTGGCCCGATACTCAGAGACCCCAACCTACCGATAAGCAGCAGGCTTCCTCTTTTCTGCGGTGCTACGGCCCATCCTCGAGTATGCCGCGCCAGCATGGTGTGGCTTAATGGGATCCATGGTAAGTAACGCTCTGTACACAACAGACCTGAAAGAATCTAAGGTCAACCCTTCGGCTTGACTGTACACCTCCAAACGAAGCCCTCTGGGGAAAGCAGGAGTACCATCGCTGCACCAAACCCTACAGCAACGCGCGACTACATTCCTTCAGCGTGCATCATCCTCCTCCGACGGAGAAATCCGCGGTATTTCATTTATCGTGGTTTTCCCGTGGGACAGGCACCCCCGCCCTCAAGCCGGCACCAGCTGCGCAAAAGACATACCTCCGTCGAAACGGAAAAAGTAAACAGGCCATTTCGCAGCACTCCTGCACCAAAATGCTATGCCAATGCCGGGGTCCTTCCACAGAACCCCATTGAGAAGCCGAAAGATAACACTGCATGAAGAGCAGCAATGCTGGGCAGCGATAGAGCCAGCCAAATATAGTTTGGCGCAGCAAGTGACAACTGCAGGCGAACTTGAAAATGCGGAACGACGAAATGGCCCGTACGAAGCAGACAGCCACCAAGTCCTCCGGAGGCAAGGCCCCGAGGAAGCAGCTGGCCACCTAGGCCGCTCGTAGGAGCGGGCCGGCAACGGGAGGTGTCAAGAAGCCCCACAGGTACCGACCCGGTACCGTGGCCATGATGGCCCTTTCCCTTGCTCGCAGGCGTCCCTCAGGGTACTGTTCTCTCCCTTCTCCTTTTCAAGCGGGTCACACTCGCCCAGTAAGCTCCCTTACTATACACTCCCAAGCTCTCCCTTACTCTAGGAGTTACCATACCCCTTCTCCACCTAATTTCTTCTTTCCTTTCCGGCAGGCAGGCAGCCTAGGGTACGCGTCGACGGTCACCTATCCTCCCCCTTTCCCTTGCTCGCAGGCGTCCCTCAGGGTACTGTTCTCTCCCCTCTCCTTTTCACCGTTCTGCTGGGACATGCCCACAGACAAATTCAACGGCAAGCGGGCCGTGTGATTTCAGTGCTTGCTTCCTCAGTGAACACGGCACTGTGGGGTAGTTTTTCCGTGTTCAACAGAAATCCATCCGACTGAAAATTTTATGGTTTAAAAGTAGTGGAGACATATATTACTCTGGAGATTTTTTATGCAAATTTAATTTGTTGCCTGGAATGTAGAGTAAGAGGATTGAATAGGACTTACTTTTTCTGGAATAATAGAGTATGTATTTAGTGGAATGTGTGCAGCAGTTATTTGACAAGTGAAAGCAGAACCCTCAATTAATTCAAGTGTGGAAATTAGTGTTTTGGAATCATTCCCTATTGCCATAGTGAACACTGCTTATTGTTATCTTTTTCTATGCATCTCATTGATCACATATTTGAATGATACTTCAAAATAGTTTCAAATTTTATTCTGATAGTATATTTGCTGTAATTTAATAATGGCTATGTGATTGATAATTAATATTGCCTATTTCTGATTTAATAAACAGTAGTGTTATTGCATTTGTTAGTCTCGTTAATGACTTCATGATGAAATTAACCAAAGGATTTCTTGAAAGATAATGGCTCTAATTCCTTCTGCAATTTTTAATCAAAATTCTTCATTGCTGGACATGTATTTGCAACTGTTATCACACGGTCTGTAATATGGGAAGTTAAATTTTGTTGTTACATTGTCAAATGGAGGATGACAAACCTATTAATTACACTGACTGTGAAAATGATTTGCCTTGGCCTGCACTTGAACCCAGATCCAGGCATTATCTTACCATGTCATGGCATATAATTACTATACCCTGTAAAATCCCTGCATTCGCAGTGTGCATTGGTGGATGACTCTGTTTTTGGTACTTTGTTGACATCACCCGTAGTTCTTTTAGTCAATTGCATTATTTTATTTAAGTTTCCCAGTTTTTCCATTTTTTTGTTGGAAAATTGGTGAATGCTCAAGAAAGTGAATAAAATAATTAAATAATGTTCAGAGATCATTAGCACGTCATTGGATGGAAGAGAAACTTCTATATAAATGATACATTAGTATTTAAGGAACAAACTTATTGAAGTGCAATGCCAATGAATGATGTGTTACTTTCACCCCCCATGCTTTGCAGCTCGGGTGCTAGAAGAAGGGCCGAATCCTCGACAGGGCAAGAAGACTGACCAAGCTCATCCCCCAATCCACCCAACAAAGTACACAGCTTCATTGTCAGGTGAGAAATCTTTGATCGCAAATTAGGTCATACATTCTCTTAATGGAATTTCTCCACTTTGCATGGTGTGCATTGATGTATGTGTTCACATCAATGTTAGAGTGACCAGTAATCCTTGAAAAGTAAAGGAGAACTGGAAACAACTAAATACAGTGCTTGAGAAAATCTGGAATTGAGAGGAGAAACCTTGAATTTTGGAAAGTCAGAAGGATTTGCCCATGAAAATTCAGCAATGTTTGTCAGATTACACCAGGGATATGAATTAGTAAAAATGGTTGTGAAAACTTGGAAAATATTATTATTTTACTCTAGGCAACCTGGAATCAGAAAAGATCTAATTGTTGGTCACTTTAATTGATCTTTAAGGGAATGATAAAACATGTAACAATGGCCCTTGATATAACCCCCAAGCATCCCAAGAACCATAACCTTTAGATGGAACAAGGTATATTCCATCACTGTAATCAGAGTCAATGGGATTTCCATCTGATGAATCCGCCACTACCTCTGATGGCAAAGATGGGGCCCTCTTTTACAAATCCTAGCATTTTTTGTTCAATTCAAAGGATGATAAGGTTGTAAAATATCTAAAGGTAATGAATGAAAAAGGTAGCTTAGTGTCATTAAATTGATCGTGAATACTTATTACTTTATTTGCAGGGAATGAGCGAAAACTTTTAGAGTTGATTGTGAGGCACTTCTTGGCTTGCTGCTCAAAAGATGCTGAGGGAATGGAGACTGAGTTAGAAATTGACATAGCCAATGAAAAGGTATGCTGTGCACGTATTCCGCAACTGTTTCTTACTTATTCCTAAGGAAGCCATTTCTAAATTCCTGGTGAAACATTTTCTGGATATATGTTTAACTTTTGGAGTGAAATTCACTCTCTCCCGTTTTACCATCTCTCCGATGTAAACATCTTTTTACCAAGTAATGAATGTCTGGAATATTTAGAAGTGGAATAACGTTTAGAGCTATGTGTATATGTTTCTTGCTGCCCCTCTTTTTGAATTGTTGAGTTGATCAATTGTAGTATGTTGAGTAGAATTGTTGAGTAGACTGACAT